>CM052711.1:607247-736490 GCA_028551405.1 Uromys caudimaculatus | reverse complement strand
GGGAGGTGGAATTCCCTCCTAGAGGCGGGTTGGGGAGGGGATGGGGGTATACAAAGAGGAGACTCAGAAAAAGGGAAACATTGGAAATGTATATAAAGTATCAAAAATAAAAAAGGAGGAAAAAAAAAAGAAATTTATGACAAGAAATTACCATGAATTCAGTTATGCCTTCATATAATCTTACAAAGTCCAGTAGTATATGTATGAATGCATGTGTGTTTAGATGTATTAGCATAAATATGTATATCTGTATACATTCTGTATGTATATGTGTGCAAATATATTTTTATGTGTATATTAGCATACATTTGTATACATATATGTATATGCATATTTGAAAATGAAATATATAGATAACAACAAGGCATACCAACAGTGTTAAACACTGCTAGAAATTAACCTCCTCTCTTCCTAGGTAACCACAATTCAAGAGTAGATTCTCACACACAAGAAATCACATACACCACACACAAGAAATCAGAAGTGTGCCAAGAATCTTCACTTAGCTTCCCTTCATTTTGCAGTCAATACCTGATGCTTTTTTCCTCACTTTAGGCTAGGCAAAATCTCTCCTCAGCAATCAGCTTTCTTCCTTCCTTCTTTCCTTCCTTCCATCCTTCCTTCCTTCCTTCCTTCCTTCCTTCCTTCCTTCCTTCCTTCCTTCCTTCCTTCCTTCCTTAAGATACTGCATGATTCTCCAAGCATAAGTAGCAGAAATACAAAAACAACATTTATTATACTTTAATTTACAAAGCAGGCACATGGATTCATAATGCCAAAATCTTATGCAATGCGTATTATCTTTGCCAGGCCCTTTTTCTATTTTACCAAAGAAGAAAACTTTAGCTTAAGTCAGTGGTTCCAACACCAGTGCTTCCTATACCCAACCCAATGCACCTGTTTCACTGGAAAAGACAGCATACTGTGGGCATTCATAAATTATATGAGGTTTTGTCAGCACTCTCGTGATTAATATAGAATGGTTTACAAGGTCAGCTGTGAAGATTCTGACACTCACTAAAACAACATCAAAGTAGACAAAGGTTCTAACTGGGCTACTCAGTAGGGAGATATGTTGCTCTGCTTGTTTATGTCAATAACTTAAAATTAACATTCATAGTGATTAAGATCTCAGATCATGGAGTCAGACTACCTAAATTCTGATAAACCTTCTGATGAACTGGGAAAATGTTTCCACACATATGTTAAATGGGAAGATAATTGTGTCAGAATTAACACAAGCAAGTACTTAGTACATTGGTTCACATGCAGGAGAATAGAGAATAAAAAGATGGATGGAAGTAAGGATGAATGAATGGATGGATAGACGGATGGATAGACAGACAGAAAGATATCAAACTGTACTTTTGCATTGAATATATGCCCATCTGCTACCTCAAAACAAAACATCAAGTAAAAACAGCTTGAGAGTAAGGGCAGTCAACACAAATTTTTAGTACTTACAATATCTGGCAGGTCTCATTGGCCCATCCATCTGTTTTCTACCATCTATAACACTCACTATTCCTATTTATGCAGTCATTGGAACTCATGTACGTACATTTGAAACTTTAATGGTGTCTACTATTAGTTGTATTCATGGCTTTATGAGAAATACGTGGTATAGTATGGTTGAAAAACCAGTTGATAGAATTCTAAACCTGACTTGGACTCACATTAGCAGGAGATCTTCTATAATTTTAACCAAAATGCAGTGACATTTGTGAGGAGACTGGAGAGAAAAACCTCATGAGAAAAACATTGCTCTTTGCCATTTAAAAATACCAAAATGAGCACATTACCTAAGCATTTACATTGGACTTGAACTATTCTCTCAGAATGGATAATATGTGGCAGGAATTACAAATGAGGACATTATAAAATGTTGTACTCTGAGTCAGCTGTGACTGAGCATAAATGAGCAGCCTGAGTAACTGACAGCCTGGAGGAGACAAAGCCCTGACATCCAACTCATGGTGGATTTGATGGATGAGTATGGAAGGGTCATCCTAGCTGATGCTGAGCTAAGTTATGAAAGGAGGAGAACTATAGATGATGATAACTTGTATTCTTCACAAGGCCTTCCCACTGAAATATCCAAAGTTCTGGTAGGAACTTAAGAAGGAAGGGGAATAGCAGACCTGTCTTCATGCTGAGTCCCAGACACCAGTTCATAGAAAAGGTAAGTGATTTGCTGATTTTCCACAAATTAGCTCTTTCAAACCTGAAAATCTCTAAAATTAGAGGCTTTGGTACCTCACTAATTTCTCCCTGGATACTTTCAGGATACAGAGGAGGCGGATCTTCATCCATGGAGGAGCCAATCAGTTACCATCTACAGAAACAAAAGGAGACTCTTTAGCTCTTCAGGGCTGCTGTATGAACCACTACTAACCAGTACTATAAAACAACATAAACATATTCTCACACAGCCCTGAAGACTAAAAATATAAGATAAAGGTACCTCAGGATCATGATCCTCTTAAACATTTCTAAGACTCCTGGGTCCTCCAGATATCTCTTAGCCTATAAAAGCATTACTCATCTCTGTTTTCCCGTTTCCTGAGGTTTTCTTCCCTTTATCTCTTTATGTATTCTTTTATTCCTGTAAGGACACAAGTCATTGAACTTGGAGACTACCCAAAATTTAGTATGATTTCATCTTGAGACTCCTAATTAATTCACATGCAAAAACTCTATTTTCAAATTAGGTCACATGAATATTTGTGCAATACTATTGAATTCAGTTCAGCAGTCATGAGTAAACATGCAAGGATTAAATGCCAAATTTAGAAGTGCCAGCTCAGCTTCTACCTCTACCTCAGATGCCAGGCATAACCAGTATAAACTCTGGGTACCCAATGTAGACCCTTTGCCCACATTGTATTTCTGCTACCCTTGGTGCTTTCAATGGATCAGGCAGAGCATTGCAAAGGTCACACTTTTGAAGGGAGAATAAAATTTATTTTGAATGCATGCTCCATTGAGCAAGAATCTGAGGAGACAGCCCACGCTTCCCACTTCCCAGAGGGCTGGCCTAGACTGTGGTAAAACACTCAGAGGAAACTGCAGAGCTACAGAACCATGACCTCCCATTAGATGCGCTGGTGGAAAACATGACACAGAGAGATAAGGAGCAGGGAGACCACAGGGGAGCATGCCTCTGGGGCAGCAGCTCAACCTCACAGCTGCTCAGATGATACAGACTGCAAGCCCAAGGAAATACATCTTTCCTACTGGTGACCAAGCAATTGCAGTGACCCAGAAGCAGGTGGCCAGGCAGCGCAAGAACTGTCTCTGGAGGGAGAACAGGTTCAGAAAGCCTAGCAACCACTGTTTTTCTAATTGTTTAAAACAGGACATCTGACACTAAGGCTGTGATTTGACATTGGGGAGACTGTGAAGTATTGTGCATTGCCCTGTTAACTTTTCTCTGGGAAATACAACAAACACTTGTTTACCCCAAATAAGGCATCAATGACAGACCAAAGTATGATTCCACCAAAGTCCAGCTTGACAGAACAATGAATTTATTAGGGTTACTTACAGAGCACAAATTAGGAGTTGTTTACAGGTATGTAGGTAACCCCAAAATAGCTGCATTGCTGCAACCCCCCCAAAGATGGCCTCATGAAAATTGCATCATAAAGTCCCACTTCTAGCTGACTTTCTATTTCCTGTATACCCCAGCATATCCCAAGATCACTTTAAGCTAGAGTGGTGAGCACAACGGAGAAGTAGTTGGAATACCAGGTGAAGATCTCATGACTTTATGTTTTAGTTAGGGTTTCATTGCTGCGAAGAGAATCATAACCAAGGCAATTCTTATAAAGAAAAACATTTAATTGGCACTGGCTTAAACTTTCAGAGGTTTAGTCCATTATCATCCATGGTGGGAAGCATGACAGCATCCAGGAAGACATGATGCTGGAGAAGGAGTGAGAGTTCTACCTCTGGATTCTCAGGCAGAAGAAGGGGATTGTGTAGGCAAAGCTTAAGCATAGGAGAGCTCAGTTATTACACATGGCCTTCAAGAAGGGAACACATCTTTAATAAAGCCACTCCTCCTAATAGTACACTCCCCATGGGCCAAGCATCGAAACACGAGTCTATGGAGGCTAAACCTATTCAAACCACAATACCTCCTTCTTCCCTCTACTACTCCTTCACCATTACCACAGACTTGGATATCACTGTATTGTCCTTCACATAAGTAGCCATGGCTACAAGTTCAAGTTAATTTCTATTCTAAAATGGCATCATGTTTTACCCAGAGGAAATAAACTGTCACACAAGTGTGTTCACCAGACATTTTTGTCACCAAAGGTCTTGTATTAGTTGTTTTTGCATCATTATGACAACAATACCTACAATAAATGATGTAAAGGATTATTTTGGCTCATGTTTGAGAAAAATGCAGTCCATCACAGCAGGGAAAGGAAAAGAGTCCACATCCGTTTTTGATGGAAAGGGGGTGAACATAGATTGTTCATATAAGTATGGACCAAAACAAGAGAGTGGCAGAATGTAGGAACCAGTATAGACATCAAAGGTCCATCTCTTTGACCTACTGATTTTCACTGGCCAGGTCTTATTAGATTAGAGATTCTCTAGTTGTCACTTTATTTCTCTTCCAAATTAGGCCACACCTGCTTGTAGGCTACCCTTCTCCAAGCAGTAAATAAGCAGCTACTTAGGTCTTGCAGTCTCTCTCCCCCTTGCAGTTACAAGCCCAGTTCTTTCTGATATCCACGCCCAAGACAACCATGAATTATAATTTAGTGCCTACTTACCTAGTGACTCCTGGTTTATACACTAGATCACATCATATGGAACTTTCTCCAACCCTTTGGAAACCTATAAAAGCAAAGAATTCCCTTTGTCCTTTGAAATCGACGACCCTATCTCTTTTTCAGGAACCCTGTCTGCGTTGCTGTCTGGGGAATAGGCATTCAAAGTCTGAGACTACAGGGCTATCTTCGTTAGGTTTTCTATTGCTGCAATGAAATGCCATGACCAAAAGCAAGTTGGGGAGGAAAGGATTTATTTGGCTTATATTTCCACATTGTAGATCATTACTGATGTAAGCGAGAAAAGGAACTGAAACAAGAGCGAATGTAGAGGCCATGGAGGGGTGCTGCTTACAGGCTTATTCAACATATGTTGCTTGCTCAGCCTGCTTCTTTACAGAACCCAGGACCATCAGCCCAGGGATGGCACCACCCACAATAGGCTGGGCTCTTTCCCACCAATCACTAATAAAGAAAATTCCCTACAGCTGTATCTCATGCAGGCATTTTCTCAATTAAGTTTCCTTCCTTTCAGATAACTCTAGGCTGGGAAGGTCAACTAGTGTAGAACTGCAGTACTGGGTTTTTATCTGGTAGGAATTACTAGCACATTGTCCAATTCCATATGTTCCATCAATGTTCTAATGGAACAGCTCCCTTACTGTGTAACCTCAGAAAATAAAGTGCCAATCCCAGACAGAACAAAGCCATTTATCACACACACACATACACACACATACACACACACACAACTTGGTGTATGAATTAAGCCAAAAAATAATTATATTTTAAAATATTAAGAAAAGCAAAACAAAAATAATATAATCCTTGCCAACAATAATAAGCAAGAGAGAAACATGAAATATTCACCCCGTAGCCCTTTACAGAAAGTATAATAAAGGGAAAAGAGATATCATAGCTCAGCCACAGTTCAAGCATCTATGTCTGAATTCTCTGCCACTTCTCAGATAGTGACCAAGGGCTTCAATCTCTTTCTCTGTCAAACAGAGGCTGCAAGGGCTGGGTGATGGCTCAGTGGTAAAGAGTGCTTGCTGGGTAAGTATGAGGAACCAAATTTAAATCTCCAGTTCCCACATAAAAATCCAGCCATGGTTGTGAGTGGCTGTAAAGGTAAAAAGAGGCAGATCCCAAGAGCGCACTAGCCAGCAAGGCTAGTCAAAATAGCAAGCTGCCAGTTTATAAAGAAATCCTGTCTCAAAAGCATTAACATAGAAAGCAAATAGAGGAAGACTCCTAATGTCTTGTTCTGGCCTCTGCATGTGAACACACAGGTGAATGTACATGATTCACTGTGAGCTGTGAGAATCACACAACAATCATGCTTTTAAGAAGTTTAACAGGCAAAGGCATGGCAGAAAGAGTACTCAATAAATTCCAACACTATTTAAAATCTATTTTATGAAGAACTTTAGGATAAGAAAATAAAACACTAGAAACACTCTACCTTCCTGAGTGTTCTACAAGCAAGAAGTGAATTTAAAAACAGGATCCATTTTTAATTGTATCTTCCTATTATATTGTTTATCACTATTTTAATTTAATAACTGCATAATTAACTCCTAATACCTCCAACTTAATACAAAGACCTGAATATGTGGGGTAGTCTGTCTCTTCTGCATTGTGTAATAAGGAGCTAGCAGGAACCTAGCCAGCAGGATTATTTGTGCAGAAAAATGGACACAAATACCAAGGGGTCTGGAAAGACAATGATGGATTTGATGCCACAAAGGGACCAGACCAAGGAGGAAATGAAGCTGGAAGTTTGCTTGGTAACTTTGAAGAGCAATGTAGCACAAAAAGCAGCAAGTTCAAATACTATAAGTATTTATCATGGATTTTATTTAAAAGAAGAAACACATTTTTACAATAATATGATGTTAGAACTAAGGCAAGAGAAGGACACTCAAATCCTCAATCACACATGCCTCCAGAAAAACAAAATGGAATCTCTGAAGTCTTTAAAGCCAGTATACCTTCCTTGCACGTATCCATCTCTGCAGACACAAAGTACTTCATTTCTTCAGTTCTAAAATAGGGTGAGACTTCCTGGCCAAGGTTTGATAGATAAATTAAAATACTCACATAAAGTTTGAGGTACACATTAAGCATTCAATAAGTGGTACCTGCCCTTACTACAATAGTTATTATTCATGCAGAGTAGATGCATTTCACCGTGATTATGCACAAATCAGTCAATTACTAAAGAGGCACTTCTGTGTTTTCCCTGAAAGGATCTTATCCTGAAGCTTTGCTGTGTAAGGCATGAAGTTGACTTGTGGAACAGTGAACCCTAGACACACACACACACACACACACACACACACACACACACACACACGCACCTGTTAAGCACAGTTCCTTTACTGTGCCAGCTTTGATGAGTCACACTAATCTGGTACCAGTGACAAAACTATATTCTGGTTGCAGACTCCAGACGCTTTCTGGAACAACGACCAGGAGAAAAGGCCTATACCTTATTTTAAAAAAAATAACTGGGAAGTAGGCCTGAAAGTCTACAGAATGCCAACATCTCAGGCTGCCAAAGTGGGGCCATCACCTGTGTATTATAAAATTTGGTCCCTTTGGAGCATCTTACCCATTACTGTCTTTCCAGACCTCTCGGTATTCTTGGTCAAATAAACTCAATTTTTTTTTTTCACAAATACTCCACAGAACACAATGCAAAAATAGACAGACTGCCTTTCATGCTCAGACTGTTGTATTCTTCTGGAGATATCATGAGTTAAAGAATTAATTATCCAATTATTTGTTTAATTATGATAGTAATAAATGCTACACTTGGGATATACAATAAAAAAAAAAAAATCCTGACTCCACTGCTAACCAGTTTGTATGACGCTGACCTGATTAATTTATTTGAGCTTTAGTTTGTTTATCTGTAGAATGGGGTTAATACTCACCACCCAAGATTATTAAGAAGAGGAAATGAAATGATGCATGAATCCCACAGTGTAGAATATCTGATGTGCACTAGAGGTTAATAGAGGGCAAGTATGTCATCTTCATCCATTTGAAAACCTCTCATGCTGATGAGGACTGAGACATAAGAGGTAAGAATCCAGACAAAGGGCAATGGGAATTTGCAAGAACTTTGGTAATAAACAGCAAATCTTGGCCTTCTGTGCAGAAAGAATGGAGAAGCATCAGCAATTTACACAGAAAGTGGTCCAGGATATTTCAGAGATATTTGGAATTCCCCTCTTCTCTCTTAACATTTAAGAAAGTCTTTCCAAAGATCCACTTTTCTTCAAAGGCAGGGACTCCAAAGAAGAAATTTAGACCTATCTTGAGCCATAAAAGGAATGCAGAATGAGCTGTCTCTGCGGGCCTGTGCCCTCCAACATCCCAAAGCAAGAGTTGTCAAGCATGGGGCTGCACTTGGTCTGATGTTCTCCTACATGGGACCCCACCAGGAATACATCAGGGTTAGGTTAAAACTTCTCTCTGCACTTTTCCAGCTCCTTGCTGAAAGCATACTTCAGAGTCATGGTTTATGAACGATAGAGACTCAATCTGCCAAAGTTTTCTTGTCTTATCCCTCATCATTGGAAGAATAAAATGAAGAGAAAGTGGGGTCTGGCCTACTGTCTACAGATGGTGTCAGTCATATTCTCTCTCTCTCTCTCTCTCTCTCTCTCTCTCTCTCTCTCTTTCATCAGGGGTGTCAATCCTCCAAGTAGAACTGCATCTCCCTGAAACACCAAGCAGGGGTCCATTATACAGTCCTTCCCAGGGACTGTCTCTGAAGTGTCCCACTGGCCAGAGCTGTCTCTCAGTTGCTGTAAGACAACTCTGCTGGAACCTCAGGCAACACATCCTAGCCATCCCTACCTACTCCTCAGGTTTAATTTCACTTTAGTTAGAAGTATGTAGTAGGACAGTTTCAGTAGATCAAAGGAATAAGGTAAGATTGAAAGAATGTCTGTGACAGGGCAAAAGCAGGTAAAGTGATACTTACTCAGAAAGACAGACTGAAATGTACTGGGCAAAATACAGCTTCCACTCAGCTCTGGGAGAGGCAAAGCTTGCAAACAGAACCTGTGTGTTCTAGAAGTTGGAACAGTGCTACCAGGGTGAGTTCTACAGAAAGGTCCAAGGAAGCTTGGTTGCCAGTCTGTGGCTCTATTCTGAGGGTAGAACATTGACAAGGTGGTGAGGATGTTAATCATTGGAAGTGTGCTCTCGAAGAGGATATTGGGACCCTCTCCACTTCACACTACTTCCTAGACTCAAAGTCAATAGCTTTATTCCTTCTACATATTTCCCATGCTCCTTCTTCCCTCACTGCATTCACAAGGGAAACAGGACCAAGAGACCACGTGAAATCTCTGAAACCATAATCCAATCATCCTAAGGCTTTCTTCTGTATGAGTTGATTTCTTGGGTATTTTATCATAGGAACAGAAAACTGAACAACACAGACAATCTTTCATCAACATCTATCATCAAATGAAAGTTTCTAGCTGTAGAGATGGGACAGTGGTACATTCCATTAGTCACAAGAATGTGAATGACAGAAAAAGTCTGATATAGCAAAGGGGATTGAAATATGATAGAAGTATAAAGGAAACTTTAACACAAAGAGCAAACCCAAGAAGACACAGACTGGAGCCACTACAGCTCACTAGCAAAGAGCAGGTAATCGTCTTAAAGTATCAGAGCATGAAAACCTGGCCACAGGGCCTCTCTCATATCTAATAGCCTCATTCAAAATGGAATTAATAATCTTCGCATAATGATGTACACCTTTAATTCCAGCACTCATGAGGCAGAGGCAGGTGGGTCTTTGTGAGTTTGAGGCTAGTCTGGTTTGCACAATTATTTCCAGTCACTCTGCATTACATGATGAGATCTGGTTTCCAACAAACAAACAAAAATAGAATTAATAATGCTTGTCTTACCAGTTTGTTGTGGAAATGAAATAATAAATGTTCCCATAGAGCAATACTCATTATTGAGAAGTTTCTAGAATTAAGTCAATATTTAAACACATTCTAGTAGTGAATAAAAATTTGATGAACTAAAATACTGTGACAGAGCCTTTGGGAGACAGCAAGAACAGAACATGTGTCTGTTTCCCAGGGGCCCATAGTCCAGTGTTTTCAGTAGCTCTCTGGGAAGTCCATGCATCCTTTTAAGTGTATATACCATAATTTAAATCTTCTCTGTATAGTGTATGCTTAAATATATGTTTAAAATGTTTCTTAATTTCAAAAATAAAGACAAGTATCTCCAATTTAAGTCAGAATATGATAAAAATTTTGAAAGTGAAAGTCAGTAGAAAGACACAAGTAAAACTTAGAGTAGCTTAGTGGTGGAACATTTATTTAGCATGAAAAGGTCCTGGGTGCAATACCAGGGCAAAAAAGCCTAAGCATTGAAGTCGGCATTTTATATACAGGACACATCTACTTTCTCTGACAACACACTGAAACTAGCAGTGCTGTTCATCTTCTCCTCTACCAACTATGAAGACTGAAGCACAGAAGGTAAATGACTTCCCAAGTGTAAGCAGCAGAGGCTCCCAGCCATATAACCTGGCTGAAGAGTTCAGGCTATCAGCTATCTATCTCATCTCAGCTAGGAAACACTGCACTGTACAGAGTTTTAACTGATTGAAAATAAAGAAATAAGCCATATGTCAGAGTGACAGCACAGAAGTGCTGGGTGGGTTAATACAAAGACCACAGGTAGTGAGGTGGTTTTACTTGTAAATCAGCTTTCCTGCAGTATAAATTGTACCTAACAAAATACAGATATTTTAGGTACACACTTTGGTGAGCTTTGAGAAATTATATTATCCTCAGCTAAATTCAATCCTAAAAAATGAAAAGATAGAGAAAAATTTCATCAGCCCAAGAAGTCTATTCATGCTCTTTTGAAAGATAGAAATTCTGCTTTCCTCAGAGCCAGTTAAACACCAATTTGTTTACTTCAAAAAGACATTAATTCTGGACATTCTAGGATTTCATATCAATAGACTCTATGCTGGTTAGTTTTTGGTAACTTCACACAAAATTGGATTACCTGGGATTAGTGCATCTCAACTGAAGAATTACCTCCATCAGACCAGTCTGAAGGCAGCTCTGTGGGGGCATTGTCATGATTAATAATTGATGTGGGAGGGCTCAGCCTTGGGTTTTGCCACCACTGGGCAGGTGGTTCTAGGTTGCATAAGAGAGGTAGAAGAGTCAGCCATGGGAACACCAGTGAGCAGCATTCCTCCATGGCCTCTCCTGCAGTTTTTGACCCCTTGTGTGCCTACCTTGATTTCCTTCAGTGATGAGCTATGACCTTGGAGGTGACTATAAAATTTCTTTTGTATACAAATTCTTTGCCAAATATATTGTCTTAGTTAGGATTTAGATTGCTGTGAAAAGACACCATGACCAAGGCAACTCTTTTAAGGGACAACATTTAATTGGGGCTGGCTTACAGTTTCAGAGGTTCAGTCCATTATCATCATGGCAAGGAATACGGCAGCATCCAAGCCGACATCGTGGTGGAGAAGGATCTGAGAGTTCTGCATCTTTCTCTGACTACACCCAGGAGAGACTGACTCTTTTGTACTGGGCAGAGCTTGAGTACTAGAAGTCCTCAAAGCCCATCCGCACAGTGACACACTTCTCCCAACAAGGCCTGACCTCCTAATAGTAGCACTTCCCATAGGTCAAGCATATGCAAACCACCACATATATGCAGTGTGAATACCCTCTGTGTCTGTCTCTTTTAGGCAAATAACTATTGGCTACACAGATTTCCCTTTAGAAAAGCACCTAAAATTGTACCTTTAAAGGAGAGTAGAATCTCAGCAAATGGAAAAGAGAAAGGTTGTAGAGGCACTTTTAGCTACTTTATTGGGTTCTTATATCTGCCACACTTCTCCAACCCCTTCCAATATTAGGTGGGAGAGAAAGAAGGTTAGAGGGGAAAGGGCATTGATCTTGATAGACTACTTCCTGCTGATTAAGGGAGTTGAGTTCCAATTTTCAACTTGATATCCAGTTTCTTCTTCTCATTTCTTTGCTCATGATCACTTCACAAGCTACAGCAACAGGAACCAGCAACAACAGGAACCAGCAGCAGCAGGGACTGGCAGCAGAAGCAGTAGCAGGGGAAGCAGTGGCAGCTCTTGGGGCCCTTTTGGGGCTCTCTTGTTGATACCCTCTTTGGAGCCCCCAGAATTCTAAATGTAAACAATCTGCAGCTAGAAAAAATTCATGTCCCTGCTAAATCATGAGACAAATCAAAGTTAGCAGCTGTAGACCATCTGAGGCAGCCCCATTTCCTACACATCTAATTAAAACAAAAACGTATTTACATAACATAACTGGGTTTTTAAAGAAACCAAAATTCTCATGATATAAGGTAGAGAGGCAGGTTAGAGACAGACAAATGGGTGACACACTCTGAATTTTTGAATTTATTCTGTTGGCTTCTGGAAGCTATGAAGAGTTCCTAACATACAACAAATAGAATCAAAGTCCTGCTTTAAGAAAACACTTTTAAAACAAAGCTGAAGAAAACATTACTTTCTGGTTGTTGTAATGGCCTTAACTCAACAACTTATAAGGAAGGATTCTTCTAGAACAATGTTTCAGAAGGTTTGCATGCTTGGGCAGAACCCAGTGGCAGTGCACAAGTGAGGCAAAGCTTCTTCACCTCATGGTAGACAGAAAACAGAGAGCAAAGGGAATGTAGACTAAATATGATCTTCAAGACAAAGCCCTAGTGATCTTATTCCTCTATGTACATGCCATCGCCCAAAGTTTTCAGACCCTTAAAAATAGTGGCACGGGACATTAAAAATATAAGCCTCTTAGATACTTTTCAAATTCAAATCATACCAGAGATCCTAAGTCAGGGTATTACAAATTATAATTTATGCAATGCAATCAGCAGCTCTTGAAAGTGACTGGAGGTCAGTTTTGAAGGAGTAGAATTAGATGATGAGGGCCCCAAGGTTCTAAACAGGTGACTGGTAGGCAGACAATGCTGCTTCAAAGCTTAGGAAGGCAGGAATAAGAGAACTTACAAGAAATGTGGGAAAGGAGAGCAACTGTTGTGCTGATGAGGCCTTGGCCCCTCTCGGCAACCATAAAGAGCTTCTCTACCCAGACTAGACAACTTATTGAGACAGTGGTAGTGCAAACACCAGAGGACAGGCCATTAGGCATGAGTTCAGTAGGGAGGTGAACCAACATAAGAAACTGAAGTGTCTATTTTTCCAGAGAAAATTAACTCAAAGTTACAAAATTTGGGACTATCTCTCATCTGCAAGGGAAGAAACAGTCATCAGACACTGCATGAAGAAGAAGTTTATTCTGATGGAGAAGGAAAGAGAAGGATTTTTTTTTCAGTAAAAAATAGAAAGAAGAGCAAACACAGATTAGGAAAACAGAGAAGAAAATGGTTTCAAAAGTCAGAAGAAACCCAAAAGACTAAATGTCTAAATATCTAAGGAAAACCCAGGCTGGGCTCTCAGTGCTTTAGAAAAGTTGGATACTAGAACCATTGAGAAAAAGCATGCATCGTGGCAAATATACTCTGTATTTAACATATTCTAGTTTAAGAAAAATTTGTCATCTTTTTAATTTTCCTTATTATATTCTATATATTTTATAGTACTGTCAATTTAAAGTAAAAGTCAAATTAACCTGTAAAATTGTTTACACAAGGAAAAGCATAGAATTATCTAAGATAGATAAATATGTGGAGGAGTTTTCAAATGTTTTCAATTTAACTGAATAAATAACCTTCCTTTAAACCAAACTTCACTTAAAAGTCCAACTTCTGAAACAAATGGAAGATAAACTGATCTGACTGTGGATAAAATGGTGGGAGTGCAACCTCACTGCACTGCCAGTGCATTATAACTTATAACAGTTGGTGATTAAAGATGGACAGACAGGGATGGGGGTTGAAGGATGAAGCTCAGCAGCAGAGCACTTGTCTCACATGTACATGACTTTTGGTTCAATCCTCAATACCATTAAAAACAACAACAAAAAAAATACTAATAGATTAAAAACACATGGGTTGACAAACAAACATATAGTTTTAATACCTTCTCTAATACCCTGTAGAATATAGTCTGTCCATGAACGCATTGGCAGTTTGATTCTGCTGCTGCATTACTGGACCCTGAATTAGTGCCTGATACTTGTTAGTACTAAATAAACATTGGTGAATAGGTTGATCTGAGCCTCTAAATTGTGATAGAAATATTTGGAGGACAACTGACATACATTAATTGAGTTCAGAATGCTGATCTATTTAAAAATATGTGAATTTAATACTTCTGACATCAGTTTCAGAGCTGTGTATTGTTAGCCAGCTGTTCACATAAGGAAATGGTAGTTTTGAGACCTTCACCCAAGATATATGAATGAATCTCTAGTTGTACAAACCCTATCCAGAAGTGTTTACTACTACATCTAACCTTACTTTTCTGTCCCCACATGTTGGCCTATTCTCATCATTGAATTCAGGGCTAATAGACTAGCATCAGATGGCTGCTCTAGCACCACTCAAATAACTTGTCTACTCCCAGTGGAGAAGCTCTTTATGCTAGATGGCAGAGTGTACAACTGAGGGATGGTGGGAAGCAGCAGAGCAGCAGCCATGTCTCAGTTGTTTTTGCTGCTGGTATTGGATCTTGGATTAGAAGACTATGAGGCTAACTCAGGTCAGCATACATTCTGTTCTCATAAGCATTCATCTATACTCTCAGCCCCATAGAGGGCAGTGAGAATTACTAGGAACTCTGAGGTCAGCTAAATATTCATGCATTTTCAATAGAATGCCTATAAATTCTTCACCATTGTACCAAGCATCCATTACGTACAAAGTGACCACCAAAACTTAGAGATTTAAAAGAAAGGCCATTTTCCAATATTAATGTGCTATGGATTGGAAACTTGGGATGGTACCATTTATTGGTCGGTTCTGCTAATCTTAGCAGTGCACTTGGCTGACCTTGGCACAGCATGGATCTGGATGTCTGACTTGTTGCTAGGTAGGTGTGCTCATTTTCTAGGGCTGTCAGAAGCACATTTTGGGTAACTTTAGCAACAAACAAATCATTCTCTAGAAGTCAAAAGCAAAGCTGATTTCTTTTAAGGCTTCTTTCCTTGGAAGGTATGTGGTTATCTTCCCTTTTGTTGTTTCTACCTCTTTAAAGACTTTGTTCCTAATTATGGTAGCATTCTGTGGTTTCATGAGTAAAGACTTCAGTGTAAGTTTTGACAGGACACAATATAGCAGCTAAATGTACCTGAAGGTCTCAGACTGTGTGAGACTGTTCCACACAGTTTATCATCCTCCAGCTAGTTACAAGGGTTTGCTCACCTGACATTAGTCATAGGGACAGCTATGGAGAAGAAATGCAGAGCCTTTCTAGGATTGAGTTCAAAACTAGTACACTAAGGATAGCATATTCAATTGGCCACAGCAATTCACAACCTGCATAGCCCCAAGGAGTAGATAATCATGATCATTGTTGCAACCAACGTTTAACTGTTCACTTTTCTTCATACTCTTGCATATCCAAGATCCCGCATTTACAGCTAAACTAACCCTGAAAACCTGTGTGATTAAGTGAAATTTGTTTTTCAAACCCAACAACTTACCTTTGATGCCTCTCCTTCTCTCCAGTTTTCTTGGCTTTCCCTGATGCCTTTTTCTACAACAAAAAAGGTTATGGGAAAAGCATTTATTCTGAGAGAAAATGAATTGGTGGCAGGTACCAACTCTTCTGAAGATAAGTTAATCTGATAGATGCATATGTCTGAAGCTTAATGATGGAGCACTGTGGCAGCATTTCTAACCCTGAGTTCCACAGAGTAGAAGAAACTTCTGAAAGCCTGTGAAAATTGCTTCTCTACATGAGGTAAGAGAAATCTTTGGTTTGTTTGCTTTTTAGTTGCTTCTGACAAGTCAAGTGCATAGCCCTACTTCCAGTAGCCACTCAATAAACACTTATGGAGTGTTCTACAATTTATGTGAGAGTGCAGTCTGAAGTTCTTTATTGTGTGAGTGATCATGGAAGGATATTAGAATGAACTAGGAACGAGAGAGCTGAGCCCCAGGCCATTCTCAGTTCCCACCTGATGATCTGACCTTATGCAAGCTATTCTTAGCTTGTCTGAATCTCAGTTGTTTTCTCATTTGCAAAATGAGAGATTTGGTGTGACAATCTCTAGGACTACTTTCAGATCTGATTTCCTATGAATTCTAACAAATATTCAGCAGAAAAGAGTGATGGTTCACCATCCTTCCTCTCTAGCAGACCAGGCCATCACTGTTAATCAACACACAAAAGCCAGCATGTGAGTGTATGTGCAAGTTCAGGTCTGTATCACATGTACAATCCCCATACATGTGTGTGTGTTACTGAGCACCTGTGCAGAACCATGTACCTATGAAAGCCTGTGTACATGTTTAAAAGCTCTAAGCATTTGTGTGTGCCTATGCTCTTGTGCAAACCCATGTGTCTATGCAAGAATGTGTGCATGCACAAATGCATGTGTTTGACTGTTACAGAGTCTATGGTTCGAAGTTCTCTGCATGTATATAAAAGTTTATATGTTTGTGCATGTGAGAGTGTGCATGCAAGCCTTGTGTATGTGTGCAGAAGCCCATTAGAAAACACTAATCCGTGCAAACATGGGTAAGCCTGTGAGTGCAAATATAAGCCCATGAATGTGTACAAGCCATGCGTGCAAAGAATGTGCATCTTTTGCAAGACTACACGTGTGAGCAAGCCTGTGTATGTGCAAACCTTATACATGTATTTGCAAGCCCCTCTGAATATGTGTGCATGCATGCTCAAGTATATGTGTGTTTGTGTGTAAGTTTTGTCATATGTGTGAAAGCTTGTGTCTATGTCCATTTGTAAGCCTGTGTGTATATCTGCAAGGCTATATGTGTGCAAGTCTTGTGTGTGAGCCCATTTATACATGTAAGCCCATATACGTATGTGTGCAAGCCAATGTACATGTTTGCCATGTACATGTTTGTACAAGACTGTATAATGTGTTTGCAAGCTCATGTATATATGATCTCTCTCTCTCTCTCTCTCTCTCTCTCTCTCTCTCTCTCTCTCTCTCTCTCTCTCTGTGAAGTCTATGCAGCCTGATGCCCAACTGGCATTTTATCTGGTCCTCTGCACTATGATCGTTCCTACTATGATTAGCCCAAATGAGATGGTCATAAGCTTTCCTAGATTTTCTAGATTCTTATAAGCAATTCTGTGGAGATAATAAGACTGTTAAGTTTAAAAGAAATTGTTAATATATTTCTAGTCACCAAATATTTCCTTCCACTCAGCATAGCTCAGTAAAGAGGCTCTAAAGGGTTGTAGTCTTTCATTCTCTGACACTCAGCCCAGTTCCTTCAAGAAGCAACCATACAGAGTATGTATTTCTCTATGTATACATTAAAATGTAGCCCATTGTATACATTTTCCTTATCCACACAGTGCGTCTATCTGCCCTGAATATACACAGACAGCCTCTGCCTTTAAACTTAGTCTATATATACAATGTGGGTGGCTTATATTTGAACCTGGCTGGGACAAGGCCATGCACCTATACATTTCATGGCCCTGTCTTAACAATCTGCCATAACATAAAATGAGAAAAAATAAACAAGGACTGGTCTCTCTTGCAAATTCAACATCGAAAGTCATCGGGTGACTGTGCTGTGCAAGAGCAGTTAAGTTCAGGAAGAGCAGCTCTGGGTTTCATGTGCTGGAAAGAATGTGATTCAGTGCTTCATCTTCTCCTGTTCTCTGTCAAGCCACATCACCTGAATGGAAATGGTTTACCTCAAACAGAATTCACTATTCATTTGTTTTCTAAACATACTGTGCCTTCTTTGGAAGGTTACTCCCTAGAGATAAAATGTTTGGAGGTTGATTTGAAGTTTAGCAAGTTGCCTACCTTTAAAAACAGGCATCCAAAGTTAAAAACAGAAACCGAGTTCAAAGGTGGATTACTTACTGAAGCAAACTTAAGCTTTAGTTAAGTTTCTCCTCAACATTAACTGAGAATGATATATATGTATGAGAAGCTATCACTGTTCAGAAATAAGGCTATGTCTCCATTTACCTTGAGGCTCCAAAATTCAGTATCTCTAATCTACAGGAGTACACTGACTGGCGCCCACAGAGATATCATGTGGCATAAAATTCCAGTGGGTTTTCCTAAGGCTTGGAACATTCCTCTACAGCAAGGTCACTGCTCTAAGTATCATTAGCATTGCAATAAAGAACATATGTACAAAAAAGTTCAGTGTGGAGCCAAAGGTGAACTGAATTTTATCTTAAAGTTCCCAGTCTAACTAGCACTGAGTGAGAGTGTGGAGAATGGGGTCAGGGTATGGAGAATGTGGAGAATTGGAGAAGATAAAGAGAGGAGAAGTAGGAAATGAAGAAGAAAGAGAAAAAGAGGGGAAAGAAGAGAAGAGTAGAAGAAGGGGGGGAAAAGAAGAGGCAGGAATAGGAGAGAAAAGATTATGTCCTCCTTGCCCTAGTAGGTAAAGAATTAGTTTGCAGCCACTTAAGTCTAATAGGAGGTGTGTGATTAAGTGTTTTCATGGAGTAGGTGATAATAGACCACATAGGGACTTCAGGAATTTCAAGAAGATAAGTTACTTTAGGATAGTGAGGGGTGATATTCAATCCGAATTTTAAGATACTCACACACACACCCCTTTAGTGTGCTTGCCCTGTCGAAAACCTCCTTAAAAGTGGGTGGACATGACCTCATCCAGTGAGCATTTTCCCCAGAGGGCCTTATACAGTAGAAAGAAAAGAAACAGATTCTAAGCTTCTATACATGTTCTTCTCCTGGCCTTGAGAATACAACCTGCTCTGCTGCCGTAGCTCCTAGAGGAGGGAAGCCCCTAACTGTTAACCTGCAAGAAAGTAAAGACCTCCATCTTGCAACTGCCAAGAACCAGACCATACTGACAAATCCATGCACCCAAGGACCTTGAATACAGAAAGGAACACAGCCAGACCCCACCATGACCCTGTTCTTTCGAGACCCTAAACCAAGGACACACCTAATATGCAGAAACTTCTGATTCCTTATCTTTGAAGACTGAGATAATACAATGATGCTGTTTGAGCCACAAAGTTTATGGTAATTTTTTGCTAGTCAAAGAAAAACAGTGGTGAAAGCTTCTCAGAGCAAAAGTACTTAGAATTTGAAGCAGAAGAAGATGAAATAGGAAGAAATTCACAAGAGGTAGGAAGCAGCTATACTGAGAAGGAAAGAGGTGTATGGTATAAGCAAAGTCCCTGAAGTCATAAGACATAATATCTGATATGTTTAAGACAGTATTGTGAAAGGAACCCTAATTTCAATGGGGTATATACAACATTCTGGCATCATGAGTAGGTCATGATCTATACATTCATTATAAGTGATTTACCAAGAAAGAATCAACTTCTGAAAATGAAAACCTGAAATACATGAAATGCTATTTGTCACTGTAGCAAAGGGAATGGAATCCAGATTCATCAACTAGTATCTGAGACCGTACATTACTTCCCATCACTCAAGTTTCTTCCCCCCCCCCTTCCAACAAGTCACAGGCCACACATTCCTTAAATGGTAAAATGAATCTCTCATAGGGATTGTGTCTTCTTACTCTTTGCCTCCCACATCCACCTTCATACCACAACACTCCCCACACTCAGGGATCCTACATTCTTCCTTTGATTCTCTGGCCCAAAGAAAGTTCTCCATGCTTACGCCCCAGGTTCAAACTTGTTTTAATGACCCTTTAGAGACTTGTTTTAGCTGAGAAAATATAGCTCTACTAGCACTAAATATTAATACTGACAGTAAGTGCTTCACTAACCCCTCATCAGAGAAACTTCTTACAGTAGATGTCAGAGACCCACAACTGGTCAACGGTGGTACAGAGAACTAGAAACTTGAGAGTGTTCAGCGTTAAATGGGATATCTGTATCATAGTCCTTCCCTCAGAACTCAGAGATCTATGTGGAAGAGAGGAAAAGGTTACGAGTCAGAAGTGGTAGATGATTTAAAGGAAATAGTATTTTCAAAACACAGCAAGGCAGGTGCATGTATGAACTTGCCAGGATTATGCAGCATGTACAAGATCTATACAAGTTCAAACAAGATAAGGTCCCAACATAGAAGAAGGGAGGTGAACATGAAATCCCTCCCTAGCTAAGGAGTGACTGGTACTTAATTGTTACTGGGGGGGGGGGGTTATTTTATTTTTTTATTTAAAAAAATTTATAATAAAGTTTATAAAGAAATAATGGTTATCAGTTGATATAGCAACTACACTCCAATGTGGAATCCATGCCCAGGAATTGTCAATCAATACAAACTGAACTTGATGGAAGAGAGAGAGATTAAGAGATTAAATGGGTGGCAGACCTAGGATCTAGGAGAAGTAGGAAGAAGACAATGGCTATGGCCAAAATACATTGTACTACATTCTCAAGAAATCAATAAAAATAGTGTTACAAGGGGCTGGAGAGATGGCTCAGTGGTTAAGAGCACTGTTTGCCCTTCCAAAGGTCCTGAGTTCAATTCCCAGCACTACATGGTAGCTCACAACCATATAATCGCATCTGATTTCCTCTTCTGTCATGAAGGCATATGTGCAAATAAAGCACTCACATAAATAAATAAATCTTAAAAAATAGTGCTACAAAATCCAAAAGCAAAATAAACAATAAAATAGAAAAATATTGATAGCAAGATTAAGGCAAAAAATTAATATGCACTCATATTTCCCAGGTGACACCTAAAAGTTAAACCTTGTTGGGTATATTATCCTGTTGTATTTTATCAAATTCTTTATGCATTTCCCCATTAAATGCTGAATTTCTCAAAGACAAGGAAGAATACAATGTTTGTATCACCCTAGGCCTTGCACAAGGTCAAAGGCCCTCAAAACATATTTAATACACGAGTTTAAAAGAACTGAACACAAAAGCCAGGCTTGAATTCAAGCTCATGGATCATAGAACAGAAATTTGGCTGCCATAACAGCATGATAAAATGAATACTGAAGGCTTTGTAGAAATACAAAACAGCTCATGACAGGGAGATGGAAGATACCAACACAGGTCCCTTTCTGTGCTCCTCTTCTATCTTCCTCTTGCCTCCTACTGCCAAAACAATTTAGATTATGTGCATTTACTTCATCTAGTCCAGAAATCAGAAAATTCTAGGAAGAATATGTCTTGTGATTAGTGGAAGTGCCATCTGGGCTGGTAAAAGAAGACTGGGAAGCCCAGTGAACAGGGCATGGTCTTCTGGATGCATAATAGATCTCCAATCCTTGAATATGCAGATAGACAAGGGAACAAGGGGTGAGGAGCTTCCAGGTGGAAGCTATCCTTAGAATTATGTTTTGAATTTAAGTATTGCTTGGTAAACACACAGACTAAGAGCTGTAACAGACTCTCGGTAACCAGGGTTAGCAAAATGCTTCTGATTTAAGCATGGCACTATGGATCAGTAGCAGAGCCATCTTTATGACTCTCTCTTCTCTTTGTCTCTTGTCTTGGTGTTTAACAAGATCTGAACAGGGAATCTTACCAGTTAAAACTGTGTTCTGAGCTGGTACAACCACTCTGGAAATCAGTTTGGTGGACCCTCAGAAAAAATGAACATAATACTACCTGAGGACCCAGCTATTCCACGCCTAGGCATATACCCAGAAGATGCTCCAACATGTAATAAAGACACATGCTCCACTATGTTCATAGCAGCCATGTTTATAATAGCCAGAAGCTGCAAAACAACCCAGATGTCCCTCAACAGAGGAATGGATACAGAAAATGTGTATATTTACACAATGGAATACTACTCAGCTATTAAAAACAATGACTTCATGAAATTTGCAGGCAAATGGATGGAACTTGGAAATAACATCCTGAGCGAGGTAATTCAGTGACAAAAGAATGAACATGGTATGTACTCACTGATAAGTAGAAATTAGCCCAAAAGTTCAGAATACCCAAGATTTAGTTCACAGCAACCTTTGGGCTGAGTGTGAGGTCTCAGATGAAGGAGTTGGAGAAGGGACTGAAGGAGCTGAGGGAATTTGCAGCCCCATGGAGAAAGCAACAGTGTCAATTGGCCTGACCCCCCCCCCCCCATGCTCCCGGAGACTGGAGGGACCCATGGTGCTGGCCACATATGTAGCAGAGGAGGGCCTTATTAGCCATCAAGGGGAGGAGAGGCCCTTGGGTCTGAGGGTGTTAGATACCCCACTATAGGGGAATGCCAAGGAGGGAAGATGAGAGTGGGTGAGTGGGTGGGTGGGTGGGTGGGGGGAATACCCTCATAGAGACAAGAGGAGGGGGAAGAGGGGAGAGTGTTCAAAGGGGAGATCTGGAAAGGGGGAAACATTTGAAATATAAATAAAGTATCAAAAAAAAAAAAAAAAAAAGTACATACTCTGCCTGGGCATGGAAAAAAAACAAAAAAAACAAAAAAACTGTGTTCTGCTCTGCTGATCCAAAGACTCAAGCCAGAAAATCAGAGAAAGAAAGACTTCCTCTTAATTTAGTATTACAGATTCTACCAAGATTCAAAGATTTTGTTTGTTTGTTTTGCAATTAGCAAGTGTATCTCATTCCCTCTTTGTTTTGCCTTTGCCTGTTATTTCTACTCACCCCTCCCCCTCTCCCTTTCTGCTGTAGTCACATGCTCCATGGAAAACAGACAGGTATATCACTTCTCACTGTGGCCTGTACCCTGGAAGAGAAAAGGCATCAGTATGCAACCCCTGCTGACTCTGCATAGTACCCAAAAGGAACAAATTAAGACCAATTAAAGGTATAACCCTTAGGAATAGTTAGCAAACCTCCCCCCCCCCTCCCATGGAGGAAAGGAAAATCATTCATACAGCTTTTTTAACCCAAGGAATGGAGTAAAATAGCTTATTTTATGTTGTGTTAATGTTAATTCCTGTGTTTACTCAGGTTAATTCAAAGATGTTTATTTCCAGCAGAACCAGGGACCAGAAGAAACCCAAAGATAAGAAAGAAAAAAAACTTGTTGCCCTACAGGAACTGACAATGTAGCAGCTGACTATAACAAATAAATAAAGAAATCAGGCTGAGGTGCAGCTCGGAGGTAGCATGCACACTTAGCATGCACAGGGCCTTGTTTCAACCCTCAGGAGTGCAAATAAACAAACAAAAAGAAAGTAAATAAGTAAAATATAGCAGAATTGTGATAAATGGTTCAAGAGAGATACAGGCAAAGACATATGTGAAGGGAGACTATTCAATTTATAGAAATAAGCTTAAAACTTCCTCACTTCCTCTTTTTTGGTACATAGGACAACCATAAGCTACTCTGTAAAATAAAAAATTAAAAAGTACTCTTTTCTACTATAAAAATATGCATTCCTAAGAAATATAATATTATCAAGAATAGCATTATAAAAACAGTCATCTTAATGGGGAATAAAAAGACTTGGCTCTAAAGATTTTTGGATATGCAATAACATTATTTTTCCTACAGGAATTTTAGCAGTGAAACTGTTTCCACAGTACCTAAGTGTGTTTTGTTATTTTAGATAATAAATTGGTTCATCAAAACTGGCAAACCTAAACACCCTACTTAAAATTTGGAGTAGATTGTCTTATTCTTTGCTATCCATGCTGATTCTGACTCCTTCCACGTGAAAGGCTCCTAGAGCAGCAATTGTTATGCTCAGGAGCAATCATGTAGGCTAGTATGACGCTGTATGCTTATAATCCTAACATTGTAAGGCTGCAGATGGTTGATCTAAAGTTTGAAGTCAAACTGGGCTGCAGAGCAAGTTCAAAGTCAGCCTAAGCTATAGAGTGAGACTTAATTCAAGAAACAAACAAATATAAAACTGAAGTGACCATGAATCTGGCTTTGGCCAATGATGAATGGACAGAAATAAGAGGTGTCTATGTATGCTCCACCATGTCTTTCCTCTCTGTCACTGCTGCCTCATGTACCCTTGTAGTAGAATTTCCTGTAACATACTCTAGCCAGGGAGGCATCTTTCTCTTGGACCCTGGAGCAAAGATGACTATGAAATAGAGAACCAGTCAACTTGAGATGTGGACATACCATACAGTGGCCAGAATGTTCCTTTTAGAAGTTCACATGTTGAAATCCTAACCCTGAGGAAATGATATTTGGAGATGGGACTTTAGGAGAATTGAGCTTTCATGAGTAAATTTAGGATCATTATAAAATGATCCCCAGAGATTTGCCTTCTCTCTTCTTCCATGAAAGGACACAGAAGATACCCTTCGTGAACCAGGAAGTGGGCCCTCCCCCAATAGCAAATCTATTGACACCTTAATATTGGGCTCCCCAGCCTCAAGAGCTGTGGGAAATAAAGGTTTATTGTTTACTGATGTTATGGTATATGGCATCCTGTTATAACAGCCCAGAATGACTAAGACACACAGCACAGAGGGAGAGATAAGCTTTTGTGATTGCAAACAAGTAACATTCAGAGACTATTTATTACTGTGATATAACTCATCTTTTCTCTTCTTACTGATCACAAATATAAAAGTAAAGAAACATGAACTGTGCAAGCAACAGACAGTCACCTCCTGCAAGCCCAATGGGTTTTCCTAGTTGTGATGGTTAAGGGCAGGTGGATCTGTAAGATGCTACTGTTTATTTTAAAGACTTTGCACTAGGCATTTTTATACATTACCTTACTTCGTCCACAATGGGAATAAGAAAGTTATCAATCTAAATGGCACAGATAAAATGATGAGAGTTGACAGAATTTACCAACTAAACTTATTGTGTAAATCAGGAATTTTCCTTATTGCATTCTCTAATCCAGTCTTTGTATCACTCTTTCACAGTACTGATTAAGAAATAAATCACACCCTGTCTCGAAAAACAAAAAAAAAAAAAAAAGAAAGAAAGAAGTTAGCCACACATGCAATCTTAAATTACAGCTCTGAGGACAATATGAGGTCATATTCACATGATCTGAGTTTAGTTACTTAACCTCCCTAAGCTTAGATTTCTGTCTGTGAATTGGAGATGAGTATCTTTAGCACATTAGAGGACACACAATCAGTACCAGATCATTGCATGGAATGTATTATCACCTCTTTAATGGTCAGTTTCAGTGCAATCAAAGTAAGTTCTGATACAACTTCAGCATATAAGGCAGAAGAAAGACTCATTATTTTAGGATGCTAGAAAATGTTACTTTCTTGGTCTTTTGGATACGTGGGCACCACAGACTCTAAGCCCGAAGAGGTGCAGCCAATCCTAGGAGAGGAAGTGATTCAAATAGATGGGTACAAAGAGCCACAGAACCACACATGCAGGACAACAGCAGCAATATCTGGCTCTCACTGTAGCAGGGGAAGCACAAATGGTCAGGGGCAGTGGCACACAAGCCCCAAACACATGAATCCATGAAACTGAGGTACAGGTTGGGTCCCAATGTCCAGAGCAAAAGGGTTTAGAGAAATTGGGCCTGTCCTGATATGAAGGCAGAGAGATATAGCTTCAAACAAGAGTGAGCCTGGACACCACAGCCCCTGACTGGCAATGAGCTGATGGGATTGACAGAGGAGAGGATGATGAAAAGCACTTAAGCAATAGCTTCACGTCCTTGTTGTTGCTGAAAGCCTCCTGCCACAGTACAAAGCAATCAGTCAGTCACCCTGCCACCAGCCCCTCCTCTGCCCGCCTCTCTTTTCCCACCTTTGCACACCCAGGACTATTCATCCCTTTGTCTCTCCATCCCAGACCATGGCAGCACAGACCCAGCAAACAGAAACATGCTAGCTGAAGCCAAGTCTTTAATGGCTGTCTCTCAAGCTTGAGACTCCTAGGGCTGCCTGGGCTAATAGAGAGGCCTGGCCACAGGAGCTGGAGTTACAAAGACAGGCTGCTACAAAGGGACATTCCTCCCACACAGCTTCTCGTGAATTTTACATTAAGAAGTTACCTGTATGTTCATCATTCCAGCATATGGCCTCTCCCCAGGACACAGAGTAGACTCACTCCTTTTTTAAGATGGAAGGGTGACCTTTGATTACGAATTTAAAATGGTTTTGAGCTTGGGGCTTCCCCACAAAAGAAATAGCACTGGGCTTGGAGGTGAAGATTCCAGAGCTCCTGCCTCCTACTCACTCTAACCTCACTCAGCATGGCTGTTGATGGGCTGTCCTTTTCCCTCCCAGACCATGCCCTCCTAGAGCATGGGTGGCAAGTATAACAAGATGATGCCACATGGTAGCAGTTAGTACCTTTTGACTGCTTGTCTGTTTGCCTTCCACAGACAGCAAAGACTTCTATTAATTTGTACCCTCAATATTCAACACATGGCCATTAAACGGTCCTTTGATCAAGTTTATAAAATGTGCAAACTCAAATCTATAAAATGGGGATAAAGTACACGCTTGTTATTTGTTCCAGGATAGTGCTTGAGATCAAATGTGATAGAACTGAAAAACATCTAGAAAGTTCCAGGGGCAAATGAGTTGCAAATGGAAGAGCTGCACATCTTGGGCTCCTTGCTGCTTCAGCCAATATTTGTATTCAGGCAGCATGCCAGTACAGATGGGAACCTTCCTGGAAGGGCACACATGCCCAGGACATTCACTGCCTCCCTCAGCCCATACTTAACCTCTGGGCTATGCCAAGACCAGTGAGTTACAGCTCCATAACTGCCCTCTTCTTGCTGGTGGTTACAGAAAAAAAAAAAAAAAAACCCACACATCCCATGGAGAGATCAGCAATCACACCTTGAGTGTCAGCTTTGAGTAGAGCAGAGGACCTAGTATAAGGAACAGAACACACAATGTGTAAAGATGTAGGTCTCCCCAAAACAAAATAAACAAACAAAGAACAAGACACAAGGTAAAAAAGATAAAAAAAAAAAAAAAAAGAAGAAGAAGAAGACACGGACAATATTTCCTGGTCTTTGGATATAGAGATTGCTTTTTTGATGTGTCTACTAAATTTGAAGGCCTCATGATCTGTTGCTCTTTGAATTTTGATCAGTTGTGGATTTCTGTTGTGGTCTCTACCTGATGCAAAAAGAAGCTTTTTCAATGATGGATGAGTACTATACTTACCTGTGGGTATAAGCATAAACATTTGAATACATTTTTAAAAATTAGACTGGATTAGGAAAATGACAGTAGTGGGTTCTCCTTTATGGTCCATAATTTCACCACCCATGGATGGCTGGAAAGAAGGGGTAGAAAAATTATGTCAGAGGGCCAAGATATCTGCTGTGAGGTGGCGTCTTCTACACATGACATGGATTTACATCCATGAAACCTCAACACAATGGCCATCTAGACAAGACCTACCCAGTTTAATATAGATATATGTATTTATGAATGTAAATGAGGGAAATCTCACAAGGCCCACCCTTAGATGAAGAACTACAGGCAAACTATTGGTGCTGAGAGAGGGAGAATCAGTCTTCTTCAGGGAGAAGTCCTGAAGGTTATCTAACACAGATTTTCAGCCCTAAACACATATAGATATGAGCAAAAGGAAATTGACTCAGAAGGGAGTGTGTATGTGTGTGTGTGTGTGTGTAACAATAACACAAATATTAAGACATCAATAATTTGAGAGAAAATGGGGGATACAGAAGGAGATGGAGGGGTAAAAAATAAATACAGTATTCACACATGAAGTTCTCTAAAGTTTAAATTGAAAATAAAAGATATCTTTTTAAAAGAGATGACAATGTGCACAAAAGGGATATGCCAGTTCAGAGAAGAGAGGGACTTCATTAACTGTGCTTCGAAAAAAGCATCAGGAAAGGGATAGTATTTCAGACTGATCAGGAAGAAATGGCAGACATGACGCTGGGAAAGCTTCCTCAAAGAATCAGAGCAGCGAATGGCTCTGAAAGGATAACCCTTCACCTCTCTAGCACACACACAGGGAAGTCAAGGTACAGATTTGGAAACTTGACCAAGTATGCTAGGCTTGGCCCTGGCAGCACTGATGTATAGAGAATGGTAGCTTGCATGTTTTTCTAGAATTTACCCTAAAATGTTTCTGCCTTTATAACAAAGTCGAGAGGTGGGACTTTCAAGAAATGATTATAGTAGGAAGGACTGTCACCACAAAAAGTTAAGGGTTCTGTCTCAGTAGTGGTTTAAGTATAAGAGGCAGCACTGTGTCTTCTTCTTCCTCTCTTTCCAATGTACTTTCTTGTCCTCTGATGTCTTCTGCCTTACCATGGACCTGCAAAAAGACTTACGAGATCTGTGAGTTCCTGGCCGTTTGATCTATGATTTCCTAGCTTCTGGAACTACCGGCAGAATAAGTCTTTATTCATAACTTAGTCTGTGGAACTGTTAAGTTATAATTAGTGAGCACACTAAGTCTCAAGTTTGAAGCCCATCCATTAGCCAGGAAATGACCTGACTACTGTCTCCTATAGGTAAAAGACTAAATAACCAATGGAAAGGGCAAACAAGAAAAATGAGAGAGGGCAATAGTTATGGAGGAAAAAAATTATATTTAAAGCAAAATATTTTTTGCACACAAAGGATAGAAGACTGTGTTTTAAATATATACCACAAAATCCTAAAAGCAAAATAATAAAAAATGCCATGGCAAGGAGGTAATTGCAGAAACAGGAAATACTCAGACACTTTCTGAAGAGGTAAACTAAATAAAAGACAGATAAAGTGGTAGCTGAAGTGAACAGGGCTATGGGTTCTTAGCAAGTGTCCAAGGGGCAGTATGTTGGGGGTAAATTTACTCACTGTAGCACTCCTATATCATAGCAGCAATATTATTAAGTTGGTGAATAACTGATCACAGACAAAGTGGGATTTGGAGTTGTACCACCCATCACACTTCTCCCAAGGGCAGCCCGTGCTGAGCTGCAGCATTGTGATTACTCACAGAGGCTGTGTGATATACAAAGTCCATGAACTCCATCTCCAATCAGAAGCCAACTAGCTTTGTTGAAATGTAATGATGTTCAAACATAGAATGTGCCCAAACATGACAGAGGCATTGTTTTTTCTCCCTCATTCCCTGTATGTTAAAAGCATCTATTAAAATGTGTCTGCAATGGAAAGCACCCAGCACACTGTCATCAATTTAAGGAAATAAAATTGCACCATATGAAGGGTTATCATAAGGAAGATGGTGACCAGCTGCTCACCATCTCCTCTGGGTTAGAATAAGAGAGAGTGGGAGGGAGTTCAATTTGAAATTAAATCAAAGTGGGAACTTGACAGAAGGAAGGAAGCATTATCTCCAAGACAGAAACAGTGGAGCTGTCTAAGTACACAGGAGCCTTTGGAGGGATAGGGAGGGAAGGGCTTCTGTCAGCCCACTGTACAATGATTCTTAACTGCTTTTCTGCCCCTGAGGTACTGAATGACCTCAGAGTCTCTTTCCTCTCACCCTTTTTAGGCAAAGATTTAAAAAAAAAAAAAAAAAATCACTGCAGTAGAAACAATGGAGGCATTTCCATTTTAAAGATTAGAGCCTTCCAGTAAATTAGTGAAACAGGAGGTGGGTTATCTTCTCTGAAGCAGACCACAGCCTCCTGTAGCATCCTGTCTAGCTCTGCCTGGACCACTCAGGACTTATACAGTCTTAACAAATGGGCAGCAGCATCTGAAATTCTGCCTATTGCAAGACTCTAACTTAGATGCCAAATGATGAGAAATCTAGTTTATATTATTGACTCCCAGATCCTGCTCTCTCTCAGATACCTCTGCTCCATTCTCATTTTTAAGCATCGAGAGCCACTGTCTCTATTACAATGTGTTCTTAACAAATAATTTATATGAGCCATTTGCTGCTGAGTATGAATTTAAATCACTTCTTATCTCCCTTCCAGTTGCCTTCTCACATGAGCTGCAAATCCCATGGGGGAACCAAGAACCTGCTTCTTTGGCCAAGGAATTCCAAACTATCAGCAAAGGTTGAGGGACTTTTTTTTTTTTTTTCCAGCTCGAGAAATAGCTAGACTCTGAAACTGCCTCAAATAGAAGGCAGCTGGGGATATGCTTCAAGCTGGATCTCAAATGCCCTGCAAGGCCATGTGTCAAAGCTTAGTCACTTGCCTGTGATTTTATTTAAAAATGTCAGAATCATTAAAAGGTGAGACTAAAGATTTACAGGGAGGGAGGTGAGTCACTCCAGATGTGCCAGAAATATCAGGATCCTGGCTCTCCTCTCTCTCTTTCTCTTTCCCAGCCACCGTGTGGTAAGCAGGTAATTCTCTCTATCCCCCTATCTCTGTGTGTCTCTGTGTCTCTGTCTCTGTCTGTCTGTCTGTCTCTCTCTCTCTCTCTTTCTTTCTACTCCCTCCCTCCTTCCAGCCACTGTGGAGTTAGCAGCTCTACTTCCCCAGGTTTCTCTGCTAAACTGTTCTCTCTCACAAAGGGCAGGCCCAAACTGAGAAAGGCCAGGAGACTGTGGATTGAAATCATTGAAACTGTGAGCCAAAATAAACCTTTCTTCTCTAGAAGTTGTATATCTCAGGTACTTTCACACAGTGAGGGAAAACAGATTAGCATAGTCTACCTTTTTACTGATATCTCCATTATGGAGATATCAGTGAAAATGAAAGGAAATCATAACTCCCCCTCAAATAAGCAAAAATGAGTTGATCTGCCACACTAACATAGCAGGCGAAGTCTTGGGAATTAAGTATTACTGATTATGCAAATGTTAGTCATAGCCTAGAAGGATATAAGGAAATATGCAAATATACAAACTGTTAGTAGAGAGGAATAATGTACTAGTGTTTTTCAGAGGAAGGAGAGGGGATAAGAGTTGGTTGAATTAGGAAAGAACACTAGAAAGGGGGTGGTATTTGGTAAACACTAGTATGGTTGATGATAAAGGCTATCTAGAATTTAACAGAACTTGATTGGTTGTAGAAGAGAAAAGCATCAGAGGAAGGCAGGCAGTGTGCATAAAGCATGGGATAGGAAAGGTTGGCCTGGGAAGCAAGAGAGTGAGTTAAGGGGTGAACGACCAGGAGAGGCAGGATGGAAAGCTTGCCAAAGACATTCCTTAGTTGGTCCTGAATGCCCACCAGGGCCAGGGTTTTATACATCACTCAGTAAACAAGGGTGACCTGAAGTCCTTAGGAAGGAAGCATTTCTGGTCTCACATTACAGAAGGATGCACACTGGCTCTTCATAAGAAGTTCTTAGTCTCACCTTCACCTCCCTGGAGCTTCACCTCCATGACTGAATTGCATATAAGCCTGGGTGACCACAGTGACTCCACTCTTCCCCTACCCTTTTCTTAAAATCACATGCTCCCTTTGGATCTGGAACAGAAGCAATTCCAATAGAAAAGACAGATGGAGAAATGCTTTGAATAATAACCCTTGGCATATAGATTGCCTTTTTTCCCCTTTAATTAGGGAGTTTGAGGGGCTGAAAATCTGGCATAGTCCCCATGTTGAAGATGTTGGTAACCCATGAAAGAAGCAGGGGTACAATGAAGAAAGGGGGCTGGGAATAAATTAGTTCTTTAGGTAGGCAGAAACCTAGGGAACTGTTTTCCTGATACCTCTAAGCAGGAGATCAAGTACCCCTGTCCTTCATGACAATTTGATAGCAAGCAAGAACCCATACTCCAGACCAGCATAAATACTGAATATAGTCAGAATTACAGGGACAGTGTGGTTCCCCTCCAAATCAAAGCAGCATTTCTTTCATTTTTAAGTATTGTAAAATTGGTTGGCAATAATTTACTCCCCTGCTGACAATCTATGTCCAAATTTCGGTCCCACTGGAAATGATTGTGATCTATGCTCTTACAGAGAAAAGAAATAAAAATGAAAGACAGCAAACACAGGCCACCCCCACAAAATCCTAGCTCTTTTAATGAACAAGTTGACAAAGTCCTTAACCAGCATCTCTCCAGGGCCATGCCATAATTGCAGGCTGGGAAGGAGAGTTATGTTTCATGTGATTAGAGAGTGTTTGTGCTTCTGTCCATTAGGAACAAAGAGGAGGAAGCATTTTCAAGAACTGGATGCCAAACATCATTCACCAGGGAATTCTACACAATTACTTGCAAAATAATCTTTAAGATGGTCATTTCATCATTAAAATGTTCTTCGTCAGGAGTGATTTTGAGAGGTGGCACTTTGGAAATTTTGTGGTTGATTTAACATCATGTTCTCCTAACAAAACGAAAAGGGTATTCACCATTCCCCCTCCCACCATGCTCCACATCATCAATGCAGGCACTCACCTTTTTCTTTGCCCAGACACACACTGTGTGGTTTTTCAGCAGCCCCTTTCCCTCTTCCATCAGGTAAATCTTGCAACTAAAGAATGAGGAGAATAATGAAACAAATGTGCCCTGAAGGGGTGAGAAGAAAGGGTGCGGGTCAGCTGATCTACTCAGTGGCAGCAGACTTTCAAAAGGGACTGAATTTAGGGCTGAGTTTTCTTTGTCTCTGTCACTTGACATTGGTGGTGCACTCAGTAAATCCAAAAGGTTTTGGGAAACTGGAAAAAGCAACCACAATCATACATTCAAAATCTCAGTGCATCTGAGCCAGGAGTTGCCCAATGAAATCTCATGACGGCTATTGACCCTTCAAGGATTATGTCTTCACTGACACCAGACATCAGAATCCCCTCAAATACTCCAGCTCCTATTCAACAGATAATCCAAAATTCTCATCTGAAAAGTGCCCCTTCACTTCCCCAGCTAACTTTGTATCACTACCCTGGCCTCTGCCCTCTCCAAAGCCTGTCTTTATTTGTTTGTGGATACCACCAGAGTCCAGATTCCCATTAACAATGTTTCTTTTGAGAGGAAAGCTTGAGATTGTAGGATTCTGTGAGACCAATAACAGATGCCTTTAGAAAATAAGCCTGGGGCATATCAGGGAAAGTCAAGTAGACAGATAGTATATGAGGTAGTTTTCTATCACAATGATAAAATATCACACCAAAGTAAGTTATAAAAAAAAGAGTTTTTTGGCTTATGGTTCCAAAGGGTTAGAGTCCATAATGGCAGAGCAAAGACTTGATGGCTGGAGCAAGAAGCTGAAGGTTCATATCTTGAACTGCAAGCACAAAGCAGAGAAAGCAAACCAGAAATGGTTCAATACTTCTAAGTCTCAAAACTTGCCTTCAGTGGCTCACTTTCACCTCCTAAGCCTCCACAAACATTTCTACCAACTAGGAACCAAGCATTTAGTTGCCTAAGACCATAGGGGATATTCACGGGCGTGTTACTCCTTAGATGTCAGTTGTTAGGAATCTTATTGCACATAACAACTTGAAGGAGGGCTTTTCACTATAGGGGAGTTAAAGTTAGTACACTGAATAAAAAAGAAAATGGAGTCCTAAGGTCCAAAGAAGGGACTGCTTTCCCCCACATCCTGCTTTCCCCCAAACATCAAGAAAAGAAGGAAATGAGGATATGGGCTTTGTGTTTGAGAGGCTTGTGCAAATGTGCATATTTGTATGTTGAAAAGATGCTATCATGAAAGGTGCTCATGAATCAAATTAATACAGCCTTTTCTGTGGCTGGGAATTGGTGTATAAATAAAAGGCATCTGTGGAATTTATGTTCTCTCTAAGCATGAAAATTAGATTAGCAGCACCATAGATGTCTCAGACTGGTCAGATTGAAAAGACACAAAACAGTCCTTATTTTACAGCTTTTGGAAAAACTGTGGATTTTCTTTTCTAGTATATTTATTCATCTCTCTGTTGATTCTCTTGCATGTACACACACACACACACACACACACACACACACACACACACACACACCCCTCATTCTAGCAAACAACTATTTTTGCTCTTTCCCAATTGTCCTACAGAGCCCATAGTGTCTATTTCCTTCTACTAAATATTATAAATCTGTGTCATCTTCATCACTTAATGTTCCCTGACAAAACCACATATCTCCCTCTGAATCCTTATTGCATGATACCCAGGTCCTGTTTCTTGACACATGATGGAAGTAGAAGATTCTGTGGCAGAGAAACTCCATTCATTATACTCGTGGAAGAATAATATGGGACAGAATGACCCAACCACATATGCTGTTCCCATTGAAACTCAAGTTTCTCAAGGTTGTGGGGGAGGCAGTTAGGCACACAGTTAGTTTCAGTAACAGGTAGTAGGTTTGTTGTATCTTGGATCAGATCCAGACAGTTATAATTATTTCCAACTGACACTAAATTCATGGAAGGCTGAGAAATTAGGAGAGTGAATTGTAATTTTTGTCATTGGCAAATGGCACATAGGAAGTCCAGTGCTTCTGCTTTCCTAGTATCTAGGCTGGCACTGTCCCAGGCTTCTGCTTAAGTAGGAACACTTGCCATCCTACTAATACCAAACCAATGATGAGGATCCCCCATAAGTCTTAGACTCATAAACCCTTAAGTAGCACCTTGTAAAGACTGCACACTCCACTGAGAGCAAGTCCACAAAGTAACTTCTCAGTATCTCCAAGTTTCTATCTTGTACCCAAAATAATGAGGTTCAGTTATAATTTTTTTTTGGCAAAACTGCTTTTATTCTTCCCTTCATATCAGTTACTGCTGTTTTTCAAAGTAAGCAGCTGGTCTGATGCTGATTGCTAGCTGAGTGTTATAATTTCATTTCTGCTGCTTTGATAAGACACTCTGACATAAAGCAACTTTGGAGAGAAAGGGTTCATTTGGCTTACAATTCCAAGTTATAGTCCATCATTATGAGGAAGTCAAAGCAGGAACTAGAGGAAACTAGTCACATGACATCCAAGAGCAGAGGAAAAGAAACAAATGCCTATTTGCTCACTTGCTCATCTGCTTGTGCTTGGCATTGTGTAGGCTTAGATTTTTCAGAACCTACTTTATTTAGGGTTCTTAAATGCTTCAGCCTCCCTTCTAGCCCACCGATCAGAGTAGGGGAAAAAGAAGGTTAAAAGGAAAAGGGAATTGTGGATTTGTTTAGAAGTAGTTCCTTGGCATGATTCTACTCTTTGTTGCCAGGATACCAGCCATCTAGTTCAATAGCAAACACCAAATATGAATCAGTAGTAGTAACATGATCCAACAGAAATAGCAAGGCTCTGCTGAATTGATAAGAGTCAGCAAAAGCAGTGATAATCAGCCAGAGTACCACGAAAAGATCTTTGGTACATTTCTCTAATAAGTTATGACCAGAAAAGACTAGCAAAGCATTACACATAGCAATGCAAGAGCATCCTCTCATTGTTTGTGGAGTTCTATTTTTATTCTTTCTAAACATCACACATCTTCTCAAGGGTCTGATTTCAGCAAAACATGACACAAGACAAGTCCATAAAAACATGATAAGACACAACTGAGTTGTTAAAGAAACCAAAAATTTTCACTTCAGGACCATGTCTCTATTATTACACAGTTTAGGACTTCCTGCCTAGGGAATGATGTCACATTTGGTGGACTAGGTCTTCCCATATCAATCAATTTAATTAATACAATCCTCCACAGAGGTGGCCACAGGGCAGCCCAATGCAAACAGTCTCTCAACTAGAAAGAAATTATCTTCTCAGTTGATTCTAGGTTGTATCAATTTGACAATTAAAGTTATACTTCATACCTAGACTTTTCACTTGGCAGTCATAGGTGATTTAACAGGCTACCCACAGATTGATGGCTCTCAGTTGTTCTGCCTCCAAATGAGGACTGGGTGTCTGGTGATCTCACAGTAGGGGACCCAGCAGATTATGTCTATATGTTTCTATTGTCAGGAGTTAACAGGCAAAATAGTAATTTTAGGCAAGTTTGATCATTGTTGCAGGATATTTGATCACACTGTGAAACATAGACATACCCTTAATGTACACCTTAAATCCCTAACCATGAAGGTAAACTTAGTTTGTAGGAGGAAGCAACCACATTTGAAAGTGGTTTCTAATTGAGTGGCATACAAAATGACAAATCAGAGAAAGATTTGACAGAATAGGATATGCCGAACTTTCAGGAAAAGATTGGAAAGGGAAGCTACTTGAGGGGAGTAGAGAGAGAGAAGGAGGCAGTTTTACCAGAAGAGTTTTACAGAGACAGGTTGAAGAGAGAACAGGCTAGACAACAATGAAGGCAGAACAAGCCAGAGAATGAGAATGAGCCAAAAATTTAGAGCAGATTTCCAGAGTTAGTTTGAGGCAAAGCAGAGCTAAAGTCAAAGGCCAAGAGAGAAGCCAGACTAAACCAGTCAGCTTGGAGAGAAGTTTGAGCCTAAACAGCTAAATTGAACCAGCCATCCAGAGATCAGAAAGAAGTAGAAAGGGTGAGCTTATTCAGAATAGCAGTAAGTCTCAGAAGACTGAAAATATTCTAAATCTGGATAAGATTAAACAGAGGCTAGAAGCTTCTAGGACTAGGCCTAGGTTAGCAGACAGAGGCAGTAAGACTTGGAAATGGCAATTGCTACAGGAGAATAAAAGGTACTTTTACAGATCATAAGTACAAACCACACATTCTAAACTCCAATATTAACAATAAGAACTGACATGTTTACCTGTACTTTATCTTCAGTCTGATTCTCCACTGATTCCAAACTCAGTGGGAACTTAGGGAATGAGTGCAATCACAAGTGCAAACCCCCAACAATTAAGGTGTTGATTGAAGAGCCAGGCAAACTAACCAGAACTGGGGAGTGAAAGCAGTTCTGAGCATCTGGTGCTCACATGCCATAGACACAGGCTCTGCACTCTCACAGCCACCTAGCCTTTGACCACTAAGAGATAAGTCAGCTTTTGTGACTGTGGGTAAGTAGCAGCCTGTGTGTGTGTGTGTGTGTGTGTGTGTGTGTGTGTGTGTGTCTCTCTCTCTCTCTCTCTCTCTCTCTCTCTCTCTCTCTCTCTCTCTGTGTGTGTGTCTGTGTGTGTCTGTGTGTGTCTGTGTCTGTGTCTGTGTGTCTGTGTCTGTGTCTGTGTCTGTGTCTCCCTGGTTGTTCATGAGGCTCAGGCTTATGCTGAAAAACACTAGCTTTTGCAGAAACACACTTATAAACTTCATGAGAATGAGGAAGAGGCCTAGGTGACTTTGGCTTCTTCCAACATTTCATCACCAAGGAAAAGCTACACTTACAGAGAGCAAAGTTATATTACAAGGCTGAGAGGCTATGCTATGAGATAGGTGACATGCTCAATAATATTTTACTTCCTTTTATGAGTAGAAATAAATATTGCAGCTTCATTTCTTCACTTTTCATTTGTTGTTGTCATAATTTTTCAGTTTTGTCTGCTATTAGTATGTATTGATCAAATGAACCATTTAAGTCTATTGGAATGCAGCCAGAGGAGACACAAACAGGTATTGCCTAGCTATTGATAGTGAACATATGAAGTGGCCCTTTTTTACATCAGCTCTGGATGCAATGGCAGGCCAGGACATCACATTCTTACTAATAGTAAGAGGCTGGAAGATGAATAGCTTCCCTTTTCTGTACCACCCTCTGATCCATTTTGAATGTTACCTGTATTATCATATGACTCCTTTATGATTGTTTATTACCCTACCCCATATCATGGACAAGACATTCAGAAATAGAATTGCATAAAACCAGGATGTGGAAGCAAGATCCAGACCCATCCAGTCTGACTCTAGGCATATACACTTCTCTATGAATCTTTGGGTATAAATGACTGTTTTGGTAAGAAATTTGAGGAACTATACATGTAAGAAGAACAAAATCTAGTAGGATTCATAAGACAACCTAGAACCTTCTTGATCATTTCCCTGAATGTAGCAGGTTGAATCATGGATGTATCATTGGCACAGAAGCCATGAATACAGAAGCTGGTGAGCACCTTTTATCTATTTTCTAAAAGACAACTCTATCTAACTCTATAAGGATTTAAACTGAGATACACAGAGACCCTTGTCAATGCTGAGAATGGGTGCTAGAGCTCTGAGTTTATAGCCTTAGATACATAGCAGACTTTTGAGACCATGTGGAAAAGACATAGAAAAATCTGATTTGTAAAAAGGAGAACAAAGCAGATGTCTCACGAAGTTCTGAGTTAAACATGCAAGATCTAAAAGACTCATTTTTCTCAGACTTTCTTGTGTATTTCTTCCCTTTTTTCCTTTTTAATACAGGAGCTCCAACTAACAGCATGACAATTGGCTTTCTTCCTTCATTATCCAAGTACTGCATACTCTTGGAATGCAGTAAGCACTCAATAAACATACACACCACAAAGAAATGATAAACATTGAGTTAATGATTATGGTAGGCTGTATTGACATTCCACAATATACACATGTATTGAAATATTTTATCATGCTCTGTAAATATATACAATTGTTGCTTATCAATAATAAAATAGGACAATACTTGACTTTGCTTTTTTCCACTTCCAGAGTTGATTGATCTTAGTATCATCAGCATGATTTCAATCTGTTCCCCATGAGCACTAAATTGTTTGAAAAGGTTTCCCCATATCCTATTCAACTGCATTATTCAGTGTGCTCAAGAGGAATGTAACTTATAGCACACAAACACACATGAAGAGTATTCATTAAATTGGCTTAACACTGTACAGTCAGAGAAGTCCAGCTATGGCTGTCTAATTCAAGAAAAGTTGAGAATCTAGTAGTTGTTCAGTCCACACAGCTGAATACCTCAGCAGTTACAGTCTAGTACTGAAGGCCTTGAAAGATTCATGGAGAACTGCCATTCCTCATTTACACTAAAATCCTGACAAAGTCATTTCTTGTATCAGCAAAGGAATTAGTAGTGGCCACAACATCATAGATGAACTGATCAGTAAGAGTGAAACACAAACAGAAAAAAGAAAAAAAAAAAACAAAAACCTTTTCCTCCTTCCATGTCCTTTTGTCTGCATTGCTATCAGAAGGTGCCACCCACATTTAGGGTGAGTCTGCCCTCCCCAGTTAAGGAAGTCAAGACAATTTCCCACAAACAATCCCACAGGCAAACCCAATATTGACAATCTTTCACTAAGAGTCTTCTCAGTCAATTCTATGTTGTGTCAAGTTGACAATTAAAGCTAGCTAGCCATCATATTCCTTGATCAAGACTTCAAGTTAAATTATGAACAAGAGTGCATACCCCTGCTCTCCATAGGATGCTAAAGACATCTTTAACTACTTCAGGCAGAAGTCTGGTCTTCTGGTCTCCACATACTGTCCATACAGATATACATGTACCCACACACATGTATGCACCTCCACACACCTGTACACACACACACACACACACACACACACACACACACACACACACACACACACACAAAGAAACTGGCCCAAGTCACCATTAAAGTATGTGAGTCTGGCAATCCTCCTCTGGCTTTGCTGTTCCGCCAGAGCTCCTCCTCCTCATACTCCCACACCTGGATCAGGAAGGTATTCACAATCTATGTGAGGGTGATTGTTGCAAGGTCTATTGTCAATATGAAAGAAAGACAGGAATTGGCTCTACTTGGTGCCCAGGAAACTATAGATAATTACAATCACACTCTCCAAGCAAGTAAGAAAACCTCAATGGCAAAGGATGGCAGGAGCTTACAGGCACCCAGGCCCTAAACACAAATCTTTCTGAGCTGTGAGCAGAAGGTGCCTTCATTCAGTCATGTGGGGCTCCAGATTGGTACAGAGGGCATCTCACTTGCACTAAATGTTAAATGAAGCAATTAAAGATAAAAAGGACATTTTAATTGCCAGGCTTGGCCAGCTCCAAGGGAGCTCAAGTTTCAAGTGAATGTGAAGGCTTAATTATGCTTAAGGGGAGAGAGTCACCTGGTGTCATAGGCTGATTATAGGAAAGCCCAAGATGAAATAAAGAGTGCCAAAAAGGATGCCAAAAATTAAGACAACGGAGGAGAGAGATGTCACATGCCAGAGCATAAGACAGCAGCAACATGGAAAGATTCCTAATGTTCTGAAGAGTAGACAGGTCTGCCAGACAAGGAGACACTGGGCAAATTGACCTCATATATATCTTAAAATTTTTCTCTTTCCTCTAATGCAGATATGATTTTATTCCTGTTTCAGATTCAAAAGGCTTGGTAACTTTTTTCTTTACATCTCCCAAGGTAAGATTTCTATTTGTCTCCATTGCTCTTGCCCAAGGACAGATACCACATCATTGCTGCAGCTGGTCTGGCCCTGTGGGAGCTTCCATATAGGACTTAACAGAGATAGTATAGGGGGAAAGAGGAGAAACAACTAGTGTTGGTGGTGCCATGAATCATATATTCATTCTTTAGAAATGTTCCCTCATAATGATTACCAAAACTACAGTTTACACACAATTAAAATGTCGTCTCTATGCCTTTTTCCTTTCTGATCTATTATAATATAAATTGGAATCAATACCTGTGGGATATGTCTGTAAAGAACTTCACAATCTCATAGACTGTTGCTGTGTAAAACCTTCCACATCCACGAGAGCTCTGTTTCCAAGCACATATAGAGAGTTGGCCAGGCTTCTCACTGGCCAAAGTATTTATTTACTAGCATTCACTACCCTGCAAAATACTGATTTTAGATAAGCTAATTAGTTAGCTCTAAATCTGAAACAAGGACCTAAATATAAACACTTCTAGCCCCAGTATTCATCCTCCCTTACTCCCAGCCCTCAACTCTGCAAGTATCTATACATAACAATAATCGGGTTTGCCTAATTTTTAAAATATATGTACATAGTCAAAGTGATCCTAAATGGATTTTTTTTATGTTCCACCTTTTTTCCACTTTGAGGTTGGCATATATGAACTAGTATTAGCTCTGCCCTAGAGGTGTTTAGAAATATAGAAAAGTTATCAATTTACTGATCTTCCTATCTCTTTATATCTTAGAGTCCAAGATGAATTTACTAGATGGTGTTGTGGTAAATTTGAATCTTCATCCCCTGCAGAATGCATGGTTACCACTTCCTGGAGGAAACTTCATCGATGTCCTGAGAAATAAGCTAACTACTGAATGTGAAAGGAGACAGTAGCTGCTTGAGCAGGGCAGGCTAACTCCTGAGAGCAGAGTCTATAGCTCAGGGGTGAACCCAGCCTGCAACCCAGAGAAAAGATGAAAAATATCCTCTCAGCAAGACTCATTATAACTCTCTGTCCCTGAATCATGATCTGAAAGTCTTCCAGAGGTCAAGTTGTCCATTCCCCTGCCTTCATGGTTTTAGTATCATATAAAACTGTAGTTCTCAATCTTTCTAATGCTGTGACCCTTTAATACAGTTCCTCATGTCATGGTGACCCTCAATGTCTTAGGGTTTCTATTGCTGGAGTGAAACACCATGACCAAAAAGTAAGCTGGAAAGGAAAAGGTTTATTTAGCTTACTCTTCCATATTGCTATTTATCACCAAAGGAAATCAGAACAGGAACTCAAGCAAGGCAGGAACTTGGAGGCAGGAGCTGATGCAGAGGCTATGGAGGAGTGCTGTTTGCTTTTTTTTTATAGAAGCCAGGGCCACCAGTCCAAGGATAGCACCACCCACAATAGACTGGGCCCTCCCCTATTGATAAATAATTGAGAAAATTCCTTAGAACTGGATCTCATGGAGGCATTTTCTCAACTGAGGTTCCTTCCTTTCTGATGACTCTAGCTTGACACAAAACCAGCCAGTGCACCCAACCATAAAAGTATTTTTGTTGCTACTTTATAACTGTAATTTTGTTACTGTTATGAATCATAATGTAAACATCTGTGTTTTCTGATGATTTTAGGTGACCCCTGTGAGTCATTTGACTCTAAAAAGGTCATGACCCACAGGCTGAGAATATCTGATCTAAATGGAAAGTGCTTATGCATATGAATGGAGAAGTGGGGTTATAAGGCTCCATCATTTTCATTTGGCCAATTCATTCCTAGCTCTCACAGTAATGGGGGCTAAGGAATAAAGCTTCCTTCACACAAAGCTTCCTTCTTTCCATTCCACAAACTTTCTGTTAGCAGATTAATTTGAAAACACAGTCTAACCACAGGCCACAAGACATCTGGGAGAGCTTTGCTTTGATCTTGAGCTATGTGGAAACCAAGACAGAAAGTCACTGGGCAAGGGCTTCACGGACCACTGCATCCTGGTGGGCAGTCTACCTGTACTTTCTGATCTCACTTTTCCACATGAGAAAAAGGATGGGTGTTCTCTTTCCCTTTCTCCCTCTAACCACACCTAACTGTGACCACTTCAGTAGAAACAACATTTGTTTAGGGAGAAAAGGAGAGATATCACCAATTCATGGTGCTGCCTTCCCTTTCAGTGACCCTGACAGGAGCCGCATCAGCTGATTTGTGCCCACAGGCTCCTCTTTGTAGTGCCTGACATTTATAAACACCTGTCTTCAGGGGCAGCTGAGTGGGGGCTTCAGGGGCTGTAAAGAGGGGGAAATGACACAAGCTTCCAAACACATGGGTTTTCCTCTTTTCTTTACCTTTCCAGTTAAAAGTCCAAAATGTAAAGTGCAGGCCTCATTTAATCAGAGGGTAATGCTTTCCATTTCAAAGCTCTTTTAATCTGAGGGCACATTCCACAACCATCTCTTCTCCAGGCATCCCCTCTCCCATCCCATTAATAATACACTAACGCTGACTTAAACAGAATGAACTAGAGGGAATTGGAGTGGCACTTGCAACTTCTCTCATTTGTTCTCATTGGTCTGAATTCTGAGCCACCACTGCAGCTCTGCTGTGATCCACAAAGTTCTCTTTTACAGATGCATACTACTGTCCTGCTGTTTTGATAAAATATAATATACTGTACAAAGCTCTTAGCAACCAAGCTCCCCTACCCACCTTATGTCTTCATTACAAAAGGTTTAGGTAAAGAGAAAATAGCTAACAGATGCTTACACTGGGAGCTGAGAAGCCTGAGTTCATCTTCACTCATAACTCTTTAGAACATATGAGGAACACATATTCTGTCCCAGACTCTTGGGGTTAAAATGAGTGAATGAAACATCCTCCTTCTTGCACTCCAGGCCCAAATTGGTCACTGATCATCTATGTCCTTGAGTGAGGTGCTCGAGCAGTGTGGGTCTTGTAACTCCTTTTTGAAGCAGAGAAATAATAGCTGGCTTCTCTCTCTCCCTTGCAGACAGAGAAGGTAGTAAACCTGAGCATTTAAGCGTATCTTCACAGATCATTAACTATGATGGGGAATGGAGGGTCATACAAGAAATGGAATTTTTGAGCTAGAAGGAGCTAAAGAAATCAACCATTCTAACCTTTTTATATAAGAAGAGAGCTGTAGAACAAAAATGTTAGGAGCTTCTGTCAAAAATACATCAGGAATGAAAGCAAAACATCTTTGAAAAACTGTAGCCGGTAGATTAGGCAGACCCGTTTATGCCAGTGCTGGGGAGACGATGCCCAGGGATAGCAGTGAGGAAGCCTGGGTTCTCATCCTGGTCCATCAATCAACAGCTCTTGCCCCCCACTTGTGTTGGTCACCTCTAAAACAAGAATTATGGGTGGCAAAACAGAACAGCAGCAAGCATTGTGATTTGGAGTCCTGCCAATCTGGGTTTGAATCTTCTGCCACATTTTTGTATGTGCCATAAAAGAGGTCACCTGGGAATGATTCTGAGCCTCAGTTTTTACTTCTGCAAAGTGGGAAAAACTCTACTGTAACAAGACAGCTAGAGTTAAATGTGACAAAGTATAAGAAGAACTCTGAATAGTCGTACATTTAATAAATGTTAATTTCCTCCCTTCCTGGATAGCCCTTCCAGCATTAAAATTCTATGACTGTGAAATGTCTCCTTAAAGTCAGATCGTATGTAGTGGATTGACTTTACTGCTTTTATGCCCCACAGGATAGGGAGGAGCCAGATACTTCTAGTAGAAGATGGAATGCAGATCTAGAAATGTGACAGCTCACTCAAGGTCATTGCAGGTTATCACATTAAACGAGTATCTGCTTCTAGTCTGAAGACATTGCTCAAAGCAGCCATCTGTAATCCAGAGAGAGAAGAACCCCCTGCTTCCACCAGTCACTCAGCAGTAATGCAAATGGTTTAAGAAGAACAGTAGAAAAAAGAGGGAGAACGTGGATTTAGGAGTGATGACATTACCACAGGTACCTCTCATCATCTCAACAGCCCTAGAGGATTATAAGAATCCCCACGTTTAGATGACAAAATGGAGAAGCAGAGAAATAAAGAGAACTGCTCACCAACATTTTCCAAAGTTGGGTAGGCAATGGAGCCAGAGTACATCATCTTGCATCTTGCAACCCAGGGTCCTTATGAGGGTACACACATGCAGGTGAATCCTGACCATCAGAAGAGATAGCTGCACTATCAAACAGGGCTCAAGGTCCTACAAAGTACTCTCCTTTCTACTTCACAATCCTATTTATGATCTTTGGTATAAAAGCCAAAACAGTATTTCCCAGCCTGAAGAACATTTATGTTTTCCTGCCATACAATTCCCCAAAGCCAAACAGGAAGGCCAGGAGCTTCTGGGGACAACAGTCCCCATCCCTGGCTATCCTTTGGCAAATAGGTTTGAGATTTAACAGGTTTCAAAGAGTCCCAGGACCTGGAAACATGTGGCATGCTTTAAGGCTGAAGCCCGCAGCTGGTGATAAATGAAAAGAAGACTTTTCAAATGGGATGAATGTAAATGAGAAAAGAAGCCCCTGGTTAGGGAAGTTATTCTAGCAAGTGGCTATATAAATGTCTTTATATTGTTATTTCCAATATTAGTTTGTTGTTCCTCCATGAAAGCTGATTTATTTGAAATGTTATTACTAGAAACACCCTAATCTTTTGGTAATAATTCATATACTGGAAGATTACAGTTTTGGAAGGAAGCCCAGTGCTGTCTGGAATCCTATTTATGGATTAAAGGATTTGAACAGCATTGCAAGCAAGATCTCTAAAGAGTAGGATAATGTAAACCTGGTTCCGTATAAAATGCTTTACCCTAGCTGTAGTAACCCCATTAGAATCAGATTGTTGGAGGACACTGAATGTGAGAACTCTTGCTATACTAAATCAGGATATCACTGCCCCAGAAGAGCAAGGATTTTCCAGCCCAATTGTCCTTTGTTTTGGCAGGCTATACTCAGCTCTGTAGTTCCCCTTTTTCTAGGATATGCCAACCTCATATGACAGGTGTTGACTCTTCAAAAAACTATATTCAGGTGATGGAGGAAACCATCACCTGTCACAGGGTGGCATTAATGAAGCCAAATGAGGTTCATCCACAGAGCTTAAGTTATCAACGTGTCCATGTGCTTTGGGTCCTTGGAAGTCTGCAGGTCAATATTGGCCCCTCCTCTACCAAAAGTGAACTTTTAATGAGTAGTCCAAGTCTTGAATCAATGAGAAGTGAATACTAAACAGATATTTCCAGGCAGGAAAGGCTAATGTTGACCACCATGAGGGCAAAGCACCCAAAACACCAATAACCCCAGCATAGCTTCCTCTTGTGCTCCAGGAAATCTAGAGCTCAGATACACAGTACAAATGCCTTACAAGTTAGACAGGGTCACATGACTTTACTCATTATTGACTGCACTGTAGGCTAGTCATCTGACTTCTTTGAACCAAGATTTGCATCTATAAAGATGAGGTAGCTTCTCCTCTGCAAGTCTGCTTCAAGACTCGAGTTAGGTCATTCACAACACATTGGGACTAGTCCAGGGACAGCAGTGCCACCAACTGTCATAGTATAGGAAAAAGGTTGGCAGTCTCCAAACTAACTGTTGAACTTCACTTTTCTGTCTAGTCTTACAAAGTTTCCAAAAAAAAAGAGCCATCAGCTGGAGCTTCACAGAACAAAGACAAAAGGAGGAAGTGAGGAGAGAAAGGAAAAAAAGACAGGCCAATGTCATGCTCTCCTTCAGCACAACCACTAGCTATTAACAGAGTCTCAAGTATGTCATGAGTATCATCTGCCACATAAATAATTGATAATAATTCTAATTATACCACTGCCTAAAACTTAATTCAGGAAATCTTTTTCCCCCTTCAACTTATTTTAGTCACCTCAACTGCATCCTATTTTATATTATGATTTCTAACCTCCATTCTTGGTTCTTACTTTAGACACTACAGTACAGTACAGGGGGAGAGATTTCTTCTCAGACTAAGTGTGAACAAGAGAACCACCCCAAGGAAGTTGGTACCAACAAGAGCTTACACTTGTGTGTGTGTGTGTGTGTGTGTGTGTGTGTGTGTGTGTGTGTGTGTGTGTGGTGTGCACATGTATGTCTGCATGCTCTTGTGTGTGTAAGTCTTGTGTTGAAGTCACTGAGGAAAAAGAGGTACTTATTTAAAAGTGCAGATTCTGAATTCTGTTCAAAGGTTATTAAATCAAAATATACCCTGGAAGTCTGCACTTCTAACAAGCTACCTTTTGTACATTATATTTCAAACTGCTCTTTTTGGGTGCCTTGGGAAAGAAGAATCCATGGACGTCAATGTTACCCAACTTCCCACCCAAACATATGACAGATAATATTTGCATTGTGTTTAGGTATTTATAAAATGTTTCACAAGTGTTATATTTTACTAAAGAATATACATACTAGCAAAATAAATAAAGTCTTGCTGAAAATTATTTATACTTATAACAATAGAGAATACCCAATCTACCCAGCACTGTGGGAACATGTTCCATTTTGTCTCAAGAAACTTTCAGAAAAACATTTAGGTTTTACCTTTAGATCATTAACAACAGTTAATTATATTTTGTATTTTTAAGTGATTTAGACATCACTGCCTTGAGAAACCAAAGATTGTAAAGGTACTTCAACTCTAAGTTTATTGGGACTACCATTAGCAGCATCTCCTTGTTGGTAAAGCCCTAAAGTCATTGGTAAGCTACATGTGCCTGTGGGGTGCAGTGACATGAGTCAACATTCATCTGACTTTTTGTAGTCCCCACCATGATGCAATTTTTCTTTCAGTTTGTGGTTTTTCTGATTCCTCTTAGTGTTACTATCAAAGGCAATTCCTGCAAATAAGACCTAAGGCACCTTCCCTCACCCTTTCTAATTAACTTCTTCTAAGGCAAGGGGGCACTGAGAAAGCATTGTAATTGCAAACACCATGAAAGGAACCTAACTCTGAATAGAGGATCTTCAGAGAAACATTTATGAAGTTGAGTGTGAGTTGTGTAGGCTGCTTGTTATTCTTTACTCTCTTCTTATTGCAGCTGTTCTCAAGAAGCTAAGGTGGATCTGTGGTTGAAACCTGGTTAAAGAAGGCATGTGGCTGCATCACTCTGAGCTGGGAATCTGTTCACCAAGACAGCCATGACTCAAGACGGGATTACTTGCATTTTTGCTACAAAACTATAGAGAGAAAAACCCCAGAGTTAATCAAAAAATCCAATGTCACTGGCTGAATTTGTAAGAATTCTTCCTGTTACAACTTTCAGATAAACAATACAGATTGCTAATGTGCACCCTTAGAACAAGCACTTAGCTCTAATGTGCTCCATGGAAGTCATCATATGTGTGTCAGAATAAAGAAACTCTCCCAGATGAATCCCAAAGGATACACAGAAGCTAGCCAAGTATGAAGAGGTTATTTTAAAGAGAATTCTAGGAAGTCTATGTGAAGGCCTGGGGAGAGACTTCAGCTTCCCTTCCCCAGTGAGAGACAAAAAAATGCTGCCTGCGTAGGGTTACATGTTGCCTTGTAAAGGATACATGCTGCCTGGTTTGGGGTTGGGATGGGAGGATGAGAAATGGCAAGATCAGAAGTTATATGTTATTAAAAGTGATGAAAATAATTTTAATTAAGAAACTGAAAGGGTCAGATTTTCATTTGAAAACAGCTGCTGTGCATAAATGATGGAGGTCAGAGTAAGATTGGAAGCTGTGGCTAGGGCAGAAATGCAGAGAAAATTGAATTGAATGCATAACCTGAGTGTGGGAGATGAGGGAGAGACATGTAGCAATATTATCTCTAGTTTGTTACTTCAGAGGGTCAAGTAGTTGAAAAGAGAGGACATGGCCTCAGATCTTTGTCCTAGAGTTAAGAGTAATATCACATTCACTTACTCTCATAAGCTCTTCTACTAAAATGGATTTTCTGACACCTAGGGGTTTACCCTCTTAGATGTTTGGTGATCATACCTTGATAACATCATTCTTCCCAAAGTTCAAGGAAATAATTTGGAGGAGGTGAAAACACTTCAAGTTAGATCAAAAACTGAGATAATTTTAACAGAATTAATCTGAATGCAACCATAGAGTCATATAGCATACTTGGAGGTGGAACACAAGGCAAGGAGAGAGACTTTCTGCTCTATCCAGCAGAGCTAATACTTCAGACTCAGGTTACAGGCCAGTACAAAACAATGTGTAAATGTTCTCAAACCACAGCCATAGTGATGTTTTATTCTCTTTAACAGTAAATGAGAATGATGGGCAGTCCTCAGCATGGCAGTCTTTTCAAGACATCTTGAAATCATCCCATTGGCAAGAAAGTAGCATTACCAAACAGCAGGCTGGGGACCACAGTCCCTGCAGGACATGACCAGGACTAGCCAATAAGATGGTTTGGCCTTTTCTCCCTCCAAAATCACTATATGGAGCAGGAAGAGAAAGAACAAAAGTTGAAATGTTAGGAAAATGGGGAGAAAATTCAAGGGCATCTGGTCATGGCACTCTTGGGCTCAATTTATAAACCCTATTTTTTAATCTGGATTTACGAAAGACATAAAAAAACAGCCAGTCAAGTCTAACAAAATGTGTAGTTTCAACATCTTTTTCCCCCACTTTCCCAATCTTAAACTTTGTATTTCAGATACAGATCTACACTGGTTTGGATGAAGCCCTGTGCCTTGTGAATAATTCACAGAATCAGCTAACATCCCTTCACCAGGCTGCTAGCCCAAGGGTTCAGTGAATAGTACATATTCAGGCATAGAGCTCCTAGCAATACCTGAGGAGGTGCAATCAGCCACCATTCCCATGACATCCTCTCTGTTGTAACCCTGTCTGTGATGGTATTACCTTGAAATCTTAGATGATCAGGCTAGGCCAGTAGACATGTGGGCAAGAATAGCAACTGTAAGACTTCCAAGTCCATTTCACACTCAGAACTAAGCCTTTCATTCCAGTATCATGTATCTTGCTAAAAATACATTGAGTCATTTTGTGTAGACATCACACATCTGACTTTGCATGGCCACATTTGGCATTTTGCCTTTGTCTTATGCTTAACATGTTGCCAAAACATAGAAGCCTTTGGGATGCAGGGCAGAAGGGATGGCTCAGCTGGACATGCTGCTCCCGGCTCATGGCATAAGGGTCTAAGCCTGATTTCTATTATGCTCTCTAACCTGACTTCGATATTCCCACCCAAGGCTGTAATCGCTGTAATGACAAGATTTCGTTTCAACATGTTACTATCAAAATACAAACCAGCCTTAGTTTTATCACCATTAGCCTCTTGGGAGAATGAAGAGCAAGCTAGAAAAAGATGTCATTTTTGTGTCCAGGTGATAGATGATGGAATAAGATAGAGTATTCTACAATGGAAAAGAATCATCTGGAGATAGAAAAGAATCCTATTTCCCTCCATTACCATTTGCTCATGGCCAGAGGTAACCCAGAATTCTGGGGGCTCTGCTGGGGTTTATGGGCTAAAGAAATTTCTAGAGAAATTCAGAACTGTCCCTCACTCTCAAACCCAATGGGACCCTATATCCTTCTAACAAAGTGGAATGTGAGTTGATATTTTTATGCCAATCTGTCAATGTAACACCATCTCCATTTTTCACAAGGACTATGTGGAGATTCTGTTAGACTTGCACTGAATATAAGTTTGCTTCCTGGCACTTTAATTTTATTTTCTCTGTGCCCACATCTACCAAACCTAAGCAATAAAAAGGAAAAAGATTTCTGTCTAGTCATTAATGATATATACACAGTTGCTTAAGAATGAGATGTTTCGTTCATGAGGAAGCATCAGTTCAGAGAATATTTTATTTCTGTTCTTTTTTAAATTTTTTTCTTTTAACAAATACTTGTCTCTAAGTGTGACACTATTTAAAATTTTTTCTCTGCTGGGCTTCCCAGTGCCCTTCACAAAGAGCTTAGGTCTCAATAGAACACCCCTTTTTTGAGTGAACTAGAAGTTGGTCTTATTCGTAAGTATAGGCATCTCAGAGGGGAAACTTGCTACATTTTAGAAGTTACCAGAAACAATTATGCACAAGAAGTTTCTGCAGGTTTCTGCTGGAACAAAACAGTCAAAATGAATGTCTTGCCTGAAGAGAGGGAGCTGGGCAGATGACCCCAGGTGCCCTCCTTCCAGGCTCACACCCCACAATCACACAGTCTGGTCCTTCCCCTTTGGCATCTCTGACAAAGAAAGAAAGTAGAACATCTTGTTCATCCTGTCCTCATTCCATGCAGAAACCTAATGAGATAAAAGCCCAGGTCTGCATAGGAAGTAAATCAGGAGTGTCTGTCTCCACAAATTCTATGCAGAACCCATCTTGCTAAATAAAATGTGACATTCATAACAAACAAAGCAAAAAGCTGATAAAGGACAAGAGCCCTCAGATTTAATGCTGGAAAACCTTTGGCAATAAATAAGTAATATTATAATAAAAGATATTATAATGCATTGTCATTGTAGAGAGAAATGTAATATAGTCTGAGGAAGAAGATAGATGGCTCAAGTTGTTTCTCTGACAGTGGAAGTAATAGTTATTGAATGTTATGTTTAGCATATCATAAAATCAGTGTTAGTAGGCAAGACAGCCCTCCAGCTGTCCCGAAGTCCACAGTCAGCCTTCTGACATCAGCAAGCAAAAAGCCCAGTGTACAGCTCACTGGTATGGATGGCCTCCATGTACATAAATTGGAAGAGACAGTGCTTCCTCTCAGCCTTCAGCCTGCAATGAAGGTATACTTGAGGGTGACTGTACTATGTCTTTCTTCAACTCCCTCTGTACTTCTCATTCCTAAGTGGCTCCTGCCCATTGTAGAACCTCAGCTGGAAAGTTTAAACTAGAAAAGCATTGTAAAATTCTGAGGGTTTAGGGGCTGGATCTCATCATATATTGGATAGTTGTGAGCTAATCTGGGTTTCCTTCAAAAGCTCTGGAAAGCCTCCTTCTGTAAGTGGCTCTGTCAAAAGGCCAGGAATTCATCCAGTGAGGAAGGGGAGAGAGGGAGGCATAGTATCCATGCCATGGAACTCAGACTACTACATTCACTAACTTCAGCTGAGCAATGGTAGGCACAAGAAAGCCAGGAGGCAGAGATATTTCAGCCAAGCACTCGCACAGAAGGGGGTCTTCACTTGTGCCAAATGCATGCAAAAAGAACACTGTTTGTTTTATTTTCAGGTTATTATTTGCCAGGAAAGCCCACTAATAAAGTATCCTGGGCAAAATGTCATTTTTAGAACTAAAAAATCAAATGAGTAACTAAAGGAAGTTCAAATGCATCCAAATAAATTTCTTCACTCTTAGCAACCTATGTGGTGGATGTAAAAGACTGAGACAACTGGTGTCAGCCTTAGCCCCTCAGAAAATATGACAGGACAGTATTCCAAGCACAGTGACTTCTTGGGTTCCCAGAAAGAACAGGGCCCTGAGACACTTAGATGAAATTATCTCAGAATAAAAGAGAGCAGAGAGGGAAAGAAATTTGGCTTAATTTCCAAGAGGGTCTATCCTAATGGGAACTGTTCATGTCTGTCTTATCATTAATTTGAAAATCCGACTAGATGCTTCTCTTCTAATGTTATCACTTCCAGAAATTTAAACAAGAGTCCTTCATTTACAAAGGATACTGGGACCCATGAGTGAAAACACTGGATGGAGTAATATGACAGAGGATAAGGAATGGGGGTTATGCTTACCTTTACCAGTGAAACAAGGTAGATCATTCCATTCCTTTCTTTGGTCCTTGTTCATTAGCTGGATGAAGAATTAATAGATTTACTGATAGTCTTGCATGAAAGCTCTGAGTTAAGCCTTCTGGGATCAAGATATACAGCCTGTTCCCCTCTGTCAATGAATTGAAAACAAGATAAGCCTAGACAGTGAAGTCCTGGGTACCTGAAAGATTAGACAACCCATGGTCAATGTCCATTTCACCTGAAGAGCACACACAGGAGTGTCAGCTTGGAGTAGTGTGTAGGATGGGATTGAGGGCTCTGAAGTCTTTTCCTTTATCCAATACTTTGCATACTTGCTAGTTGTGCAACCAACAAGTTGTCTCAAGCAATATCAAGTACTGGGTTTCAAGATGTAAAATGTAAAATCAAGGCTGTAAACATTGCTAATTCATGTGACAATTGAATAAGTTCATGGATGGGAAGTACTTAACAGCGTAGAATTAAAGCTCAATAATTTCAGACTGGAAAGATGAATGTGCCAGGCCCCAAGTTTTAGGCTAGAAGACTCAGATGGTTCATATACTGAACCTGAAATCTAGACCTGAGGAAGGCAGAAAACACATAACTGAGCTGCCTTTTTGTATTCAGGGACTAGAAATAGAATAACTTCCTTGGTTGGGATTGTTTCTTGGAAGATTTTTGAGATTAGAAGATTATGTCTTCCAAATATACACAAATAAGGTAACATCATTTAATGAGATGCCCTTTGGTGGAGGAGTAGCAACTACAATTTTCAGCCATCCTAGCTCTATCAATAGCTATGTGAGTAATCTATGTAGGTAAGTTTGTTGATTGAAATATTTATTAATCATTTACTATAAGTCATGCATTGTGATTAGGGCTAGGGATTAGTGGTTACATTGTAAACTACTAATGTTTACCAATATCTGTTTTCTTTGCTTCCTAGTGAAACAAACTACATCTATAACCTTCCCTTGCAGTTAGGTGAGACCATATGACTTGGGTTATAGCCACTGAGAAAAAACATTATTAAATAAAAAAATCCATTGTCTCATCGGCCTCAACTTCCCAAAAGTGACCATTTTTGTCTTTACAGATCTACCAGCTACACTGAGATTCCTTCAGACAATCAGAAGAAGAGATAGCTACAAACAGTAAGAACCTCACATCCTGAACCCTACTGAGATAGAAATGAGAGTACACCTTGATTGTGCCAAGTTACTGTGATTTAAAGGTATATATATAATTATTTCTCATATCAACTAAAGCAATAAACATGGCAGACATACCTGGCATTATGGAACTAGTAGACTTTCACAAAAGTAATTCAACAAGAAGCTATGATACCATTGTGATGGCTGCTGGAGCATCGGTGAGACACAAAGGTGGGAGCAGATAGCAGGGAGACCCAGCATGACTTAAGTGTTGGGGAATTCCTCTTGGCAAATGTGCATTTCTGGTGAGATCTGAAGGAGGATGTACTGTCAGTTTGAACTGCTGTAACAAACTGCCACAAGTTGAGTGGTCTAAATAGCATCAATTTATTTTTTCACTATTGGAAGCTGAAAGTCCAAGGTTCAGTCATTGGCAGAATTGGTTCTGTCCTAGGAGAAGATTATCTTCTTCCAATACCCTCCTCTATACATGTCTGTCACCCCAGCCTCCTTTCCTTTGAAGGACATTTGCCACCTCATATTAGGATCCACCCATGTTACTGTCTTACTTGGCATTTTCATTGCCCTAAACATAAAATATAGCCACAGTCTGAGTTAGTGTTTATTAAGACTGTGTGATATGGAAGAACATTCAGAATAGATGGCTAAGAATGAGTCTCTTAAAGGGTTAAAGTAACTTTGTATATCTGGTCCAATGATGGCAGTTGACACAAGGAAGGTACAAAGATGAGAAACTCATACTTCCAAGGGGCTGTGTCTACTCCGTTTAGGATTGTAATCACAGCCCTGCAGTACTGTTTTAATTGCAGGTTTGAAAATGAGGATATTAGAAAGGAAATGGTGCAGTGGTGGAAAGTAGCAAAATGCCATGGTTGTCTGGAAATATAGAATGGAATTGACTGCAGCTTTATAGACCTGAAGCCTGCATGGAGCCTGCCTTGCTGATGAAGAAATCCCAGAGGAGTTTTAGAGTAAAACCCCTCAGAAAGGGACTGGCCTTGGAAAGATCACAAGAATGATAGCTACCTGACCACATGCACATGCAGAGGCTGAGGATCAATAAGTGAAAGATCTGAATAAATGTTGTATTAATACAGACAACAGATCTCAACAATTAATCATCAAGAGGCTGACAGATGCCAGTTACAGTGAGCTGCTGGTGGTGATTGACATAATGGAACCATCCTCAGCTGCCAGATTGCTGAGTTAGTGATTTTCACATTCATTTTCCTGCTTGGATTGATTGAGCTGGGGAAACTCTGGAGCTAGGTGCTGAAAACTTACAGCTCAGAAGACCAAGAAAGTCTTTTTCTGGAGGTAGGCATATATGAGCAGAGCCAAGACTGATGTCTGATCTACTAAAAAGAAAAGGAGTAGCCTCCCCAAGAGACTAAACTTGTAATATGGATGTGGCAGAAGGATTTGGAGACTCTTGCTTAGAAATGAGAATGTTACCATCCATTTGAAGTCTGGTATTGTGAATGAAAAAAATGCATATCTAGAAGAGAAATACACAGAATGTATTCTTTTACTGATACTGACATTGTAGTTGGTTTTTTCTGAATATCATGGACCAACCTTGTTCAACCAAAATGTGACTTTGGGCCTTCTACTCCTGGAATTTTGAATATCTAGTGGATTACTGGTTATCTTCAAAGCTTGTTTCATCATTACCTTTAAAATATTCCGAGGATTTTAGTGGAGCTTGGGATGGAGATTAGGTATTTCTGCTGTTGTAATATATTCTACTACAAAGATAAACCCCAAATCTTTTCATCTTCCTTTGTGTTCATCTGCTATCTTTGTCCACATAACCTAATTCAAGGGACTCCTTCAAGATCTCCCCACATACAGTCTTATCTTGTGCAGCCTAACTTAGACACAAATGTAATTGCTCTATATGTAATCAGTACAGTTTGCTACAATTACACTGTTGGTACTTATAATTTTACTCCAACATAAAAAGACTTCTGCTAACCCACACAACTTCCTTGGTCATCAAACTCACTTGAGTGCCTGTTCCACCAAGAAGTCATATTTATCCACTCCACAGACCCTTTCTGTCCTCCTTCCTTGTAGCCTTTGTCTCCAACGCCCCACAGCCTAGGCCTCCCAAGAACCATGTCCTCATCATGTAGATTTTAGTGATTTAAGATGCAAATGACCAAAAACAGCTCCCAGCCAAAACCAGCTCTGTTTATCCTCTTCACAGTGTTCATCAACACTTGGAATTATTCATTTACAAAGTCATACACTGCTTTATGAATGTAACCCAGTTGGTAGAGTGCTTGCATAGCATGCCAAGGCCTGAATTCAAAGTCCACTGCTGCATAAAATCAGGCATAGTGGTGCCTGCCTATAATCCCAGTACTACAGAAGGTCAAAGAAGGGGAATCACACATTTAAGAACATCCTTTACTAAACAGTAAATTTGAGACCAGCCTGGGATACATGAAACCCTGTCTCAAAAAACAAACAAAAAAGTTATTCATTACCTGTCTTCAACACTAGATAGTAGATAGTAAACCCCATAAAAATATTTTCCTGGGACAGCAGGAGTCCCTAATGGGTAAAAGTGCTTGCCAGCCAGCCTGACAGCCTGAATTTGATAGCATCCTCGTGGTGGGAGGAAAGAGAACGGAATCTCAAAGGTTATTCTCTGACTTTCACATTCACAGTGTGGCAGGCAAACATACATGCACACACACACACACTCATATGCATGCACACACATGCACAAAGGGTACAGGGAGAGTAAGTAAGTCTATAAGCAAATAAATGGAATTTTAAATTATTAATACTTTTGTTTCGGATTAATTTGTGTCTCACCAGTCTGCCAGAGAGTTCCAGAGATACGGTAAACAACCAAACACTTCTTGACTGAATGGTGCAATCCATGGTTGGCTGCTCTAATGTTCCATAGTATCCTGTTCCTACCTCTACAAAGATACTCAGCACTTTGTGGAGTCAGAGTAAGAGTCTTCCTTTCATTCTTGACGAGGAGGGAAGGAAAAGGATGGTACATAAAAATGGAGGAAGAAGCACCTGTGGAATTGGTGCTTCTCAGCGCTTCATGGAGGAACTCAAATTACCCAGGGGATCTTGTTAAGATGCAGCTTCTGACTGGTGGTTTGAAGTGGGACCCATGACTTGGAATTTCTAACAATATCCTGATGACATTAGTGCTGTCAGTCTTTGCCACAGTTTTAGTAGAAAGACTGTTCAGGAGGATGTTCTATAAACTTGTTTTTCATTGCCTTTGTGTTTGCTACAAAACTCTATAACCTCTTTTTGGTTGGTAAGAGCTATATATTAAATAAGCATATATTAAACACATGAGAATGTTAATGAATGAATCCAACAGCCCCAGGAAAACAAACTTAGTTATAAAGGGTTAGGTACTTTGATCCCCAACTACCCAAGTCTGCTCTAGAATCCTTCTGTCTAACCCTCTTGAGCCTTGAGCCATGAGTGTTTTCATTTTATTTGCTAGTTGAGATTGGGACTTAGATATTCAAGGTGTCAGATGCAAGCTACTTAGCCAGGCATGGTGACGAAAACCTGTAATCCCAGCATTTAAGAGGCTAAGACAGTAGAATTACTGCAAGTTCAAGGCCAGCCTGGGCCACATAGCCAGACTGTTTCAAAAACAAAACTAAATGAAGCAAGCAAACAAACAAACAAAAATGTGGAAAGTAGAGAGGCAACCCCAGGAGCAGGACAACCTTGTGACTCTTGTGCCTTTCCAACTTCACAGTTGTCCTGGGCCTGCATGCTCTTCTTTAACCTGGAGGACCACAAATTTCAGAAAGATACTTCTTTTGGCACAATCAATCATGTTTAGAGGACATATAGGCCAATGGCTGAGAACAAGTAAACAGGGTCTGACTAAAACCTTGTGGAGGAAAGGTATATAGTTTTATGAGGTTGAAGGGAGAAGCCCCCCCAAACAACCTGGGACCATGAAGTAAGTGACAGAAGACCTACAGAGGGCCGTGTAGACTTGGAAACCAGGCCTGCACCATAGATCCAATCTCTGCTAAAAAGCACAAGATGGTTCTATGTGGCAGATGGCCCTTTGCTCACAACCATCTGACAGCAAATGAATGTGTCTGGGATTTTTCATGCAGGAGCACACACCAAGCACTCATGCCTGAGATCAGTCTGTGAATACTCCGCTCTGACCAGCAGGCAAGCTCAGGCCCCTTAGTACAAAGGACAGCCAAGGTACAGATGCTCACAGCTGTTTATGCTACCAGTCTTAGGGGAGAATATGGAATCTCCAAAAAGGCAGATACATAAAACCTTGGCTCAACATGAAGACTTCTTTCATACTCCTTACATCCATCATTATTTCCACCATTGCTGGCAGTAGTTGTTACACTGGTCCTTCCAATCCATCATTTAGAGTGGCATAAGTTTGGTTTATGGTACAGTTCAGAGACCAGTCCATTCTAGTCTATCAAGAACTGTGTTGTTCCTGCTGCCAGATGACCCTGTAAGCATCAAGAAAATGTATACATCTCAAAGGTTGTCATGAAGAAAAGGTATGACAGCTACATCCCCCTTTGCTATGAGCAGAACAAAAAGAGCTAGTTTCCCACATTACATTTTGGGCAGATGGACAGACTTCCTGACTACAGTGACTGGAAGACCTTGGAACACAGCCTCCTTCCCAGAGACTTGACTGATTCCTGGTTCCTGACAGTTTGGTCCTATCCCAACAGCCACAGCAGCAACTGAGGAGTTCAAGTAAGAAAATCTCCATGGCTAGATGCTCTTCTGGCTCCGATGACAGCTGTACCTGGCCAACTACCAGGAGGTAGAGGTGAGTGTGCCAGCTTCCTGAGATCTAGTCACTGAAGCCCTTCTCTCCCTTAGTTTGGACAATGAGATCATGCTATCTGGGCAAAACCTGTATTTCCATTTTATCCAAGGGACACAGGAAAGTTAAATTCTGATTTAACTTTAAATACATAAGTAGCACACATCAGAGGTGTTTGTATCACTGATAGTTCTGCTCAGTGTTTAAGAGTAGAAAGGAGCCCTCCTGTCTTCATTTCTCTGGATGATTTTAGACACTAATCCCTTTGTCTTGTGTGATCCTGGACACTGCTCTTCTGCCCATGTCTCCATTCACACATGCTGAGCTGTGAGAGGGTATTATTACTTTCCCTGTAAGCAGTTCTTCTTTAGCACCCTGCAGGCATTAACTCCTTCATTATCTGGTTGCACATCACTACCATCACTACTCATCCTTGAAGAACCATAAATGTGAAATGGAAGCTTAGTGTTCAAGACATTTTCACATGTGCATGCATAGGCCCCAGCTGGAAGGAGGCCTGCTGGCCACTCCTTAATGAACTGAAGACAGTTACCCTTCCTAAAAGGCTGTGTGGTAGAGTGAAGACCCTCCATGCTAGAAGGAAATCTCAGTACCCCAGTTTAATTTGTGCAACTTAGGGTGAATGTTTGTCATGATTTTACTTTGGGTTCTTCAGTTGAGAATTATGGGTAATAAACCCACTTTCTGACATGATGGTTGGCACAAACACTAGCTGCCAGGTAATTTGCCAGGAAGAATTTATCTCTGTTCAGGTTTTAGCCACTATAGGATATCTTCATGGCTACAAATAAAATCTGAAAATATTAACTGAGATTAATTCTTCAATTACTGCAAAGTAATTTTTTAGTCTTTTAATTAAGGATTCATTCTGGAGAAAATAAAACTCATAAGAACAGTTTTGTCACAGTTTCTTACCCCAAGGAGAGCTTTGGCTTGATGTTCTCTGGAGATGTGAACCCAACATAGCAATTTTATTATCTCTTATTAAAGCTTTGATACTTTCACTTCAAAGGAGTGGCCATTTACCTTTTCATTTGAAGTTCAGAAATCTTTCTGGCATCTGGGCTGTCTGGAAGGGTAGTTGCTTTCTGTAGGTCTTAGAGCTGAGACTCTGAAAGAAACAGATTCTTCTTGAAACCATTTATTTTTCTTCTTTCCATCTACTCCTGCAAGGGAATAGGTGGAGGGAGGAATAGTGACTACTATATCCATATCATAATAAGGGCCCAAATCCACCTAGGTAGAAAGTCTGTCTGTGCAGGCCCAGTCTCGCTGGGTTGGAGGTATGTTATACACAATGTATCTGTGTTTCTGTCTGTCTGCTTGTCTGTCTGCTTGTCAATCATCACTTACCCATATCTACCATCTATCCTTTAACTGTCCTGTATCTTCATTCACTTATCCTCAATTATTCATATGTTTTCTATCCTCTATCTCTCTATCATCCATCTATCTTCTATCATTTACTTATTATCCATCGATTTATCCTTTAGCACCCAGCTATCAGTTATCTCCACCATTCATATATCCATCATCTTTCTTCTATATACCATATACCTCTCATCTATCAATCTTTCATTCATCCATCTATTATTTCTCCTCTATCATATATTCATATCTACATTTATCTACCACCTATATCTCTTCTATGCTTCATCTATCCATCACCTACTTGAGTTGGAAGTAACCACAAAAATCCTTTGGTTCAGTGCCATTTTACCTAAGTCCTCTCAGCAGCAGCCCAGTGTTTGTACAACTTTTACTTTCAAAGCTATCAATGATCAGAAGCTGCCTAACAGGAATTGACATATTTATGTCCAGATTAATTTACCTATTTTTAAATCTTTTTTACATGATTCAACATATATTTCTGTCACACCATTTATCACTCTAGCAACTCTGTACTATGGAACAACAAAACCATCTAATCCATCTTCTTCAGAAGTCTTTTAAATATCTGGTGCTAGTTGTTATTGCCCCTCAAACATCTTAAACGCACTTCTCCAGCACCATTTGGTTGAAGGGATGTGCAGGCACATTTCCACGATGTTATCCATGGATATATGTCTGTGTGTGTGTGTGTGTGTGTGTGTGTGTGTGTGTGTGTGTGTGAGAGAGAGAGAGAGAGAGAGAGAGAGAGAGAGAGAGAGAGAGATATAAATGATTGATGAATGATTGAGTATAAAGATAACATATGATAGAATAAATAGATAAAGATAAAAATAAAGTAAAAAAAAATAAAGATAATAGATGACAGTTTTATATATGGATGTGATTTGTAGATAGATAAATGAGCAATTATGTATTGATTATAGAAATTGATAGGTAAGTAGATAGATAGTTTACATATATATAAATATATATTGCTGATAGATAAATGACTAATAATTGATTGATTAATTATATGGATAAATGATAGTAATTAGATCTATAAATGATAGACAAAGAAACATATACATGATGAATTGATAAATAAAGATAGATGATTGATAGGCAGTTTTATTAATATATGATTTATAGATGACAGATAAATAATAGATGTCAGATAGATTAAAGATAGGTAGTACTATCATATGTAAAACCTTTTTGTCTAGCACAGTAGCCTGGTAGAGTCTATGGTCAGCTAAGATGCAGTCATTTCTTACAAAGTCCACACTCAGACCAGTTCTCTCCCATTCTCTATTTATGAAATCAAGCTGTCTTTCAAACATAAAATCAAGACACAATTTTCATCCTTCCCACATTTACATTGTTAATATCAGTCCATCTTCCTGAATGTTGGATCTTTTGAAACTTGTTCATAATACTTGTCACTTAGATGACCTCTGCCCTGTATCATCATAGATCTAATCCTTATGTGGCTGATAGTCCAATCAAGCCATTGAGGAACATATGGAACACGGCATGAAAAGAAGTCTGGAAGTTAGTAGATGTGTCTGTCTTATTAATATCATCTTCAAGATAGACTCCCCAAGCAAAAATCACCCTAGCCTTTGTAAAACACACATATATACCTTGTACTTTCAGTCCTTAGTCAGCCATTAAACTCACTACACTACTCTGTGTCCATGCTATCCTTACCCACAGTCTACCAGTCTATAACAATGCCAAGAAAAAAACTGAGGGATTTGCTTGACCAGCTTTTAGGCACTCATCATCATATGATCACTATCAGCTTAAAAACATTATTATTTTCTGAGAATAAGCGTGGAGAACAGCAAGTAAGGTGTTTATCATTTTCCATTTTCTCTTTTGTGAAATAAGGACAGAATCTTTAGATTAGTCTAGATCATGTATTCATAGGATAGTGTCAATCAAAGCTGCACAAAACTGTATAATATATATTAACTTGAAGCAAAAGTAACTGAGACATCTTCATTTATTAAACATATTTGCTCCCACCTTGGTGGCACACACCTACTTTTCCAGTACTCTGTAAGCAGAAGCAGGATGGTGAGTTTACTATTAAGCTACCTTATAAGAGAGATTACACACACACACACACACACACACACACACACACATGCCAGTCAAGTGTGTGTGTAACTCAGCAGTCAAACATTTGCTCAAAGTGTACATGGCACAAGGTTTGATCCCCAACACTGAAACCAAGCAACAAACAAGCAAATATTCATTGGCCAGACAGAAAAGCAGAACCCTAAGCATAGTATTCTCTGAAATACTTCACGGATTTATTATCGCAACCTGACTAGGCCATAAAAGATCCTCTAAATATGATAAAGGTAGAACCTTGTCTCTGACCCCTTCTGTTTCCTCACATGTAAAGTGATAGAAGAAAACACTGGCTCAGTGAGTGCCTGGATTTATCTGCCACACTTTTTTGTAGGATTTAAGAAACTGTGAAGTCTTCACCATTAGTCTTCTAGCTAGCAGCCTGTGCACCTCTGCTGTACACACACACACACACACACACACACACACACACACACACACACACACACGTCCATCCATAGTCAGGAGCACTTCTCTGTCAATATGTGAACTTGCTGAGACCAAAGTCCTGTGTTACATTGCCTGTTAGAATGAATGGACTCCAGGAGAAGCTTGTTCCTATCATCTGTCAAAAATGTGTTGCTGATGCTTTTTAAAGCATTCTTTATCATTTGTTGTTACAGAACAGATTTAGGGGGAGGATTACATTTATTAAATGGTAGAAATGTCATATAACTTCACACATAAGTAAGGTTTTGGGGGAGTTTGTGTGTATCAACATGTGTGTATTTTTAGGACCGCATGAACTCTATATTAACAGAACTACTCTATGATGTTCTAGCAACTCCTACAACCCCCATTTCTACTCCAAGTAATTCCACAGTATGACTATTCACTTAAACAGAAATGAAATAAGATAAACAAGGAAGTTAGAAAGACTCTAGAAAGGACAGTAAACCTTTCTTCATTTTCTAATCTAATTAAAGTGAAAACAAATCCAGAGCTCCCAACCTGGAAGGTAAGTCATGCCTGGGCTTTGGAATTTGTCACAGCAATGTAATCTATTACCTCTCATTAAGCTTGTTAGGCCCCAGCTCTGACCAAGATAGATATCATCGCTCTTACCTTCTGAAGTCCTAATTGAGAGCTGTGTTCTGGCAGGCTCTCTCATTGTGTTTTCATTCATAGTATAGTTGTATGAGCACATATCTACTCTGCTATTTTACACATGCATGCACACATACATACATACATACATACATACATACATACATACATACATACATGCAGAAGACTACTTCCAAAGATTCAGCAAAGCTGCAATATAGAAAGAATGTCCATCATCCCCCCTAGAAAGAAACCTGGTAATTCTATCCTGACTTCACCATCCTATCTCCAGAATTAGATGGAAACCATGGCTCAGAGTCATATGGAACACGGTCAACCTATCTATAGCAAATCAAAATGTGAATCCACTTACAGGCAGAGTCTAATTCCTAGGCATTTGCATTGGAAAGCCTTTGGGGAAATGTGCAGAGGACTTGACAGGTTCTATGTCCCTTCATCACAGCTGTGCCACTTGTGACAAATATGCAAGGCATATCTAATATGCAACAACATTTTGTGAACTGAATGTCAACATGATCAAATACTTTATTCAACACATTCCAAGGGTGAACTCTTTGGGTTTATTGCCCTAAATGACTTCAAATACACCTGCCTTTTCCTCACCTCCTACATAAAGCAGATCTGCTTATAGCATCATCATGGAGAACAAACTAGTCTATGCTCACATAAGATAGAGAACAACCCTTGGTTCATAGTTACTATTCTATGAATGTGGATTCTTTCATAAGAATGGACTCATCTTTACTAGGATCAAAGTTAGCACACATGTTTGCTGCTATTGCAACAGCCAGCTTGGCCTTGCTTCTACTGCCTTGTCTTTGTTTTTCTTTCTGCCCATTTCAGTTCATTTTCAATTTTTGTCTTACTTCACTAGATGTAAGTTGCCCTTTCTAAATGTACAAAGGATGACATTTGCCACAGTTTTATATCAAGTTCTTTTTTCCAGGTAAGTAGATAATAACGTTTTTTAATTTGCCAAAACAGCAACCAGATGCTGTGGTGTCTAATATTATAGAGGCTTTTGTTAAAAAAAAAAAAAAGATTTATTTTATTATTTCTCTGTATGTGTCTTTGTCTGTGTGTATGTTCGCATATGTGTGTATACACCCAAAGAGGCCAGAAGACAATATTAGATTTCTTGGAGGTGGAGTTACAGGAGATTCTGAGCCACTCAACATGGGTTCTGAGAACTGAAATTTATCCTCTACATAAACAGCAAATACTCTTAACTGGCTGAGCCATCTCTTCAGATGCCATGGAGTTTTAATAGAAGACAAAAATATCTATGATTGGAATCATAACAACCATCAAAAAATGGTAATTGGCAAGGTTTGTCTTGGACTTTAATATCAAGGACCAGGAGAAAGAAGTCTCTACTTCCACTCTCCTTGCCTCATATCCCACATCAAAGCTGCTAGGATACATTTAGTTCAAATCCAAAAAGGCTTTCATCCTATTAACAGACCCTTGGTAAAAATGAGGCTGACCTCAGAGAAGCCTCATCTTAGGCAGAAACCTGCCCTTTGGATCAAGTCCACATTGGATAGAGAGAAATGGTTTACAGAGTGGAGATTTTCACAGGTCCCCACAGATAATTCCTAGATCACACTATTGATGATTCACCTAGAAGAGAGTTGTATGAAGACTGGAATCTATACAGATGGACCTTTGTCCCAAGATCATATTGAGTAAATTCAACATAAGCCAAAAGACCTGCCTATGTCCCTAAAGTTGACCCAGTAGCTGAAATGGGATCCCTTTCCAGATAACCTAGCTGAGGATGGAAGAAGTAAGAGAATAACTGATTGCTACATGAAGTCTGTAGCACTGAAATCACCCAGCACTCTAATGTCACTTCTATTCTAAGCTCATCATGATAAGGCACTTACCATGTGCAACACTGAAGAGAAACAGATAGAAAAACAGTTCCTGGAGTTTGTTAAAGACTACAGTCTGTGGGGTGGTAGCAGCAGAATATTAGCCCAGTTTCCCTCGCCTCCTCCTTAGTCTCATTCAGACTAAGTCAATTCTCAGTGACTCTTCCCACATGTCCTTGACCATCCTCCTGCTCCTGCACACACAAGAAGAATACAAAGAGCCCAGAATTGAAACTCAGGACTGCCTCAGCGACCTGCATCAAGCTTTGTTAGTGATGCCACATGTCCTTACCTCTCATTTCTTCCTGTTTCTATCTCTGAGTTGCAATCAGCCCATTGCTGTTTAGAGTTTAAATGTGTCTGCCTCCTTTTACCCTCTGCATCTAAGCTCTTTGCCATGTGATTGGATTTGCCCATTAGTACACCCAGCTCTTTGTCAACATACTCTGATTTTAACCAACCTCTTCCTAGGCACCAGCACTTGACTTCCTATTCTGCTACTATATTCCCCAACTGTCCCCACATACATACACTATGTTTTAGAGTGACTAAAGATACATTTTGACAGAGCTTTAAAAGAGACAAAAAATCTATTTGTGAGATTCCAGACTTAGTCTATAATCTTTATCACAGCATAAGGTCCATATGAATCACAGGGAAATTGAGCTATATTGGGGACCATGGCAATGACATGTGGCTCTCTGTTCTCTGGTAGAGACCTGAACAGCATCCCAAGACTGCTGGGTTTTTGGCAATTTATCCCCAGCTTGAACTACTACATTACCCAGACCTTCAGAAACTTCATCTTGCCATTGACAATAATGAGAGGTGTGATGCTGGGTGAAATCAGATTGGGGATCTCAAAGTTCAGCTTGTTCTTGACCCACTGTCTTCCTCTCATCTGAGCCCTTCTACCTCAGTGCACACATTCTCACTGATGAAGCAGAAGGTCATTTCTAGAGCCACCAAGTTCACATTACTTAAGCAAGCTTGAGTTGTTCAAAATTTCAGTGTTGTCCACCAATAAATTAATAATAATAATAATAATAATAATAATAATAATAAGTGGAAAGTTGCATAGAGTGGAATGTGCTGACAGCATTAACTGTTGTGTAATAATTCATGGGCAGTGAGTGATGCTCTGGAAGTCAGCCCAGTCAGCTAATGCTGACAAGTACTCAAGGCCAATGGTCAGACAACTGATGGGCATTTTTGCTCTATCATGAAGTCAACTCATAATGAGGAGGAGGGAGCTTCAAAGTATAAAAGAAGAAAGAATGGAGGGAAAGATGGATAGAAGAAGAAAATGGAGAGAAACAGTGAGTGTATGTTGAACAGTGATGCCCAGAAAAGCTTAAATAAACAAGGAGAATGTTATAGCTCATAGTTCCAACCTAAGCCAGTGCCATCATGATCTGATGACATGATGAAGGAGGTAGAGTTCACATATTTATTTTGTCTTCCACTCAGAGCCAGATCTGTCCCTGAAAGAAACCAGTTACCCATGTGCAGCTGTCCTGGCAGCAATATTCATACAACATACTCAAACTCATGCAGCAGTTAGTCTGTCTTCAATGTACAAAGAAAAGTATTGCTACCTACTGCTGTCCTCATTGATGGATGCTCCATGATTAAACCAATTTCTCCTCCAGGCCCTGGAATCATCCTCTAACCTGGAATCACTAACCATCTAACACTGAGGTACTTTAGGCCTCCATTTCAAGGGTCAGAAAGGGGAAAAAAAGGCATAATTGCACAAGAAAATATTCAGCCCTTTAACCATACAAAGCACAGCAAAGGAACATGAAGTAAGTTGCTACATCATGTATACTAAATTTCCTGAGTGTAATGTGGATAACAAAAAGGTAAGATTCATAAGTAGCTATCTTCCACATCTGGGGACTTAATGGCAAGAATCCAAGGGAGATTTTTAAAAGGGCCTGGCAGCTACCACACAGAAAACTAACAATTTTATATATATGTCCTCAATTGGTTTCACAACTTGTGAAACCAATAATACTACTTTAGACAGGTTTGAGTTAAATATGCTTTCCACAGTACAGTAGCCATCAGCCACATATGCATACTTAGTATTTGAATAGGATTAGACCAAATTTAAATGTACTATAAGCCTATAAAAATGCTCTGGACCTGAACAGACTAAAAATTCTTTATTACATAATAGAATACTGTATAATTCTATTATATATAATTCTATTATAATAGAATATAAAATTCTTTATTGATAATTTTATATCAACTATACACTGAAATGGTATTTTGTAAATAAGGGTTAAATACAATATATGATTAGATCAGTAAGATGGCTCAGTGGGTAAAGGCACCTGTTGTAAATGCTAACAAACTGAGTTTGATGCACACTAAGAATCACACCGTGGAAGGAGAGGATCAGTTCCCATGAATTGTTCTCAGATTGCCACATTTAATCTGTTGCATATATGAGTGCAAGCTCAGAAACGCATAATAAATAAGTAGGTAAGTAGGTAGATAGGTATTAGATAGGTGATAGAAGATGATGATGAAGATAGATAGATGATTGATAAATAGATGATAGATAGATAGATGATAGATGATAGATAGATGATAATTGATTAAAAGTGATTTCACCTATTTTCTTATTTGCTTTTAAAATGGCCTACATTCAAATTACAATAAATTAGGGTAACTTAATCTCAGGGTCTCATAACCTGGGATGCAGAAGGCCAAAGAGACTCACAACCAGATCCACAACAAAAGACACATTTCCCCTCAGTAAGCTATTTAGCCTTGCCAGACCTTAATTTTTCTCATCCATAAAATGGGCTTCATTATCAATTTTTGGTAAGATCACTGTCAAGATAAATAAAATGCTGTGTGTGGATGTTTGACTCTGCTATTAAATGTTTGCATGACTCTTGCCAGGTAGTAATCCTTCAAAAACAAACTGCTGACTGCCCTGGACAAGTTTTTACCTCTGTGGATCCAGGAGAGTCCCTGGGATAGGAAGACATCTCAACTCTGAGCAAGTCCACCTGCTTCTTGCTCTGTCTTCACTCTGCCACCTGCCACAGGCAACCATCTACATCCAACCCTGGATAGGAAACTCCCGCCAGCTGTTGGTCTGTGATGTCCAGTGCCTGAAGCCAAGAGTGCTGGGGAGTCAGGGGAGGACCCCTTGCTGCCTCCTCTCTCTTATAGCGCTTTAGCTGGTTGAGACTCTTGGAACCATGTAAATAAATCTAACAGAGGTCAGTTTCTTTGGCTGATATTCTTTCATCAGTATCCTATTGTTCTCAGAAAGAAATCTAAAGTTCTTAACAATGCCTTGTGAAGGATACAGTCAGGTCTCTATCCGCCTCAACAGCACTTTTGCCCCGTTCCTCCTTCACTGTCTCCAGTCAAGCTGTTCTCTTTCAATGTCCAGCATGCCAAGGTCTTCCCTGCCTCTATAACTGTGTATTCCATTTGTCTTTACCTAAGCTTCTCCTGGGCAACTCCTTACTCATCATGGCTCTGTTCCTATGATTTTCCACTGTTCTTTCTCATACCTCTGTGATCTTTCCATCATGTCCCTATGGACCTCACTAAATTTTACTCTTTCTTTTTATAATGTATTTAATCTCTCCTGCATCTCTAGTACCATGCATAATATGCATTACAAACGTGCAGGGTATTGCAGATGATCTCAATATTTAGAACTTTGGAATTTAGTGGTCTGTGTACTGCTTCACTCATCTCTCACATTCGTTCAAAGGGACCAAGATATCCACTGTCCCCATTTGCCTGATGAACACACTGAGACCCAGACTGGGCACCTGGACAGTACTGAAAATTTGAAACTCCAGCATTAACCTCTAGAGACTGCCTTGCATTTCCCAGCCTTAGTCTTCAGTTTTGCCTGTAAATGATTTTCTGATCTTGCCTCTACCACACTTTTTTTTCTGAATCCTTTTCAACAAACTTCTTAAAGAGGAATACCTAAATGGCAATTTCCAGAAACAACCCCAAATTCAGGCACATGTTATTTCTCCCCAATATTCTGATAATATGAAACTTTTTCAGGATATGATTTTATTCAATATTAAACTCTGATATTTTTCCACTTTTCTCACATCTAACTTGTCTTTCCTTTTCCTGTCTCTCCCTCAGGCCTTCCCTCCCTCCTTCTCTCTGTTTCTCAGTGTCTCTCTGTGTTTCTATCTGTCTCTGTCTCTGTCTCTGTCTCTCTCTCTCTCTCTTTCTCTCTCTCTCTCTCTCTCATTTAGCATAGGGGCACTGTGACTCTTGAATTTGAATGAGGACTATATGAAGACAAAACTGGAGTTTCTCCAGTTCTTTTTACTCAGAAACTATTGTTCTCCAGATTCTGTATGCAGTGTCTTGTCCAACTTCCCCAAAACCCACCACTAATACTCTCATAACATGCAAGAGCAAAGGAAAGGGTAAATACTAAACACAACTACTATTGCTGGACCAAACCTCTACCATGTTTTTTCTGTGATCGCAAAGCTATGCTTTTATTTTTCTTTACTCTTGCTTTGTCTGAAGCCTCAAATATTTCTGGCTCCTCTATCCAGATTTCTCCAGTGGCATGGTTCCATTTCAGCTTGCTTCCTTCATGTTTTCATGACAGACTTCTCCCTCTGGACAGTGGGTTCCCTTTCCATCTCTTACCCTTTTATCCACATAATTTTATTTCTCTCTTTTTGTCCATAAGCAATAGTTCACCTTACCTATGTTGGTGTGTGTGTGTTTCTTCTATTTACATTTGCCCAACAGCTGCTTTTCATATCTCTTTCCCACAGCCTCATTTCTGGAATGTTAACCAAGACAATTCTCACACAGGGTCAGAGGCATTTTATTTAGGAGCTGGTCTTGTTCAAATGCAAATGTGTTGTCCTGTATCATCACATAGGCAGCAAGCAGGACCTGAAGGGAACAGAACCTAAGGGAGAGCTGCTTTGGTAGGATAAGTGGAAGCCATGTAGGTATCAGACAGGGCCTGTGACAAGCAGGTAATGTGTAGATGGAAAGCATAGTCACTGAATGAGGGGGAATGGAGCAAAGATGCTCCAGGAGTCTTAGATACCATAGAATGACAGGTGGAAGCCCAGTAAAGGAACATGCATATTTGTGAAAATGAACTTTAAATTTTTATCCATTCTGGTCCTGACAATACTATCACCACTAATTTATCTTAAAAGCAAAGCACAAAGAGATCAGGAAGGAATAAGGATATGTTATTCTGTGAGTTCTTCATAGGAAATGTCACTGATCAGAGAGGACTCTGGTAACTGAATCTATCAGGGCTATGTTTACAGAGAGTATCTGTGAAATTTCATGTAACCACCCCAAATAGACATAATAACCTGGATTTTGCACACCATTTATGCCTGGCATCAGCACTGACTGGCAAACACAGAATGGCTCTACTCCTATTATATAAGATGCCAGGGAAATACGGCTCATGGGGTACTCATCCTTTAAGAAAATGCTAGCAGTGTCTGTCCTAGGAATTGCCATCTTCTCCCTGAAAGGCATATGTCTTTTAAATTGTAAGCAACACACTGGAATTTACTTATACATATCCTGGTTTGCATTTAGGTAAACTGCTTGTTTTGAATGACAAATAAGAGACAGTGTTTTAGAGACAATATTTGAGAGAAGCAAAGGATTAGATGCATGCTAGTGTCCCAGGCTTGAATGTCTGGCCCATCTTGATAAAAGCCATGACTGCATCCATTTCACAGACCACTCTCCCTCTAGAAAGGAACCCTTTGGCCCCTTCCCTGGAACTGTCTAAGTTACAAAGAAGACTCTAGATTGAACAATCACTGTAACAGTGTTGCAGACCCCTCAAGTGGATGCTGTAGAACTGCCTAGGCTTCTCCACCTGTAGACACAGCCATCATTACCAATATACATGGCCACATACTGCCCACCCATAACTGTAGAACAGCCTTTGACTATTAATCAGGAGCCTCCTTACTGATGAAGTACCTTCTGAGTCACTTCCAGAGGTACAAAATCAGACAGAGCTGGTCTCAAGGTGAATCCTATTTATGTTTCTAATTTGAGTTCTATTGCCTCCCATGGGCTCTGCCTGCAGCTAACTCCTGAAAAGGATGTCATATTCTTGTCTTGGCTTTTCCTTTGTCCTCTCCTGCTTCCCTTATTTTTCTTCCTAAAGAGCTATCCTACAAAAAAGTAATTTGAACAAGTGCTCTCATCTCAGGTTCTGCCTCTAGAACTACTCTGAGAATTATTCTCCTTCCCTGGACTGGACAAAGCTGTTCTGACCTTTAGCTTGGGCAACATCCCCTCTCAGGTCAGCAATATCTTATAAGCAAAATGATATTCTCTATCCTAGCTAGGCACACTACTTTTGTTACCCAGAGAGACTTGACTTTTTATTTCATCAGATCTGTTCTCTTTGGGTGAGATTTCTCTCAAGTTTGTTTTTGGAACTGAGAAAGGAGTCTTTAAGCTGCTTAAACTGTTGTAACTCTCCAGACAACTGGACTCTGAGAGAGCATGCAAGGAAGAGCAGAGATCTTGAGTCTTCCTTTGACACAGGTTAGGCATAGTCTTCATCATGTGTGACTATCACAAAGTTGTGCTGATGTCTTTTGAAGGGGTCTTCCTTAGCACAGTTGCAATGATGGTGGTGAACTGTTTCTTTCCACTGTCTTCTTCTATCAACCCGGTGACAAAAGTAGATTTGGGCAGAAAATTGGAACCTGGCCACCATTTTACAAATTCTTACTAAGGTTCCAGAGTCTTAGGAAGTGACTCCCCTTTCTCTCCCCTCTCAAGTTCAGGAGAAAGAAGAGTCAGGATGCCCCATTTTTAAAATAAGCATTAAAAACAAACTCTTCCCCCAAGTTGTATGCTAACTTCTATTCCTGTCCATCTTACAAGCTTCCCCACAAAGAGGCTATAAGAATACCCTGGCCTCTTATTAAGTTTACCAGTCAAAAGACCCTGGACCAGCTCTACAAACAGGCAAGTCTGAGTATGAGAGGTGAAGGACTGAGCACAGACTCCATTCAGAGTCTTCATCTAATTTCTTCATTCAGATTTCCCAATGAAATAAAATCCTGCTTCTGTAACACTCGGTCTTTGGTACTAAATCTCTTCAATCATTGTTAGATTTCCTGGAACATATAAAATCATGTGAACTGTGATAAACATGCAGTGGGCTGAAACAGGAATGATGGATTCTCAACATCCAATCACATAGCACAGGACAAAGCCACCCCGTATGCCACAGCCATCCAACTGAGGAACACAAGTGTCTGTATATAGAACACCAACAAGGGACATGAAGGCCCTGCCTTCATCTCTATTTCATAAAACAAAACCTAGCAACAGAGGTCACCAGGAGGGAGGGGGACAACTTTACAACCTTGAAATCCCAGGAGACACAAACCTCTGCAGAGTGAGCCCTTCTGTGCATTTCAAGGAACTCCCAAATCCAGAATCAGATTAGAATTTACCATGCCCAGAACCATTCCAACAAGGAAACAATATAGAGGGGCATTTTCATTAGAGGCAGGGTTTCTCCTCTGGAAGCTGTGATGAACAAACTTAAAGTGACCACTTGCCTTTCTTCACTTTTCTCTTTCTCTCATTTTGAGGACTGTGGTTCTTATCTGTAATGTTAATTATTTGCCTGTCACAATGCCCAGCGCCTCTCCATCAGCTTCCTCTGTATAAAGAGCAGTGACATCAAGAAGAGATTCTCTACTTAAGAGAGAGACTCATAGACCTATTCTTTGCCCATTTCTTGCTTCCATGGAAGGTTGATCTCCCCTTGAAACTCTTTTAGAGGAGCAGGTGTCATAAGTAAGTCTTCGCAGAGCCATCAAACTGACCACACAATGTGCCTGGAACCATGAACCAGGTTGTGAATCTGTCTGCTAGAAGTTTCAAGTATAGAATTGATGAGTATGATCAGCACACTATTTAAATAAACATGCTTATTACTGAAATATCAAGATATCACAGCAACAGAGAGAGAGAGAGAGAGAGAGAGAGAGAGAGAGAGAGAGAGAGAGAGCATGCATCAGGCTCGCCTTCATTTTCTAATCGTATTGACTTTTATTTCATGCTACATGAAATGTAGATGGGAAACTACTTGCTATATTTGATAAATGTTCTCTTTGAGAATTCTCCCAAACCTGTGGCTTCACTTAGAGAAACACCAGCATTCTTAGAAGTACAAGTTTGGTCCAATCCATTCGTACCAGGCCACAACAGCTAGAAGGCAAAGCACCCACAGCCCAGGAGAAATGGGGCTCCTCTCCTTCCTGGAAATAGTGAATATGGAATATGAAGTCATCAGAGCTGAACCAATCAGACTTTCACAAGATTTTAGTGGCTCACTAGCAGATCACAGTTTTTAGGTGAACAAAATCATGGGAACATGCTGGCCACAGGTATATATTTGATTAGAAAGACTCCCTACGTGGTCCCCTGTGTCAACCCTTGCATCTTATGATTGAGATAATGATGATGATGATAATGATGATGATGATGGTGGTGGTGGTGGTGGTGGTGGTGGTGGTGGTGGTGGTGGTGGTGGTGGTGGAGGTGGTGGTAGTGATGATGGTGATTATGATGATAATGTTACACTTGATCTTACCCTGAAAATGTCAGCTAAATATCTCAAAATCATTTACAAACTAACAGAGATTGCCTAGCTATTACATTAAAATGTAAAGTTAGTCTCACTGACTAATAACTACCATTGGTCATTCAGAACATGCCTAGTAGTGTTATCTGCTCTTCAGGGACACTGGCTCATTTAATGTTTCAAGGAACATGACACTTCTGCTGAGGAGGACGTTGAGGCACTTACACAGATCTGTTGTACAGTAGGCAGAGTCAGAATGAGGATCAATCCTGGCAGAATGTCTCTGGATCCTGGCCTTATCCTCAAAACACCACACTATACCGTACACTTATGTTAATCTAGATCCTAACATGGGAAATCTGTTTAGACCAACAGAATCAGATAATACTGTGGCCCTTTTGTTCCCTGAGTTGGGAATTAAACTCCAGAGCTCTCACATACTTAGCAAATGTTCAACCACTGATGTCCACCCCACCCCAGTTTAGGATATTTTCAATAAAACTCATCAATCTTTCCCTGTCTGAACTGCTGGATAAGTAAGCAGAAATCCAACTAGGTATAGTAGGGCCTAGAAACTGCTGTGTGAGAGGAGTCTACTAATATATTTGATTGTTTTTTTAAGTTATTTTGCTTTAAACAGCAACAACATGACTTATTGAGTGAGGCCAGAAATCTTGTTAGATATTAATTTGGAAGCTCAGAGAAGAGAAGTGATCTGCATAAGATCATGCAGACACAGTGACAGCAACAGAACTAGAAGTCTAGGCTCTAGAGCAAGCATTTTATCTCTTCCACACCAAAACCCTGTTCCTCCTCCTCCTTCTCCATCCCTTTGTCTCCCACCAGTTTCCACTGCTCTTCTGCACAAGCAGTAAAGCTCTTATTCTATTTGCAAAGTAAATAGAGCTGAGATACAGATTACTCTCAAGCATCAAAGCTTTTATCCAATATAAACAGAATCAGGGTAACGTGTTCCTTTTACTCCGCTCTCGCACACAGGCTCAGCGCCAGCTCCAGCACAATTAGCAAAGGGCAAATAGAACTCCGGCATCCTAGCCAATTGGGGGCTACTGTGTTCCTCCAACATAAGCAAAGAAATTCTTCACTTTCCTTCTGCCTTTCCTCTTCCCACTTCCCCTCCAATTGTTGGGAAGATTGGTCTGCTGGGCATGATGTGGAGATTGGAGTTCACTCATAATCCCCAGGAGTTAACTTATTAGCAGTGATATGGTGATCAAACAGGTTAACATAAAGATCTAAAATATGGTGTGTTACTAGTTAGTGTCCTTATTCACTGGCTCTGAGAGACACCAAAGTAACCAAAAAAGAATGCACACACATTGGCACATGTAGACACAGACATTTGAATACAGTTGCTCATATACATATGAGCATACATATTTGTACCTCTTATATGTTCATATCTAAGAAAAATAGTACATATACTCACAAAGTTATATTTTGTAACAGAACCTCCATTATTTAGAAGAATACTGTTGTTGTTTTATTTTGTTTGGTTTGGTTTGGTTTTGGTTTTATGTGCATGTACATGTGAATGAACACATCCCTGAGAATTATGTCAGGGGCTCTACAAAACTCAGTATAACTTTGCTAGTTAACTTTCTGGAGTTGAATTGATTTGATCGTTTTTGTAGAACTCTAGAAAATCAAATCAGAAGGCAATATCCAGGATGACAGCTTTGGATTTGGGGAACAAAATGGAATAGTATCATAGTTCAAGATTCTGCATCAGAAAGTGATATTGTTTTTCTCCTCTAAAATTCATCTTGACTTTGGGTAAGTCAAGAATCTCCTGAGGCTTTAGCTTGTTCATCTGTAAAGTAGGAATGCCACAATCCCTTCAGAAGATTCCTATGAAGGTCAAAAGTCAGATATGCAAAAGGTTCTCATGGGTACAAATTGTCAAAGTCAACTTAGAATTGTTTTCTATAAAGACGCAGAGTGATTAATAAATTAAATCTGAAGGCAGCTCCTACAAAGGACCTTAAAAATCATTGATCAGTGCAGCAAGAATTGTAAAGCTCCAGTGTCAGCAGATGACGTTAAATGCCACACTCCTGTGTATGATCTCATTCATATCCTCATTCATTGCATACTCCTATGTGTGATCTCATTCATATCTTCATTCATTTGATGAATGTTCTTTGAGTATGCATAAACTCCTTTACAGTCAAAGAATGACAATCAATGCATAGTATAACCCTGTTTCCCTCTAAATTTACAGTAGATCTTAAGTAGATACCTACTGTTTGCTTCTCATTGATCTAATTAATGTGTAGTTAAACCTGATACAAGCAACTGGCAATGAAATGCAGCTTCAAGAACTGGTAGGGCTAGTTGGGCATGGTGGCATATATTGTAATCCTAGTACTTGGAAGGTAGAGGCAGGAGGATAAGGAGTTTAGCTCTAATTACACAGTGAGCTGGAAACAAACCTGGGCTATATAAAAACCTGTCTCAAAGGAAGAGGAAGAAGCTGAGGAGCAAAAGGATGAAGAAGAGGAGATGGAAGAAGAGGAGAAAGCTGGTGAGGATAAAAGTCTCCTAAGTCTCTAAGATGTTTTGAAAAGGTAAAATTTACTCTAGTGATGTGTGCAAACAAGTAAGATGCTTTGAAAAGTAAGTAAGAATTATCCTACTGATGTATGCTGTGGTGGTTTGAATAAGAGTGTCTTCTATAGGTTCATATATTTGAATGCTTAGGGAGTGAGACTATTTGAGAGGATTAGGAGGTATGGTCTTATTGGAGGAAGTGTTTCATTTGGGGTAGACTTTGAGGTTTCAAAAGCCCAAGCTAGGCTCAGTGGCTTTCTCTTCCTGCTGCCTGCAGATCTGGATGTAGAACTCCTAGCTACTAGTTCTCCAGCACCATGTTTGCTTGTATACTGCTGTGTTTCTTGCCATGACGACAATGAACTAACCTCTGAAACTGTCAGCAAGCCCTAATTAAATGTTCTCCTTTATGAAGGTTGCCATGAACATATTGACTAAAACATGCTAAAAGAAAGTATGCCTAGAAATAGGGTGAGTATAACTAGAGGGACAGAAAGAAAAATGCAAGGGCAGGTGTCAGGAAGGAGTAAGTTGGAAGTGTTCAAGCAAGAGTCACTGGCCTGCTTTTCAATGTGTTCTTCCAAATGGGTACAGACAATCACTGAGGAGCAAGTCAACTTCAAACAGAAGAATCATCTTTGGCTTGCAATTGCTTGATGCCCAGTGTGATTTTGTGTCAGATATTTTGATATCAAAAACAGAGGCTTCCCATAACCTGGAGCTTGGAGCACACCTACCTGACCCTGGTTAAATCAGTGTCCTCATCTACAAAACAGAGGGCATAAGATAAATGACTAGCAAGATCTACCTCAGCTCCCCTGTCTTATGTGGTGGGCATCACAGTGGCCTGAAGGAGTTAATTCATCTTGCAGAATACTCATAGGTGAGATACAGAGTATAGGGAGAATCTCTCCCCACCCCCTCCCCAGGAAGACAAAGCCTCCCATCATTTGCCTTTAATCTGTTTTCTTAATTTTGTTCCTAGGGAAAGTCACAGCTCCAATCAGCCCTCTAATCAATGGCTCTACTACTGCTACACAAATGAGCCAGATTTATTAAAGAAGTCCTCTCTCAGATGGAAATGGGCTCCCTGCTGGGGCTGCAAATACAGGCAAAGATTGACTGCTCCCAAAATAGGTAAAGATAGAAGGAAAATGAAAGCATGCAAGTGACAAGGGAGAGGGCACACAAGGACTCTCAAAAGCTTCCCCACACTATGCCCATGAATACATGGTCACCAGGCAGCCTGGATTCCAGCCCCATTCAACCTTACCCTAGCCACAGTGATCAGTGGTGACTGGCCAGCAAGCATTTCTGTCACCTTCCTACATACCCTAGAAAAAGAAGGTCACCCAAAACCCAACTAGTGGAGACTCTTACAAGTGGAAAGCCTCTCAAAGCCAAGTGTTCTTGGGCTGTGTGAGCTAGAGGGCGTCCTTAAAGATGAAATACAGCTAAGAGGGAGGGCACAGACCTTGAAAAGGCCCTGGTATTTCTGACTGATGGCCAGAAGCACAGGGAATTAATATTTCAGCACTGTAAGGAACTATTCATACTGGATAAAATTAAATACTTACATATTCATAGTTGGGGGCTGGGAGCACCTTGATCGTGGAGTGGACACTGCATGAAACATTCAGAAATAGCCAGTAAAGATACTCAGGACAAAGATGGTAAATCTACTCTACAAAACTATTAGTACCCTTCATTGTAAATATATTTGTGTTTCTGGAAATTATGACTATGATTCCTGGGGAGATGGTGGGGAAAGTGAATTCTCTCTTATGAAAACTCAGAGAATTCTGAATGACCTAAGGCTCAGTATGAAATAAACAAAGCCGAGTAGGTACACCTTTGTAAAATAATGACAGTTGAGAGAAAGGAAGTTAGGACGATGGAGGAAGACCAGAAGTGTAGTACGATGTTTTCTACCAAGTCTCTATGTTTCCCAAAACAATGACTCTGAGACTCAAATATATTTACGAATATCTAGGTCATATAGCTAGGCATGTTCTCTGACTAGCTCATAAGTTAATAACTCATTTATTCTAATCTAAGTTCTGACACATGGCTGGTTACCTCTGCTCAGGTTCCATACATCTGTCCTCTGTCCTCCTTTGGGTCCCCAGGGCCAATCCTCTTCCTGTGCCTGTCTCTCTCCCAGAATTCATTCCCTCTCTCTCTCTCTCTCATTCTCTCTCTCTCTCTCTCTCTCTCTCTCTCCAGGATGTTCTACTTTCTAATCCTGCCTCAGTTCATTGGCCAATCAATTTTTTATTGACAAGTGAGTCTTCCATACAGTGCACAAGAGATTCTCTCTACACAAAAGAATGAAGTTGGATTAAGATAAAAGTCTCATTCTAGAAATTACAGATGCCAATCTAGAATCCTGTTTTAAGTTTTCTACTCTCACTTATAGTTTCCTTCTGTGACTTTTACACCTTAGCTTTGGTCAACATATTAGACAGAGAAACGATTAGTCTACAAAACAAACCAGTTATGTGGTGATAAGAAGTTATGTGATGGTATACATCCAACCATGTATTCCTAATAGCATAGAGCTGATGTCAACCACATAGAATGATTTTCAGCAACATACAAACATGCCTAGAGACACCTTTCATCATATACGTGCATGCACACAAGCACAACACATATACACCATAAACAAAAGGCATTCACAGAGCCATCCCCATATGTACATGCATATAATACGCATGTCAAAAATATTGTATCATGTAGATGTACATGTCCACAAACCAACTTAGAAAAGAGGGCCTGAAGAAAGTCATTCTTTTACACAGCTGTGTAAAGCATAAGCATAAGCATAGCAGTTAGGAGTCATAAAGGAAAGGCTAAAGGGCCTCCAAAGGCTAGGGAACTTGTACACTCCTTGTTTCTATAAGGGACCACCAAGTCCTGAGGGAAAACAGACTTAAAAGAGTTTAATACATCTGATCACCAAGATATGTTTGAAGACAGAAAACAAAACCAGTCAAGTCAAGATGTGTAGGGGGCATATGGAGGAATGGAACCACACCATGAAGCCTATTTACAGACATGCCCTGGTGTGAATGCTGAGCTAACCCTGGTATCTTCCTCCCATCCTTTGCTCCTGGACTTGACTGTGTTAGCTCTATTACTGAGCCTCTAAAACCATGAGAAAATACTCCAAATCTCTGGTCTATTCTGTCTCATGCATTCACTCTACTTTGTTTCCCTAAACCCCCAGCTTCTTCAGGGTCAGAACTCATGTCAGACAGTATACCAAGCTTCATGCTTCACTTTAGCACAGTGGTTCTCAACCTGTGGGTCATGACCCCTTTGCATATCAGTTATCCTGTATATCAGTTACTTACATTGTGATTCATAACAGTAGCAAAATTGCAGTTATGAAGTAGCAACCAAAACAAATTATGGTTCATTGTCACCACAACTTGAGAAGCTATATTAAATGGTCACAGCATTAGGAAGGTTGAGAACCACTGCTGTAGCAGAATGTGTGGGGCAGTTGGCAGCAGGCATTTTGTGATTGTTGGTTAATTTCTGAGAAACTACAGAACTTCTGGAAAAGTCTTAAATAATAGAAAAAATTAAAGGTTGCAAAATTAAACTCAGTGCTCTGATCTGAAAAGGGGGCAGGAATGAGCCAACAATGCTTGTGTTGTTCTTTCCTGTGCAAGACATATCATTTTGTGAGAGATTTAGTAACTGTGCTGACCCACTACAATCTTCTCAGGGTATTCTTACACCATAGTGCTTATGGTGCTTTCTCTTTCCCTAGTATAACCTCTCCTTCTTCTCATATGCCCTTATTAAACCCTTATAATTCAATAGCTATAAGGGCACTAGCCAGGGATAGTGAAGGGCTTGGGAAGGGTAGCTGATTTCTCCTACCATCATATCTAAATGTGAAGAATGGCAAATGGTGAACCTGCATCTGCAGTCATGAATCTTGCCATCTTGGAGGGGGTTAGGCAGGCCCTGGACCAAAAATGGGTGCCAATCACAACTGGAAAACATTTCTCAGCTTGGAGGAACAGGATGAATTTGCCAGCTGTTCACTCTCTCCAACGTCTCCTTCACAAAATCTGGTAACGTTTCTCTTTATATTTATACATTATTAAAGCTTGATTTCCCTGCAAAACTCTACCCTGAGATCCTACGTTAACTGTGGGAGCAGTGAAACTATTTTTGGAAAGCTTCTATTTTTGTCCTCTCGGTTCTCCATTTCAAACACTCTAAGGAAGGAGGCAGGAGACTGCCACTTGGAAGGCCTCCTACATCAGCCTGGCAGATATGAGGAGAGACTGCAGAGAAGCAGTGTGCTCCCACCTATAGGACCCATTGCAAAGCCTTTTGCTTAGCATTGCCCAGATTTTTAACCTTGTCCATTTGAAAAGCAGATTTTGGACTTACTCTTTATCTAGCCAGGGCAGAGCTTTACAGTCATGCGAGGGAAGAAACAGATCTGACATCCTCTTTACATTCTTGCCAATCTAGGCAGACTGAGGACAGATTCTTCCCTGACTCCTACCTGTTGATGTTCATGCCTAAAAGCCACTTGCTTTCAGGGTAAACAAATCTTATCTGGGAACCAATTAAATAAACATAATGCAGTGACTAGAGAGATCTCTGTTGTAGTAAATATTTAATTTCAATCGGGGGTTTCTAACCTGCCTTAGATCATTCAGTTGCCAGATAAAAGATACAAAACTTTTATATTTATGAAAAGCCTTTAAAGCACCAGATTTGGACAGATATCTACCCTCTAAGCTATTAGTATATACTTCCCTATCAATAACCCCGAGTTATGACTTGCCATGTTCTATCTGGGCTGCTCTTAACTCCAATTAGCCAGCCCTCATGACCATATTTTCATGATTTACCTACTTCATGGCATCTTTTCCTCTCTCCCCTTTCCCTCCAGTTCTCCTGCTTCAGACCCTAAGCCCCGGAACCGAAATTCCACCTATCTCTCATCTGCCCAGCCATAGGCTGTAGGCGTCTTTATCGACCAATCAAATATGACTTGGGTGGCAAGGTTTCATAGCATCACTTGATCTAGGAGGATCATTTGTCCCGGAGACAACTAGGGCCAGTATTGCCAGTATTTAGAATTACAATACATAGCAACAGACCAAACCTCAACAGATCTCAAAAAGCTGGACAGAGAAGCACTAAGCAAGAGGAAGCACTTTCAGATGAATTATTGATCAAGATTTCACACATGCAAACATACATACACACACACACACACACACACACACACACACACACACACACACACAAGGAGGGCTTGTTATTCACAGGGACACACTTCATCTGTGTGGTCTTCCTATAGGTAAGAATGATGAGTTCTTTACTCTAAACCATAGTTTTGGGTGGATGAAAAAATACATCGCTTCATATGTCTGGTCTGCTAAGAAAGCTGAGTCAGCAGATTTCAGTAGCTGAAACACTGGACAGTGTTACAGAAATAATGTGTGTCACAGGAAAAACATTAATTGATTAAAAAAGAAAAAAACAAAACACTGTTTACTTAGAGAACAAATTTTGTGCCAGATATTAAATAAATTGTGAATGTTGAATGCTGTTACCTGTGCTGTCACCTGAGTTTGTTAGTCCAAGTGAAAACATTTGATTTCTGTTAGAAGTTGGGAAATTGAGGCAGTGAGAAAGATATCAGCAAGAAAGTAAGGAACATTTCACCAAGCCACTCCAATGTCTCCAATGTTGTTCACCTCATGAGAAATCTACAGGTATGTCAAATGAGATGCAGTTCTTCCTTAAGCATTGACTCTCCTCAGTAGCTCCCTCCCATCTGCCCCCAATAAGTTGTCCCATGCACATCACCTGAAGCTTACAAGAATGCTAGTTTCCATGGCTAGGTAACAGATAGCTATAAACATGTAAATTTCAATCTCCACTTATCACGTAATTCCTGAGGATCAGGAACCTAGCAGGTTCCTGAGTATAAAATAAAGCAACTTGCCTTTTAACAAGAATCAAGGAGAATCTTATTCACACTGAAGTTTACAGGACAGAGCTAGAGCAATACTTGGGAAACTTTAAAATACACGTAACCTACTTAAGCCCACTAGAAGTTCTGAAGCAGGGCCTGAAGTTCCACACATGTATCCAGTGCCAGGGCGATGCCATTGTTGCTGGGCTATAGAGTATAGTAAAATGGCAAGAGAAAAGGTCAAGAAAGAATGAAATAACAAAGAGCAAAAGATGCCCTCCACCTAAATTATGTGAATTTTGTAATCTAAAGTAATTATATGTAAAATGAAAATCTCGAGAAGCTTTTTAAAGCCTTGTGGAGATTGCTTTGTGTGTTTGCATGTAATAGCTTATGAATTTGGGAGGGAAATGGTGTTTAGACTCAAGGGTGAAGCTTCAAAGAGAGTGTATGATATCCAGAGTGAAATTATAAAGGTAGTAGATCCATAGAAAACAGGATCCATAGGTGAGAAGGTGAGGGTCCAGGAAAGGATATGGTAAGACCAGCACATAGTCAACCCTCCGTTTAACACGACCAAATTGAATATACAGCATACAGGTACAGAGTCGACCACAGAAAGAGACAGAAAGGAGAAAGAAGACATGAGTTTTACAATTACAATTCCAAAATTAACCAAGAGTCTGTGACCAAGTGCACAAAGGAGATCAGAGAACAAATGAACTCCCTAGTAGCCAGAGGGGAGTTGTCAAGCTAGACAGGGAAGTGAATGACAACTTAGAGACCCACAAGACCAGCAGCAGTTTATCTCAAGAGCAAAAGCTGGGCTTTGAGCTGAAGAAGGGGAGCAGGAAAAATTCATGGTTAGTCAAGGGTGGCTTAATGGAGCTAACTTAAATGGGGAGAAACACTTTTTGGGAAGGCTAAGGATGTACGATCTGAATCTTAGATCCAGAGACCTGCAAATCAGAAGACCCAAATTACTCTGTTCCATTCATTCACTCCCTACAACTTTATTAAGTGTTTACCAGAGTCTAAATCCTGTGCTAAGTTCTAGAGAACATAAAATAATAATAGTGATGATGATGATGGTGGTGATGGTGATGGTGATGGTGATGGTGATGGTGATGGTGATGGTGATGGTGATGGTGATGGTGATGGTGATGGTGATGATGAAGCAAATGAAACAAGAACAATGCTAAAGATAATATTCTGACTGGTTGCATTGTGCTAAGTGCTATCTGAATTCATGGTTCATACTTATTTAAATATTAGAACAATATGAGGTAATGTGTGCTTTTGGTGAATGGGGACTGGGGGAGGTATCATGTAGTCCAGACTGGTCTCAAACTCACTGCATGATTGAGGATAGCCTTGAACTTTTGATTCTCCTGCTTGCTTCCTCCTTCCACCTGCTGGGATAGCAGTCACACCTGGGTTTTATGTGGCACAAGTGATTGACTTAGAGCTTTGTATGTGCTAGGCAAGCACTCAACTGAACTACATTCCCCCTAGTCTGGAAAGTGTTTTTATGTAGAGATTGAGGTGAAGAAACCATAAGACAAAATTTTTATGTAATAATGAAACTTGCCTTTTAACAAATATACCTTCAGTCAAGAAAGTGACTTCAGTGACTCTTCAGCATGCCTTGGCAATATGCTGTGAGGTCAGTCTGAGTCAGATATCTTATCCCATTGTTTCCTCACAGAATTGTATGAAGTGGTAGCTATTACTCCAATTGTACAAATGGGCAAACTAAGTTTCAGATAGGCAGGGTTGTTTCCTCAGGATGCCTCATATAAGACTTAAACCTATGCAGGCTGACTCCAAACTGCATTTTAGGAAATAGGATGCTTCATGTCTAAAATACTGAATTATCCCCATGAATTCTTTGAATCTCCTGTTGGTTTTGTGTGTGTGCCATATGTGTGTTCCAAAAGACCATAGGGAACAAAGTAAAGGCTACACGTTAAGGATAAACTGAGTAGCAAGCTATCCACGTGCCCTCTGTGTGACTAGTGGCTGTGATGGGCACATTCTCACCCTCCCACCTGTGGGAGTTGGAACATGGCAGACTATACCAGGACTAGGGACATTCTCCTCAGCCTGGAGACTCCAGTGCATGAGGAATGACTGACTCTATAGACACAGGGATTTGTCTCTATACAGATCCAGACACCTTCCTGATCAAAATGAACAGGAAAAAATTTAAATTGAGGTCTTGAACTGAGAAGAGAAGCCCATTCATCATGCTCATTGCTAGAATCTGAAACAAATCCATTTTTTTTTCTGTAAGAAATGTTATCAAGCAGGGAATCAAATCCATAGGTGAGGGAGATGGCAAGGTCCCCAAAGGAAAGACAGAGGTACCTAATAGATACAAAATATGTGGAACTAGAGTATGTGAACCTCTGACTGCATAGAACTCCCAACAAAGGTCTCCATAAACCATGTGCATCCTGTAAGCTTCCTAATAGAAAACCTAGATTTAAAAGATTCTGCAAGATTTCCAAATTTTCACTCGCCCAGAGTCAAAGTGACTCATTCATTCATTCATTCAGCAAATATTTAGTAAATGCCTTGAAATTCTAGGACAAGATTTAACAGTAAAGCAAACAAAACTGACCTTGCTCTTATCAAGTTTATTTCTAGACACAGAAAATAATCAGTCAGATAACTATGGCTATGCAAATAATTACAGAAGGTATTGCAAGAGGATGAAGTAGGTTGAGCGGCACAGGAAGGTGATCTAATGAAGAGAGGCAGAGGTGGCACTGACTGAAATATAAAAGTAAAAGGAGAGTATCTCAGTGGAGTGGACACTGCTCTGAGACCTGAAACAGGAAAAGGAATCCTGTTGTGAGCAGGGGAAGAGAGAGCTAGGATAGAATAGCTGCAAATCCAAAGGCCTCTGAAACATGAGCAAGAATAAACGGAGGCTAGGAAGGCTAGGATGCCATAGGAATCTGATGAGCAGGAAGGCTAGGATGTCATAGAGATCTGATGAGTAGGAAGGCTAGGATGCCATAGGGATCTGATGAGCAGGAAGGCTAGGGTGCCATAGGGATCTGATGAGTAGGAAGGTTAGGGTGCCATAGGAATCTGATGAGCAGGAAGGCTAGGGTGCCATAGAGATCTGATGAGTAGGAATGCTAGAGTGCCATAGGGATCTGATGAGCAGGAAGGCTAGGGTGCCATAGAGATCTGATGAGTAGAAGGCTAGGGTGCCACAGGGATCTTATGAGTAGTAATGCTAGGGTGCCATAGGAATCTGATGAGCAGGAAGGCTAGGGTGCCATAGAGATCTGATGAGCAGGAAGGCTAGGGTGCCATAGGGATCTGATGAGCAGGAAGGCTAGGGTGCCATAGGGATCTGATGAGATGATAAGTACAGAAACTACAACAGAGCTGTTGCACACAGGACTTGGTGGTCACAGCTAGAAGACAGGCTTCTCTCTGGGATTGAGTGCCAGGTGTTAAGAAGAGGACTGGCTTGGTTTGCTTCATGAAGATCTATCTGCTAATTCAGTGGAGAATGAAGTATGAGTAGCCTAGGACATCATAGAGAGGTCAGCATAAAACAACTGCAGAAATCCAAAAGGGGGATGATAGGCACCTGGATTAAAGTGGAGCACAGTGAAAAGAAGGGGTGAGAGGATCCATTCTGGAAGTGGACCTTTGTGACTTGCTAATATGTAGTTGTGGGGATAGATGCAAAGGAACCCATGTGTCATTGTATTATAAGTTTTCTATACTTGAAGCTGTGGTCTTAAAGTTTCTCTCAGTTTTATCCAATAGAGATGCTCCAGGATGTAAACCACAGCAGCCAATCTGTTATTTCTACTCTTTTCTCCTGTTGTGTATTTCTACTTTTATCCATGACTAAAGGAAAAGATCAGGAGGCAGGAAAGAGCCAAGGGTGTGGATGGTGACCCACCACCTGGACATGCATCATTCAGGCACAATCTGTTTTGGAGATGGCTTTGTTGAGAGATAAGAACCAAGGAGATGTTAACACATCCTTTCAGAGCACTGGGAAATGGCTTTGCTTTCCATTTTAGATTAACATTATCCCATGGAGGATGTATGAATATCTTATTATAATAAACACATAGGGGAAGTGTGCATGTATGTGTGTTTGTACATATGTGGGTATGTCAGTGTGATGTGCATGTTTGTGCATGCATGTTCTAGTGTGCTGTGTATTGAATGTATATGTGTGCACATGTGTGTGTAAGCCAGAGTGTTTTACATACATGTATATATGTGCATATGTGAGTTAAAAATCTGTCGATGTTTTGTGCTGTAAGTATATATGCATATGGTATATGAATGTGTATGGGTGTGTATGTGTATAAGCATAATATTGTATATAGACACATGTATATACAACTCTGTGTTGTGCCTGTATAGGCACATGTGCTGTGACTATGTATCAATATGTGGTACATATACATGCGTGTATATGTGTAGATCCATGTAAGTTTGTTTATTTCCCATGTGTATACATATTTCAGGTGTATGTTCATGGTTCAATGTAAAGCATAATTCTTAAAGGTACTCAACATAGTTTATGCTGAGCCAAATATGAGTGGACAAGCCCCAGGGACACAGATTGAGGTTGACCTATTGGCATCTTCTAATGTGGACATGGTAACATGAATGTTCAGTCACAGAACAAAGGAAAAGTCATCAATCAAAGGACTGGTAAGGACATAAGGCAGTGGTTACAGAAATGTGAGGAAACATTGCTATCAACTTCAGATATTGCTCAGTGATTGAAGCTAGAGGTCTGCTAAATTAATATATTCCAAAGGTTCTATCTGACAATTGGAAGGATATTGGCTCAGATACAAAAGGTGGGAGCTAATTTGTCATTCTGGGAGCTAAAGATACCCCAAAATATTTCTAGCTATGGATCAGCAACAACACAACTCTCCATAATTATTGCATTCTAGCCAATAATCAGTCTCATAGAATCTTCAACATAGATGAACACAGAACATAGAACATCATCGTCCACTTTAGGGGAAATTCAATTTACACATGTATGGGCATTTCTGTGTGTGGTACATATGTATGTCTGTGTGCTATATTTGAACATTTTAGCATGCCTGTCAATACACTGATTGTGTGTACATGACCTTAAATTAACAGTAAGAAAAATATTCTAAATCTTGGCTATGTGAACTTGTGTCTAACTTACAATACAAACAGTAATTGGGAGTGTAAAACACTCACCAAAATCCTATTTCATAAGCCAAGTTCATTGCTGCCCCCAATACTGTAAACATCTCTCCAAGTGGAGCCCTGTGGCTGGAAAAACAGGTAGAGGCAGGGTTGCAGCTTTGCATAGGCTAAGGTCAAGAGTGGCATGTAATCCAGAAGGAATCCATGGGAAGCTGTCCACACCCATGTCCCATTCAGGACAAACTAATCACAAATAGGAAGGATGTCTTTACAAACTTATCTTTGAAATAAAACAGAAACACAGAGCTAAGTCTGCACCATGTTCCTTAGGGTACTAGGAGGTGTGAAGTAAGTCTGCACCATGTTCCTTAGGGTACCAGAAGGTGTGAAGCCATGTCTTAGATGGAGAAAAAGAATCATGAGAATAGACCAAAAGGGGTATTTTGCTTGGCTGTGATAAAATGAGGGGAGCAGTAAAGAGTAATATCCTCAGATCCTTCAAATGGGAGCTCCCAAATCAAGCCCTCATCATCCCCATAGTAACAAGTGACTTAACCTGTTCACCCCTCTTTGCTTTATAAGAGGAAGGAAGAAAATAGTCATGACTGCTAAGGAACAGGTCTGGGCCTGGCAGTCAAGAGGGCCCTCCAAACTTTGGGGTCTGGAGTTGAGCAAGAGGCAGAAAATCATACCACGATGAAGAACCCACCATTGAAGTTCAGCTCTGGGCCAGTTCTGCCTGCTTTAGCTAAGTGGCCCTGAAAAACTCCCTATATTTTCCCATTGACTTCCTAGTTCATACAGTGCAGATGAAATAGTATTTGAGAATGAATGGGCTAATATATAAGACTGAGAACAGTCCCCAGCACATGACTATCAGCCCATCAATATTGCATGTGTTTTCTTCTAACTGGTCTTCTGTACCTTAGATTTTGACTCCAGAGATCCAGTAGAGTTGGGCTTCCTCTTGCTTCTGTGGAAACTTGATCTAAACTGTCCCAGACAGGTGGGAATTTATTCCACATAATATAATTTAGGGAAGCATCCTGAGGTTTCTAGTTTCCTAGGTTACCATCCCAGCTGGGGGTCTTAGACACGACCATGAGTTTCCTTTGACAAAGATGACTGGTAGATGCCGCAGTCAACATGAAAAATAAAACATTTGGGCAAAATGGCATAGCATTGAGCAGTGTTGAAAACTTGAAGCTGCCTGATGACCTTAAGCTCTTGTCCCCTAATCAGTGTTCCAGGGACTCAGGAAACAGAATGATCCCTTCCCAAACTTGTTTTTCTTAGTCAAGCCAAAGATTCATTAATTAACCATTAGCCTCATTTAGAGGAAGAGACAGAGTTTCACAATGCACCTGGGACCACCATTCACAGATCCAGTGCAGAGGCTGTCAAGCAAGGCAGAAAGAGAGCCGAGCCCCAGTCTACCATGATCTGACTGGCTCAAGGTACTGTAGCAACCAGAAACCAGCTAACAATCCCAGCCCTCCAGGTGTGCTCACTGCCTACTTCACTCAAGGAGAAAGTAGCAGCCACGTGAAAGCCTTTCCTGATTTAACACAAATCTGAGGTCCAGAGAAGTATATTGTCCAAAGTCATGCTAATGCTGGAAACAAAAATCCACTGTGTGATTCCAGCTGCTTATACAGGCTCTCTCAACTGACATTTTAAACAGGAGGAAGAAAGAGCCGCTTCCCCACCAGGACATGTAGTTAATCCCTTGCTGGACTCAGAGTGGAGACAATGTTTTGGAAAGAATAGGAAAACTGGCTATTACTGGTCTCCTGCCTAGTTCCCTCCCCTAAGATTTGATACTGTTGGCAGAGTGATTTTCCTAAAACTTAGATCTGTTCATATCACTCCCTGTTAAATCTTTAAATGACTCCCTACTGGCTTCAGGATAAAATCCAAAAGCTTTGTAATAAAGCCATTTATTAGCAGGCTCCTGACTCCTGTGCCAGCTTCAACTCTGCTCATCCCTATCCCCAGTGCACATATGTTGCACTCTGTCCACAGGGGGATCCTTATCCCTATTAACCATACATTCCTTTCTCCTCTTTCAGAGACAAATGACATACTATTCATCTACCCCTTTCAGATTTCAAACTGTCCCCCTTTAGTCACAGACCACCTCCTCAAGGAAGCCTTCCCTGACCTTCAGGGTGAATGAGGTTTTCCTACCTGGGCTTTGATAACACTCCTAGGCAGCCCTCCTTCCAAAGCTTATCTGCTTTATAAAGCCATCTCAGATAATCAATTCTTGAAAACTTGGCATAGAGTCATCTGGAAAGACTGGACTTTAATTGAAGCATTGCCTCTACCAAATGGGCCTGTGGCTATGTATGTGGGGTATTTTCTTAATTAATGATTGATGTGGAAGGATCCAGCCTACTGTGGACAGTGCTACACCTGGGCAGGTGGGCCTGGGTTGTATACAAAACAAGCTTAGCAAACAACATTCCTCCATGGTCTCTGCTTCAGTTCCTGCCTCCAAGTTCCTACTTTGAGTTCCTATTGTGGCTTCCTCTGGTGATCGACTGTAAGTCAAAAAAAAAACCCTTTCCTCCCTACATTGCTTTTGATCATGGTGTTTGTCACATCCACAGACAAAGCAATCTAAGACACCCATCTATATGTCAAACTTACCAAAAGCATTCATAGGATAGATAGATAGATAGAGTTTGTCAATTTCTTGTCAATGTTTCCAGCCCTAGTATAGATGTACACTGGCACATTGTTGAAGCTTAATAGTTAACAAATACTCCTCATATCTAAAACAGGTTCCACACATACACACGCACACACACACACACACACACACACACACACACACACACACATACATACATACACATTACTATTTGCATATGTGTTTTGTTAAAGCCTAAAAAGAACAGGGGAGAACTTCCAACTACTTGGAAAGCAATTATCACCTGCTTTATCAGAAAAAAGGATTGTCATCAATAACCCAAATAGGCAAATGGTCTAAAAGCCATGTCTAGCCCAGTCATGGTGCAAGTGTATGTGAAGAGGAATAAGTATGGGCTTTTACATGTAGGGCTTACTTTTATAATTTTTAATAATTCTACCTGTGTCCTGTTGGTGTTATTTACATGGTTGGTCACTGAAGGGCTAGCAGGAAAGAATGGCAAGAAGCAGAGGAATTGAGATGGGCCTATGGTATATAATTTCATTTCTTCCAGTATCAACCAATCTTATGAAGAGAACCTTATATAACTTCTGGTTGCTCTGGAGTAGTGACTTTTGTTTGTTCTTGCCATTTCATAAATAAGGAAACTAAGGCTGAAAGAAATTAGCCTCAGTTTGAGCTCACGATCATGTGGGGAATGAAGAGGGCCCTAAGGTACAAATGCAGCCTATTCCCCCTAAAACCAGCTCCTCATTTCACAGCTAATGAGCACCCAGTGGAAGACTTTGCATGGGAAACAAGGCCAATGACTTCCATACAAAAGCTTGAAGAAGGGTTGTAGCCAGCTGACATAATTTATTCTGCCTGGATAGAATCACAAATCTTCTATCAACCAGGCACACATGTCCCAGAAGGTGTATATCTGGGAGCGATGGCAAAATAGTTTGCCTTCTATTGATCCAGAAACTGAATCTCTCCATTGACCCAAGAGCCACATTTTGAATGTAATGGTGTCCTTTGGAGGCTGGAAAGGAGAGTGAAACAAAAAAAAGTCTTTCAAAGAAATGTGACTTTCTAGAAGTATCATCAGAGAATTGGATCCTGTTCTGGGAGTTTTAAGGTGACATCTGTTTTGAAATATAGTTGTAATTTTGGAAGAATAGTAAGTGACTGGTCACTTAAGAGAGTAAGTTAAACTTTAAGTTTTTCTAAATTTTGTCTGATTCCTCTCATGTTGAGTCCAGCTGAGTATTAGACAAAAGAGAACAGCTAGATGAGTCATTGCTGAGTCATTTAATAATCATAATATTCTTTTCGTATCTTGAGAGAAAGAATGTGCCCAAACATCTGACATGCTGTTATCATTAGCTGTTTCAAGCTGTGATGGAAGCTATCCCTATCCTGAACTCCAAATTGTGGTAAAGACAAACAGCCTACCCTCAGCACAGAGATAGACTTAAGGTAATACAATGATGAACAAGGCAAAGCAATGCTCAAAGACCTATAGTCCAGGAGAAAGGCATATATAGAAATGGCCAGAAATCAGAGTACCATAGGCAAGGACAGAAGCAGGCAACCAGTCCTAAAGAAAAAGAGAAGTAGGAAAGCATGATTGATACCCTTCACAGGGGAGCAAGCTATGTGAAAAGGAGATGGAAGAGCAGACTTTTGAGGGTGAGTGTAACAATTTTGTATCTATTCTATATCAAACTTCTTCCTACAACTCTTTGTCTTGAGCTGTCTCTTGACCAAAGAATCAGAGTAGAAATCTCCAGTGTGGCAGAGAATTAACACTTTCATTTGTAGAGCTGAGATTAGATGGCCTGAGGTCCAAACAGCAAATACATCACTTTGAAAGCCACCCTTACAGTGTGTATCCCTTTTCTGTCTGTAGATGAAGAATATAGATCTCGTCCCATACGTTATTTGTTTAAGTGGATCTGTTTCATACCTGTGGAGAAGGAAGATGAACTGATACCCTCGAGCAGTTGCCTCATGCCTTTTATCATTTTCCATATTATTTAGCAATAGTTATTCAGCACCTTCTTTTATTGTCTGAGGACCCACAAGTTCGAGCTGTCATCATTATGACCATCATATCAGCAGATAAAACATCTCTATGGTGGTGGTGAGGTATGTAGAACCCAAGTTAAATTTATTCCAGAGTAATGGGAAGAAAAATGTATGTGTGTGGTATGAAGGTGGGGGATCTCTATATATCATCCCCCCTATGCACAATTTTAGTGTCCCATGCCTCTTGCCCCCTCCTTACATTGAAGTCAAACAAAGCAAGCCATTGCATCCTAGCCTTTCCTTTCCCCCTGCTCTATATAAAGCTAGCTACAGATGGCATGCATGGATTGATGCTCCAAAACTCCCCAGTGCCCATTCCCTTCCATCAAGCTGGTTCCTAAATCTGTGGATGTAGCAGACTTCAGAAGAGGAAGCAGTATGATGGCACTGCATGAGCCTTGGCACACTCAAGTCCAGGCTGTGCCAGGGCCATGATGCCCGAGTCTCACCGGCTCTCAGGCAGCACTAGGAATGGCATCTGGCTGCCCCATTGGCCACATGAGGGAAGCCTGGTACTGAAAGCCAAGTTTCTCTCTTTAGTGCACTCTGGGTAGGAGGTAGAGAAATCCTCAGTAATGTGGGAAGAAAGGAAAGGGAAAACGAGCACTGGTGTGTTGTGTATGTGCATAGGAATCTGGAGGAAGCGACCTTGAGCATTTCCTCCTTTTTAGCTCATTCTCCTGCCTGAGTGCAGAATAAAGAAGGGTTGGCCAGAAATAAGTATGAGGACAAGGGCTTTTGAACTCTCTTCCTTACAGTTTTTATGTTTGGTATTAGTACTTTTTAATACTCCTTTTTCTGCGATCCTAGATTCCATCTCAAGTATTTAATCCTATTCTAAACACAAGATAAAATACTTAATACTTATTTTTCCTTTCTCCTTCTGCAGAAGTAAAAGTTAATATTGCCACCCCATTCCCCTCCCCCCTCTTTTGAAGCGAAAACAGAAATATTAAAGACATTACCAAGGTCACCCAACTTTTAAATGACAGAGTCAAGATTCAAACTCAAGTCTATGGGATTTCCAAGCTTGTGTCCCTGAAGGATCTCATAATTCCCAACTAGTTATCATGACAAGGTGGAAAAAAAGCATTACTGGAGGCTTCCTACCTCGGAGATATTTACATTTTAATAGCCTGTCTCTTAACAAGGCTTTGATGAGCAAAGAAATGAATTGCTTGTAATACTATTTGAGGCAATGTGATAGGTCACAGAAGAAATACATAGAGTCAGGGGTGTCTCAAATAACAATGTCTATTTCAGCTTCATATAATGAACCCAGGCTGGTATGAAAGAATACTGGAACCCCTGCTTTGCATTTATTCTGATAGAAACTGTGCTTATTAAGGGTTGTAACCCGGAGAAATTTTGTTTGGATGTATTTTTTTCCTAGTGAGGAAACCATTTAGAAGACTATTGCCAAATATTCATACATATACACTCACACACACACTTACATACATTCATACACTCAAACTCATTTATATTCATACACTCAAATACATGTACACACATTCATACATATACACTCATACATACTCACATACACTACACACATTCACATACAGACACACTTATACACATTCACACACACACATACACAGGGGGTGGGGGAAGAGAGGTAGAGAGAGAGAGAGAGAGAGAGAGAGAGAGAGAGAGAGAGAGAGAGAGAGAGTGTCAGCTCTGACCCTGCAGCATAGCAAGAGATTAATCCTGCCTGATCTGGGAGAAATAAACAAGGTGATTTTCCAGGGAAACCCTTGTCTTAATCTGGAGCATTTGACCTTGACATGGTGTACCTCATTTTATTTTCCAAGTCTTCCTAAAGACCCACCAGTAGTTGACTTTGTATATACTTGAAACAACATTAAATAAACACCACTAGAGTCTTCTAACATATTCCTGTGGGGAAAACAAAAGCAAAAATGTGTTCCCAGTCTTGAGTCCTAAGTGAGTTGTCCAACTAATAAAATGTAGGGATTCAGTTGCCCCCCTTACCAAAGGCCTCCTGACTTCTGTGGAAGACATCTTCAATTGTAGCCCAAATGAATTTCTGTCCTCAGTCACTGTCCCTTATAGAAAACCATTACTTCACAACCACCAAACACAAGTTCTAAAGCAAATACCCTTAGTTACCTTCTCTCAACTCACACTAAGTGGAGAGGATATATTCTCATAGGAAAGAGTGACACATGGTATTAGTCTGCTCCACTGCTGATCCTGGCAGAGGCTACAATGCCAGCACCCTGCTCAGGTGCTCCCTCCCTCAGGGCCCTTCCCTTCTCAAAGGCTCCAAATTAGAAGCAAGGCAAGAAGACAATCCTCACTAGGAAGGTTTTCCTATATCAAAGTTTCTCTACAATCCTGTAAGTACAGCTTCTGATGGCATGAAAGTTAAGTGGTAGCACAGCCAGGTAACATGCCACAATCCACCCAGGGTCTTCCATCTGCTAATCAGGAGTGGAAAAAAGGTGAGCAGAGCTCCAGTACCTCATTCCTAAAACAAAACCCAGATAAGCAGGGCCTAAGCATTCCAGCCCCTAAACACAAGTGCAAGTGAGGTGGACCAATGCAGGCATTGCTTACCTAGGACAGCATTTTTAACCTTTCTTCAGCATTCTGACTCACTTAAGAAGTCTTGTCTCTCAGCACCATCCATCAGCAAAAGTATGTTCTCTCTGACAAAAGCTTTTACATTGACAAGAAGTGGCCTCAGGCATGTTTTGGTTCTAAGAGTATTTGCACTTAAGAATACTCAAACCAGATACCACTTACCTTGAGCAAAAGCCATAGCCCATTGTACTGGTCTGTAAACCCTGTACCATTTGTTCTCTTTTCCTCTTTAAGCTCATCTTTTAAAAATATTTGGACCTTTGTTTGCCCTTACTATGCTCAGCCTAAAATTCTCTACCATTCATCCTAGGGACTTTGCTCTATGTTTTCTTTTTGACTAGAATAAAATTTCCCTTAGAAGCCAGTGAGATGCATAGCAGGTAGGACACTTTCCAGGCAATCTTAACACCCTGAGTTTGCCCTGGAACTCAACTCCATAAAGAGTTCTTTGACTACCACACACATTCTATGACATGTAAACACACACACACACACACACACACACACACACACACACACACACACACACTAATAGTGATAGCAATAATAATTAATTTAATTAAAAATACTTTCTCAGAAATCTACTTCACTATATTAAGTCTTTGTTCAAATATTACATTTCAGGGATTTTGCCTCTTACTTACGAATTCTGGAAAAGGTGCAATCTGCCTTCCTGCCTGCCTTTTCCAGATACCCTTCCCCTGTGCTTCTTTTTCTGCAGCACTTGTCCATTTACTGCACACTGGCTAGTTCCTTGTTGTATTTACCATTTGTCTTTACTCTTAACACCCTAGAAGAGTGAACTCAAGGAGAGCAGAAATCTTTGGGTTTTCTTCATTAATCCATTCCAGGAGACTTTGGTAATTAATACCTAAGTGACTGTTAGGTAACAGACACTTGGGAAATGTTGGCTGTAAGAACAATGAGTGAAAGGAACCCACACTCATGATGGAGGAGTTCCTCAGAATTGTATGTTCACCCAGACACACACAGATATGGTCCTGTGCTTCCTACATCCCTCCTACTCTAGGTCCTGACCCTCTTTGGTCCATTTTCCTCTGTTCACTTCATACTCTGTAACAACACTGGGAGCCTCCCACTGAGGTCTACCATTCCTTGGTTTGCTTCTTGTCCACAACACAGCCTTCCCTTCCCACTCTTGTCTCCTGAGACTTCATGTCACCTGAGTTTGCCTGAATAATAGATGCTTCTGCCACACCACAACCTTCTCAGGGACACCGTTTGGCTCACAGAGGCTCTTGTAGGAGAATATGGACCTTTGGAGGAGGTAAAACCCCTGTATACATCTGAATTCATTTAAATCAATAGCAGTAAGCTCTCCATTCCATCAGGAAACAAGTTTAATAAAGACCATGATGCATAATTATGCCTCCTTTTGTTCTGAATGTCAGAACTAACCTTGAATTTTCTCATCATCATGACAAGAGAAAAACAATGTAAAAACCAGAAGCCACAATGATGACAAACTGTCCTCACCCTGCACATGTGTTTTACAGAAAAACTCTCCTGGTCTAAATTTTTTTGACAGGAAAAAACAAAAATCAAATGATCCTTTACTTTTAACAGCTACTCAATCTCAAAGCTGGACAGTCACTCTTTTAAACTGTCAGCAGCCATCCTACCAAGTTTATAGCATGTGATGTTTCAGACAAGAATGGATTGTGTAGCCAAATTATTATACCTGTGAAACTTCAGCATCAGTGAACCCCTGTGTGCTTCCCACCAATCTCCACCATGTAGAACTTGCCTGTCTTTAACATTCTGGTCTGTTCTCAACCATTTCATCCCACGGTATGTAAATAATGCCTGACATGTGTATCATTTGCACACCTGAAAGTGAGTTTATATGTATAATCTGAATTTACCCCATAGCTACATAAAGAGGGGGTGTTACTATCCACATTTTAAGTAGATACTGAACATGTAAGGGAATGTGAAAGAGGCATAGCTGGTACACAATGAGTCAAATTCAAACCCAGGCCCTAGATTCTCGAGTAGCTGATTCTTTCTGGTGCTTAGCTAGTCACTCAGTGTCCAGTGTTCTTCACTCCCAGATGACACTTATGTGGATGAGCTACTGTATTGCTGTCAGCATCCTTTCTTCATCCTAAGGCTGTTCCATCTAAGGACATGCATCACAGCTGGGTGAAATTGACACTGGCAGACATTTTCTGCACAGCCTCCTCCCTCCTCTGTGTTCTTTACTCATAGTTTGACCATTGCTTGTCACACTATGGCACAGTTGCTTGCTTATGCGTCTCTCTCCTATGCGTGGCTTCAGGGTGAGAGCTTACCCTTCTTCAGTTCAGTTGCCCCAGAGTTTCTCCCAGCACTTGATATGGAAGTTTCCACTACAGGCACTTGTTTAATAAATAAAATGGAGCCATGAGAAGTGAGGACATCTCTCAGAGTTCACATTCTGACACACTTGTCCCATCATGGTCTCACAGACCCTTTTAAGCTCATTAACAGAGGCCTATCCCTCAAAGGAAACTCCTCACTTAATAATCTGAAGTTTTGGGAAACCCAAAGCAATGATGTTTTGTGTGTCTTTAAGGAAACAACAGAGAAGACAAAATTATCATGCTGAGAGGGAAAGGGCATATGAATGGAGAAGAGAGAGCTATAGAGAAAGCAGGGAGAAGCCAGAGAATCAGGGGGGATCTTCAGCTACACTGCTTACTGTGATAGGTTCTGAGAACTAATCCTTCCCCATCAGCTACACCAACTGGGAAACAAACATTCAAATATATTAGCCTATAGTGGGTGGAGAAACACTCTCATTCAAGCCACCACATTGTGGGATTAAGAGAAAAAAGAAAGAAAGACCTATATAGTATCGTATCATCTTGTGGTGATTATGTCTCAACATAGGTCTGGAGGTTTCAGAGCAACTTTGAACTGGCTCCCTAGATCTCTATGGAGATCCAGGGCATTGTCATGATCCTTAACTCTTGGGAAGAGCTATTACAGTCTTCCAACAGCTGTAAGTCAACAAGAAAGGAGAAAACAGAGACTGGGTCTAGATTATATCTATGTTGGAATGAAGACTGTTTCCATAACAAAATAATTTGATAATTACATGGAACATATTTTCAAAACTACATACAAAAATTGAACATGTAATTTGACAAGTACTTTGAGAGACATAAGAAAGAAGACATTTAAACAGAGACCATTACTGAAATATCTTTGGCATGTGGACCCACACACAATGTCCCTTCTAAAGAGAAATGCAGAACATACACTTGGGATAAACCAATTAACACAGATCACTAATTACAACCATTGCTTAACTACAGGACCATGTAACAAGGATGTATCAGCATCCTAGCTAAGCCCTTGGTTGGCCTCACTGCTAAGCTACTGGTTTTCAGGTTTCAACATCCTATAGGCAGGAACACACTCGAGGCTGATGACTTTGAGGAAAGAATTGAACACTGTCTTCCTAGGGAGCTGACCATTCATAGAGTTTAGACTAGAATTAAGCATTGGCTTTCTATGCTACCTAAGAATTGTTTTTTTCTCATCTAAAAAATGAACATTGGATGTCCAAACATGCATTCCATCATACCCCCTACACACATGTGTACATTTCTATTCTAACCTCTGTGTATCTCTTTGTCTACCTCCATCTCTCTCAGATACACTTACTTAGATCATAGCCTCTCTTTGTGGGTGTCCTTTGATGCTTTGTCTCTGTGTCTCTGTTTCTCTCTATGTCTCTGTCTTTGGTACACTTCTGTCACAACCTCTCTCTTTCACACATACACACATACTTCTGTTACAGCCTTTGTCTCTGCTAATCTGTGTGTTTCTGTTTGTGTCTATCACTCTGTCTCTCTCACGCACTCAAACACACAATTCCTTCACAGGCTCTCTGTATGTGTCTGTCTCTATGTGTCTATCTCTGTGTGTTTCCCTTTCTCTGTTCTCTCTGCCTCCCCCTTCCTCCCCTACCTCTCTCTGACTCTATGCCCCACCCCCCACCAATACACACTCTTGAACATGTGACAGGGATATAGAAACTCCATTTGGTTGCAGCTCCTGGGAGGGCTGAAAATGGAGCCAAATTTGCATAGGATGCCAGACAAGCCCTCCGGCCCCTGAAACTTCACACCTGTCTCCTGCCAGTACCCAAAATGCCATCTGTTTCTCTGGGAAAGCCAGACACAGGCCCTTTTTAAATGGCTTTGGTAGATGACGAGAAATCCTGGCATGGGGAGCCTTAATTGCTCAAAAAGAATTCCATGGTATGTAATACACAGTTTCAGGCAGATCTGAAGAAAAAGCCTTGGCAGGGTCTTTTTACAAACTTCTGGGTAATGATTGAGGCCTGCAAAAGTGGAGCCATTTAAGGACTCAGTCTAGTTCTAAATTATTCCCATTTCCAATAACTCTCAAAACGAGGAGTTCTATGTGGCAGCAAGATCCACAAAGGAGTGGGGGGGGTGAGACAACAGGGTTCTATTTCTTCATCTACTCCACTCTGAATTTGAAAAGCTCTTCCGAAAAACTTTCTACCACTTCACATAAACACTATTACTCTTTAAAGCTACTGTAAAAGTCAATTCTAGATCCAGTTGATAATGTACAATGGAATAAATCTCCTCCCCAGGGCTCGCTCAGCAAAGTCTGAGCAGAGGGATGGCTGTCCTCTGAGGTAACAACGATGGTGTTTGGGGCTGTATGGTAGCTACCCTCACAATGTACCAAACAAAACTGTTTCCACTACTACATGCTTCCAGTGGTCAAATCATATCTATTGAAAACTACTGAAAGCTAAATATAGCTTAAGTCCTCATCAAGCCCATTAGGCGTGTGGGTGGTATTGAGGGCTCTGAGAGTACAGCATTCACCATCAGTCTCTCCAGTGACCAGGAGACTGGGTCTCCAGTAAGAATACAATCTAAGTCCACAGCTGACTGCCCTGGAGCACTGTGGTCACTCCAGCACACAGCTGGCCTGGTCCAAGACGGAGAGTGAATGACAAGCTGACAATCCCTGTCTCCCTACCCAGACTTGGGTTCCCTGAGCTAATGGCTGTGTCTTTGATGGTAGTCAGGGGTAAGAGAAGGATCTCCAGAAACTAATAAAATAAATGACTAAATAAATAGAAACCCTTGTCTAAAGAATGCAAAGATAAATCATTTTGATTCCTGGGGAAATTATCTCCACGTCCTGCTCATCCAGAAAACACTTTATCTTGAGAAAATTTTCATCTTCTAGACAAACATTGAGTATTTCTTCTTTTTCTTTTTCTTAGTATTTCTTTCTTCCTCCTCCTCCTCTTCTTCCTCCTCCTCCTCTTCTTCTTCTTCTTTTTCTTCTTCTTCATATTCCCCTCTCTACAAAAGCAGGTTGGTTCCCAGGTCACTGGAATAAAAGTTCCATTAGCTCTGCACATGTAAGGCTTATGGAGTTGGCTTGAGTTCAGGGCCAGCAGAAGGATAAAGAAATCTGACACTCATTCTTCATGTAATTAGAATTGGTAAAATAAACTGCATGCATTTCATTAGAGAATGGATCTATCAGGCCCAGGACAGTTTGGGAACCCCCCTCACAGCACCAATCTTTTATCTCAAATTAACCCCCAGCTGATAAAAGAAGTTTCCTGTGGAATCACTAGGGGAGCATTCCTCTATTCCACTCCCAGGCCTTCATGTTTGTGAGTCTATGGGCCCAGCTGGCTCATGTTAGGAACACTGCTCTTCTTACACAAGGCACATGTGCTCCAAGTCCCCCAGGATTCCTGTGTGAGATGCCCCATCCTCCCTAAATATGAATGTAGGCACCCATACTCACTGCACAGGTCATGTTTTCCATGCTGGGTGATGAACTACATGAAGGAATCCACACTTCTGGCCAGCAGTGTGACAAGCAACAATATACATTAGATAGCTGATTGGAACTCATTAGAATAATCTATGATCAGGAAATAAGTTCTCTTTTGAAACAAAGTAGATGCCTCCTAAATTTAAATTATGGATTTTAACTATATTAATCCTTTCTTCTAATATCTTAGCCAACCACAAGTATGCAAAACTCCATTCTCTGCTCTTTGATCTCTTGATCCTTTATCTCCTGTGTCAATGATGTGTTTGGGTGTGTATAAGTATCTTTCCTTAGCCATCTGTCCCCATGGGAAAGTTTCCAGAGATTTTCCACAGTATTGAACAGTGGTCACAGAGATTAGACAGAGATAGTTTGGAGGCTGACAGGGGTCTGCTCATGCCTGTACTGTCATTTTTCTATGAACTCAGTCATTAGGCATCTATGATGTACTTTTCTTCAAGCTTGCTGGAGAGTCTCTGGCATCTCCTCCACTTCCTTGTTTTTTGCACACCCTTCTTCCTCTCTCTCCTCACCCTTTCTATACTTTGTGTTCAGTCCCCCTTCTGGCTTCTTCGATTTCAATGCGCTTATTGGCATGACAAATGTTGCCAAAGCCAATAGCACTGAGCCTCGGTGTCTGGGGATAGATTTCACAGTGGAAAGGGGTGGCTGGGGCCTCAGACCACATTCCCACTGTGGGCTTCTATCTCTGTCTGAAGTGGTGGCAGGCTGCCAGGAACCTTGTTCACTTGGATTTCCAGCCTCAGCTGACTCACCAGCCTTGTCTCTAGACAGAGAGAGCATTCTAAGGATGGCAGGGGTCAGTACTGAAGCCTGACAGCTAAGAAAGAAGAGAACTTGAGCTTCTGAGTAGCTGCTTATCAACTTCACTGCTACAATTCCAGTTCCTATAGCTGCAAATCCACAAGCCAGGACATCACCATCTATGGTGACAAAGAGGGTGATTCTCATTCCAGACATTCACACCAGATTTGGAAGGGTCTTTAAGAAGTCTCTTAAACAAGTGAAAGTCATGCCTTTTTACATAACACACTCACACAAAGAGATCATACACACACACACACACACACACACACACACACACACACACACACACACACACCACTTATGTCCACAGACATACTATATGCACATACACACCTGAGACATAGACTCATGGACACACAAATGCACACACGTGCACATGCAGTCACACCCCCCCACACACACACATATGTACATGCACACCCCTTATCAGCATGGCAGACTTCTCCCTTACAGAGTATGTTAGAAATTTCTATTTGCAATGAAAATCAGCTTGGGAAAAACGTCACAGCAAGAGACTAGTTTTTCCCCCAGCTGCCCCAAGATTGATCTGGTCCACGGGGTGCCCCAGATCATTGCATTCGTAATTTCATTCTGCTTATGATCTATTTCTTATACGATCAATATGATAAATGTGCTAGAGTGCAAAGTGGGTTACAGACAACACTGGCAAAGTGAGGCAGAGAGAAAGCTTGAGACTGCTGTGCTGTGTGTCTCATGAAGCAGAAAAGCAATTCGGCCAGACTAGAAGCTGCAGACAAGGTAGTAGATCATGGGTGACAGATGGAAAGTATGTGACCTCATTTCCCTCAACATGGGTTTATGTTCCTTCTCTGTGTCTCCATCTCATCTTTCTCCATGAGCTTACACTTAGCATGTGTATAAGGCAAGCCCTTTTTTCCTGTTTCAACCTGCCTTTAAATACCACTATTTCTAAAGCAAAAATAGAGAGACCAGGTTCCAAAACATCAGAGAAACACAGAGAAACAAGACAGGGCACACTGAGTGTGTGCACCCATTGCCTTCTCGGGTAGGCAACAATCAGACTTACTATCTCTGCTATTATTTTGTGCCGGGGTCTGCTATTTCCCACATGTGCCTGTGTCTCAGTGTCCTTGAGCCAGGCATTGAATTCCCTGCATCAAGGTTTTATCATCTGTAAAAGGGATCAATTATATTGCTGTGGCAGTGACTGCTGCTGCTGGGAAGTGTTTTTGTAAAGATGGAATAATGTAAACAACTAAAAGCATACAGTATTGTGGAAGTGTGCAGAATTGGCAAAGGCTGTGAAGCCTACAAACAGATAAAACAAAATCTCTGCCCTCAGAAACATTACAGATGGATTGGTATGATCAGAGGCTCTAAGAAGAGCCTTAGGACAAGTCAAAAAAGCTGGATCCAGGACTAGGAAGTATTGCAACTTGGGCCCTCCCACCCCCATGCTGCATGAATTAAATAAATTCCTTTCCCATTTTGGGGCCTCAGTTTCTTCATTGATCATAAGGCAATTGAGTGATTCAGGGATACTGTTAGCCATTGTATGCATGCAGATGTTGCAGACTTATCTGAACTTAAGAAGGGTACAAATCAAAACTGGCTTTCAGGCAGAGAGGACATGTTGTGGCAGAATAGAAAGGCAGGGTGTTGCATATGTGAAAATTGACCCCACCAAGTCCCCCAGATCAGAGAGTGCGAGTTCTAGTCAAGCATGTTCAAACAGGCTCAGTGGCAGGGAGAGGAGACTGGGAAGGAGGAAGATGAAGAGGCCTGGGGGATGCTTTGGCTTGGAGCCCTTGTCCAAGATGAGAGAAGGTGGACAGGTATGGATGGTGACAGTGGGCTGGTTGGGCTCCTCACATTTACATTTGAGAGGCCTTGCTTGCTTCTCCATCTGCCTCTATTTGCATCCTGAACACTGTAGCCTTCTGGAAGCTTCTGGGAAGAGAGTTCTGTCACTTCAAGTCTATTGATACTGGTATCCACTTAGGAAGTTAACTTTGAAGTTTCTCAACCCAAGGAATGCCTTATCCATCCCACTACTTTCCCCACTACCACAGAAAGCAAGCTAGAAACTTGGGGAACTGAGAGCTGTCTGTCACAGAAGGATGGATTCTAGCAATTTTGTCTAGAGATACCCTGGCTCCCAGTTGTCCATTGACTGTGGAAAAGGAGAATATAGACAGGCCCTTCCATTTTGTCAGTCAGATAGCATTGGCTGTGAGATATCTCTAAGAATCACTACCAAGAACAGGGTAGGAGCCACGATATCAACCATTTGCAGCCTATGAAGAAGCAATCAGTACAACTCATCAGGAAAGTAAGCATTGTCAAAGACCAAGAAAGTGTGCTTGAGGTGTGTTAGATCAGGTTTGTAAGGAACACATCTTAGATGCTAACCAGATAATGATTTTCTCATTTAATTAGTGTTTTCACTCACTAGTAAAAGGAGTCCCAAGGCATTCAAGCATTGCCTCCCTTTCCCTGTAGTTCAGATGACTGGGAATTATTAAGGGTCACATGAGGGATGATTAGAAGAGCCATGAGTACAGGCCAAGTATGGATGGTTTAAGAATGTCTTGAGATGGGAATGGAGGTAGAAAGGGAGCAAGGTACAGCTGTCAAGAAAGGTGCAGCTATTAGGGTATTAAAATAAATAAATAATTAAAAAATTAGAACTTCCTAGGTTAGTCAAAGATTTCTCACTTCGTCTCTACCCAAATCTTTCAGAATGTGTGAAGTTCAGAAAGAATACCAAGCAGTATCAGAGAACAACACCTACATACATTGATCTGGAGATGAGTGGTTCAGGTAGGGGGCACCAGCTGGCTTATTAGTGAAGAGGATCACAAATAAAGTAAAAACGCCTTCATAGGTTTGCAGTCCAAAAATGGAATATGTCTCTCTATCCCCCCCAGTTCCTCCTCACCCCTACAGTTCCTCCTCACCCCTACAGTTCCTCCCCACCCCTACAGTTCCTCCTCACCCCTACAGTTCCTCCTCACCCCTACAGTTCCTCCTCACCCCTACAGTTCCTCCTCACCCCTACAGTTCCTCCCCACCCCTACAGTTCCTCCCTAGCCTCCCTCAAGTTGCACCTCATCCTCTCTATAGTCCCCCCCTTCCCCCTTCCTAGTCATTTTGTACTGACTTCTTACATTTCTCTGAGTTCTCAATCTTGAAGACATTTCTTACTTCTTCTTTGCCAGCAGTTGAGCTACTCTTCTTTTGTGGGTCATGAATTCAAATCACATAGGAAGCAAGACCCTGTTTCTGAGGCATTTATGAACTCCTGAGTAGCATCTTAGCTGGTACTACCTGCTTGTGATTTGTGGTTATATATATGTATTATATGTGTGTACATATATATATTTGATGGTAACATTTGCCTGTGACTTATGTGTATATACTTAACATGTATGTGTGGCTCTCTGCTGGTAGCATTTGTCTATGATTAAGGGGTACCCATGTGTGTACACATCCCCGCATGCATGTGCGCATGCATGTGCGCACGCACACGCACACTCACACAGACACACACGTTCAAGCACACATATGTATGTGGTGGCCAGAGGTCAACTTCTTTTTGTTCCTCAGGAGTTAATCATTTAATTTTTTTTTTTTTTTGATAAAAGGTCAGGCTGGCTACCCAGCAAGCCCCAGGGATTTTCTTATCTCTGCCTCCCTAGTACTGAAATTACAAGTGCAAGCCATTATGCTTGTGGGTTCTAGAGACTGAACTCAAGTCCTCATGCTTGCACAACCAACACTTTATCAACTAAGATATCCCCCAGCCCTTACTGAAATTCTTATCAACTATCCCAATGTCTTAGTCACTTTTCCCTTCAGCATATTCTCACTATTTCCAAAATAAGCCAAACACCAAAATCCATGGGAATTTTCCAGTGGGAAAATTTCCAAAATCACCATAGACTTAAATTACCGTCTTATAATTGGAAAAGTCCACCAAATAGCAGAGAAATGATCTCTCATTTTCCGTGGCTTGCCAATTGAAACACCGTCTGCCTCTAATGCAAAACTGTCACAAGGCTATTCCCAGTGAGCTCAACCCCATAATTAGAAGCAGTCCTGCCTTGCCTTTGGTCTTGGGTGTTTTCATCATTGATCTACTAGAGCCAAGACGTTCATTTTGCCAAGGAAAACTTTTCTTTGAAACTTCCATCTTATCCAAACAGAGAATTGGAGTTGACTCTTGGCAGTTCCAAAGATGGTTCTGAGTTATGTTAAAACAATACTTATGTATTAGCCAGCCCTGCGCCTGTCCTAAGTTTGAATAAAGTATCTATGCACATGAATCCATTTTCTTATGTATAAGTGGTTGTGGAGGTTTGAATAGGAATGACCTGTCCCCCATGGAACTCATATACCTAAATGTGTGGTCATTAAGGAGTGGTGCTACTTGGCAGGGATTAGAAGGTGTGGGATTGTTGGAGGAGGTATGGTCATGTTGGAGGAAGTGTGTCACTGGAGGCTTGGGGATTTCAAAAGTTCAAACCAGGCCAAGTGCCTCCCTCTTCCTGCTGTCTGGGGATTCAGATATAGAACTCCCAGACACTCTCCAGCACGTGTCTGCCTGCATGCCACCATTCTTCCAGCCATGATGATAATGGACTAAGTCTCTGAAACTGTAAGTAAGCCTCAACTGAATGCTTTAAAAAAAAAAAGTTGTTGTGGTCATGGTGTTTCCTCACAGCAATAGAACACTGACTAAGACACTGGTCAAGGCAATGCACCTGCTACAACTACAAAACCAGCTATGTTATTCCTGAGAGCCACCTGCCCTGCTTCTTAGAATGTAATCCCAAAGTCTCCTCAGAAATGTATGGACAACAAAAACAGGAAGATGGTAGAATGAAGGGAAAGGTTGCCTGCAAGAATTTTATTTTCATTCTACAAGGAACTCATGTTACAAAATTGGTAGAATTTCAGTCTAGGGATGATTTAGTGCAGCTTTGAAGATCTATGTTGTTAAAAAGCAAGGTATCTTTGTGTACTGTCTACATCTTGGTGAGTGGGGTGGGTCATCATGAAGAAAGCCATTATAAGAACATTCTTGAACTAATCTGACTGGGAAAAAATAGAGTGTTTGCTATGTGTGGTCAGAGGAGAAGCTGTAAGAGTGAAGAGGCCCTCTCCCAAGAGAATTCCAAGTGCCACGGCTCACTCACCCCTACATACCTTAAATACTGCTCCTGTGCTGCCCCACCTCTGGTTGCCAATTTCCCTCCTTGATGCTTTCATAGCTGAAGGGAAGCATTGCTACCTAAACCTTTCAGAACATTCACTTTGTTGGGAAAAACAACTGTGTAAACCACAGACTCTTAAAGCCTATCTTATGAACAAAAGCCTGCATAACAGCATAGTGATCTGCCCCCAGTGACAAGGCAGATGCTACTCACAGCACCGCTCAGGATGTTGGGCTGCACAGGGCCAGATGACCTAACAGGTAACATCAGGCACCAGAACATACAAACCAGCTTAGCCATATTAGAGAAAAGGAGTAAAGTCAAGATCTTGGGCTCAAACTCCCTAGGTTAAGCTTCCTAAGCTCAGGCCCTAGTTCACCAAAGTCCTTAGATGACCTTGAGAAAGTGACTTGACCCCTCCATCTGTGCTTCAGTTTCTCCTCTGTAAAACAGCAATATGAAAATACCTAGCTCATTTAGTACCAGTAAAACTAAAATGAAATGATATGAATAAGATAGTAGTATGTGTTTGAAATTTCAACTTTACCTCAAATCCTCTTTATTAAAAAGATTGTTTTACTATAAATGTCATTATATATGCAAAAGCATAGTTAATTAGTATTATAAGCACACATACATCTAAGTGGTATTACAAATGTCTCAGCTGCCACAAGGATTAACATACGTTATTCCTTTCTATTTTGTTTAGTTTTCAGAGTTTTTTGTTTGTTTGTTTGCTTATTTTTATTCTGAGACAGAGCCTCCAGACTGGATTCAAACTTGCCACATCTTCCTGCCTCCCATACATCAACATGCACAGCCTGGTCATTCTTACTCTATCTATGGACCCATCTACTCTCCCCACATCTCTGTTTAATTTTTAAGATTGTGTGTGTGTGTGTGTGTGTGTGTGTGTGTGTGTGTGTGTTATGTACACATATGAATTGAGAGGAGGCATCAATCCCCTGGAACTGGAGTTACAGGTGGTTGTAAGCTGTCCATGTGGGTGCTGGAAACTTGAGTTCCAATCCTCTGTAAGAGCAGTGGATGCTTCTAACCTAATTATTTTAAGGAAATCATTTTTAAATTTTTTATCATTTCACTATGCCTTATAAAATAAGAGTCTTTAAAATAACAAGATCATCTGTCTTCCCCACAATATAAAAGTATTAATATTAAATAGCAGTCATTGTCTGGTCTTTCTCTCCCCCCTTCCTCAAAAAACAAGTGAAAAAGTCTGTATGTGGCAATTTTCCTTAAATCTGTTTGAATGTGTAGGCATCTTCTTCAATTATTTTTGTCTACCCTGTGCAAAGTTTTCATAATGAAACTGAATCATTGTTTCTGATAGTTTGTATTTCACTTACATAATTTAATGTGATCTTCTGTGCCCCATGTTTCTTATAGATTAATAGTTAGATATCAAGTTCAGTAATCTGAAGAGACTGCGTCATGGTCATGTCTGTCTGTCTCAGGACTACAGGGTTTGTTTGTTACATCAGTTTCTTGTATGCATAATGGTAACATTTGTAGTCATTGCCTAAATATTTTGACTCAATGTTGGGTAGCCAAATAAAACACATTATATCCAGTTACATTAGAAATTCAGATCAACAATGAGTGCTTAATATAATAATAATATCCCAAATGTTTCATGGGACCTACATATTAGTATTGCTTATCTGAAATATATATTTAACTAGGAATCATCAGGTCTTTATTTATTGAACTTCACTCTGGTAAAGATTGAAAAACAACACTTTAATTTGAGTGTTCTTTCATTCATTGCCTATAGTATGTTAAATAAAGTATAAAATAAGTGTAAAAATATATTTCCTGACAAGGCTCCATACCCAAATAGTTCCAGGAGAAAGCTAGCCTTCCAGGAGTATGGACAAGCCTGTGAGCAGAGGCAAGACCAGCACTTCTGCTCAGAGGGACCCCTCCTGGAACCCTCAGGACAAAAGGACGGAGGAGCAGCCTGGGACAGGAGCCTTCTGGTTTCCATCTGTGGCCGGGGACCTGAGCCTGTGTCACAAGTCTCCATACCCAAATAGTGCTGGAACAAAGCTAGACTTCCAGGAGTGTGGACAGACCTGTGAGCAGGGGTAAGACCAGCACCTCTGCTCATTGTGACCCACCCAGAACCCTCAGGACACAGGGACCGAGGGGTGGCCTTCCGGTTTCCTTCTGCGGACAGGGAGCTGATCCTGTGCCACAGGGCCCCATTCCCAAATAGTGCCAGGAGAGAGCTGGTCTCCCAGGAAGGCTGACACACCTTTGAGCACAGGCAAGACCACCACTTCTGTTCAAATTCCTGGCTGAAGAGGACTAAGGAACAGCCCGTGACAGGATCCTTCTGGAGGCTTGCAGGAGGGACAAGCCACAGTCAGAAAGAGCAAGACCAGCTAAATCAGAGATAATCAGATGGCAAAAGGCAAGGGCAAGAACATAAGAAACAGAAACCAAGGCTACTTGGCATCATCAGAACCCAGTTCTCCCACCACAGCAAGCCCTGGATACTCCAACACACCAGAAAAGCAAGACTCAGATTTAAAATCACATCTCATGATGATGATAGAAGACTTTAAGAAGGAAATAAATAACTCCCTTAAAGAAATACAAGAGAACACAGGTAAACAGCTAGAAGCCCTTAAAAAGGAAACACAAAAATCCCTTAAAGAATTACAGGAAAACTAAATCAAACAGGTGAAGGAAATGAACAAAACCATCGAGGATCTAAAAATGGAAATAGAAACCATAAAGAAATCACAAAGGGAGACAACCCTGGAAATAGAAAACCTAGGAAAGAGAACAGGAGTCATAGATGCATCACCAACAGAATACAAGAGATAGAAGAATCTCAGGTGCAGAAGATACCATAGAAACATTGACATAACAGTCAAAGAAAATGCAAAATGCAAAAAGCTCCTAACCCAAACATCCAGGAAATCCAGGACACAATGAGAAGACCAAACCTAAAGATAGTAGGTATAAAAGAGAGTGAAGATTCCCAACTTAAAGGGCCAGTAAATATCTTCAACAATATTATAGAAGAAAACTTCCCTAACCTAAAGAAAGAGATGAACATAAACATTCAAGAAGCCTACAGAACTCCGAATAGATTGGACCAGAAAAGAAATTCCTCCCATCACATAATAGTCAAACACCAAATGCACAAAACAAGGAAAGAATATTAAAAGCAGTAAAGGAAAAAGGTAAGTAACATATAAAGGCAGATCTATCAGAATTACACCAGACTTCTCACCAAAGACTATAAAAGCTAGAAGATCCTGGGCAGATCTCATACAGATCCTAAGAGAACACAACTGCCAGCACAGGCTGCTATACACAGCAAAACTCTCAGTTACCATAGATGGTAAAACCAAGATATTCTATGACAAAATCAAATTTACACAATATCTTTCCACAAACCCAACCCTACAAAGGATAATAGACAGGAACGCCAACACAAGGAAGGAAACTACACCCTAGAAAAAGCAAGAAAGCAATCTTCTTTGAACAAACCCAAAAGAAGATAGCCACACAAACATAAAAATAACATCGAAAATAACAGGAAGCAACAATCACTACTCCTTAACTTCCCTTAACATCAATGGACTCAATTCCCCATAAAAAGACATAGACTAACAGACTGGATTCATAAACAGGACCCAGCATTTTGCTGCATACAGGAAACACACCTCAGTGTTAAACACAAATACTACCTCAGAGTAAAGGGCTGGAAAACAATTTTCCAAGCAAATGGTCCCAAGACACAAACTGGAGTAGCCATTCTAATATTGGATAAAATTAACTTTCAACTAAAAGTCATCAAAAAAGATAAGGAAGGACACTTCATACACATCAAAGGAAAAATTTACCAAGAAGAACTCTTAATTCTGAACATCTATGCTCCAAATACAAGGGCACCCACATTCATAAAAGAAACTTCACTAAAGCTCAAAGCACACATTGCACCTTACACAATAATAGTGGGAGACTTCAACACCCCAGTCTCATCAAAGGACAGATCTTGGAAACACAAACTAAACAGAGACACAGTGAAACTAACTGAAGTTATGAACAGTCAGGGTCTCTACTTCTACACAAATATCATGACCAAGAAGCAAGTTGGGGAGGAAAGGGTTTATTCAGCTTACATTTCCAATTGCTGTTCATCACGAAAAGAAGTCAGGACTGGAACTCAAGCAGGTCAGGAAGCAGGAGCTGATGCAGAGGCCACGGAGCAATGCTGATTACTGGCTTGCTTGCTTCTCCTGGCTTGCTGAGCCTGCTTTCTTATAGAACCCAAGACTATCAGCCCACAGATGGTACCACTCACAAGGAGCCCTCCCTCCTCCTCCCTCGATCACTAATTGAGAAAATGCCTTACCACTGAATCTCATGGAGGTATTTTCTCAACTGAATTCCTTTCTCCGTGATAAGTTTAGCCTGTGTCAACTTGACACACAAAACTAGCCAGTACATGGACCAAATGGATTTAACAGATATCTATAGAACATTTCATCCTAAATCAAAAGAATATATTTTCTTCTCAGCACCTCATGATACCTTCTCCAAAATTGATCATATAATTTTTCACAAAATAAACCTCAACAGATATAAGAAGATTGAAATAATCCCATGCCTCCTATCAGATCACTACGGATTGAGGCTGGTCTTCAATAGCAACAAAAACAACAGAAAGCCCACATACATATGGAAGCTGAACAATGTTCTACTCAAAGATAACTTGGTCAAGGAAGAAATAAAGGAAGAAATTAAAGACTTCCTAGAATTTAATGAAAATGAAAGTACAACATACCTAAACTTATGAGACACAATGAAATCAGTGCTAAGAGGAAAACTCATAGCTCTGAGTGCCTCCAAAAAGAAACTGGAGAGAGCATACGCTAGCAGCTTAACAGCACACCTGAAAGCTCTAGAACAAAAAAGAAGCTAATACACCCAGAGGAGTAGAGGGCAGGAAATAATCAAACTCAGGGCTGAAATCAACCAAGTAGAAACAAAAAGAACTATACAAAGAATCAACAAAACCAGGAGTTGGTTCTTTGAGAAAATCAACAAGATAGATAAACCAGACTAACCAGAGGGCACAGAGACATTATCCAAATTAACAAAATCAGAAATGAAAAGGGAGACATCACAACAGATTCTGAGGAAATTCAAAAAATCATCAGATCCTACTACAAAAGCCTATACTCAGCAGAACTGCAAAATATGGATGAAATGGACAATTTTCTAGACAGATACTAAATACCAAAGTTAAGTCAGGATCAGATAAAACATCTAAACAGTCCCATTACCCCTAAAGAAATAGGAGAAGTCATTAAAAGTCTCCCAAACAAAAAAAGCCCAGGACTAAATGGGTTTAGTGCAGAATTCTATCAGACCTTCAAAGACGACCAATACTCTTCAATCTATTCCACAAAATAGAAACAGAAGGAACACTACCCAATTCATCCTGAGGCCGCAGTTACACTGATACCAAAACCTCACAAAGACCCAACAAAGAAAGAAAACTTCAGGCCAATTTCCCTTATGAATATCGATGCAAAAATACTCAATAAAATTCTTGAAAACCAAATCCAAGAACACATCAAAACGATCATTCACTACAATCAAGTAGGCTTCATCCCAGGGATGCAGGGATGGTTCCATACCCAGAATCCATCAATGTAATCCACTACATAAACAAACTCAAAGAAAAGAAACCACATGGTCATTTCATTCAATGCTGAAAAAGCATTTGACAAAATTCAACATCCCTTCATGATAAAAGTCTTGGAAAGATCGGGAATTCAAGGCCCATACCTAAACATAGTAAAAGCAATATACAGCAAACCAGTAGTCAACATCAAAATAAATGGAGAGGAACTTGAAGCAATCCCACTAAAATCAGGGACTAGACAAGGCTGTTCACTCTCTCCCTATACATTCAATATAGTACTTGAAGTTCTAGCTAGAGCAATTAGACAACAAAAGGAGGTCAAAGAATACAAATTGGAAAGGAAGAAATCAAAATATCACTATTTGCAGATGATATGATTGTATCCTTAAGTGACTCCAAAAACTCCACCAGAGAACTACAGCTGATAAACAACTTCAGCAAAGTGGCCAGATATAAAATTAACTCAAACAAATCAGTAGCCTTCCTTTACTTGAAGGATAAACAGGCTGAGAAAGAAATTAGGGACATGATACACTTCACAATAGTCACAAACAATATAAAGTATCTTGGTGTGACTCTAACCAAACAAGTGAAAGATCTGTATGACAAGAACTTCAAGTCTCTGAAGAAAGAAATCGAAGAAGATCTCAGAAGATGGAAAGATCTCCCATGCTCGTGGATTGGCAGGATTAATATAGTAAAAATGGCCATCTTGCCGAAAGCAATCTACAGATTCAATGCAATCCCCATCAAAATTCCAACCCAATTCTTCATAAACTTAGAAAGAGCAATTCTCAAGTTCATTTGGAATAACAAAAAAAAAAAAAAAAAAAAAAAAAAAAAAAAAAAACAGGATAGCAAAAACTATTCTCAACAATAAAAGAACTTCTGGGAGAATCAGCATCCCTGACCTCAAGCTGTAGCAATAGTGATTAAAAACTGCATGGTATTGGTACAGTGACAGGAAGGTGGATCAATGGAATAGAATTGAAGACCTAGAAATGAACCCATACACCTACGGTCACTTGATCTTTGACAAAGGAGCTAAAACTATCCAGTGGATAAAAGACAGCATTTACAAGTGGTGCTGGTTCAACTGGTGGTCAAAATGTAGAAGAATGGCAATTGATCCATTCCTATTTCCCTGTACAAAGCTCAAGTCCAAGTGCATCAAGGACCTCCACATAAAACCAGATACACTGAATCTAATAGACAAGAAAGTGGGGGAAAGTCTCAAACACATGGACACAGGAGAAAAGTTCCTGAACAGACCACCAATGGATTATGCTCTAAGATCAAGAATCGACAAATGGGACCTCATAAAATTGCAAAGCTTCTCTAAGGCAAAGGACACTGTCCATAGGACAAAACAGCAACCAACAGATTGGGAAAAGGTCTTTACCAATCCTATGTCCAATAGAAGGCTAATATCCAATATATACAATGAAGTTAAGAAGTTATACTCCAGAGAACCAAATAATCCTATCAAAAATGGGGAACAGAGCTAAACAGAGAATTCTCAACTGAGAAAACTCGAAGGACTGAGAAGCACCTAAAGAAATGTTCAACATCCTTAGTCATCAAAACAACCCTGAGATTCCACCTCACACCAGTCAGAATGGCTAAGATCAAAAACTCAGGTGATAGCAGATGCTGGCAAGGATGTGGAGAAAGAGGAACACTCCTCCATTGTTGGTGGGATGGCAAGCTGGTACAACCACTCTGGAAATCAGTTTGGCGTATCCTCAGAAAATTGGACATAGTGCTACCTGAGGACCCAGCTATACCACTCCTAGGCATATACCCAGAAGACGCTCCAACATGTAATAAAGACACATGCTCCACTATGTTTATAGCAGCCATATTTATAATAGCCAGAAGCTGAAAACAACCCAGATATCCCTCTACAGTGGAATGGATACAGAAAATGTGGTACATTTACACAATGGAATACTATTCAGCTATTAAAAACAATGACTTAATGAAATTTGCAGGCAAATGGATGGAACTTGAAAATATCATCCTGAATGAGGTAACTCAGTCACAAAAGAATAAACACAGTATGTACACACTGATAAGTAGATATTAGCCCCAAAGTTCTGAATACCCAAGATTCAATTCACAGACCATATGAAGCCTAAGAAGAAGGAAGACCAAAATGCAGATGCTTCAGTGTTTCTTAGAAGGGTGAACAAAATACTCACAGGGGGAAATATTGAGACAAAGTGTAGAGCAGAGACTCAAGAAAAGGCCATCCAGAGACTTCCCCACCTGGGGACACATCCCATATATAGCCACCAAACCCAGATGTTCTTGTGGATGCTGGAAAGTGCTTGCTGATGGAAGCATGATAAGCTGTCTCCAGAGAGGCTCAGGCAAAGCCTCACAAATACAGAGGTGGATGTTCACAGCCAACTGTTGGCCTGAGTGTGGGGTCCTGGATGGAGGATTTAGAGAAGGAACTGAAGGAGCTGACAAGGGTTGCAGTCCCATGGAGGAAGCAACAGTGTCAACTGGCCAGACCCCCCAGAGCTCTCAGAGACTGGACCACCAACCAAAGAATATACACATGGAGGGACCCATGGTGCTGGCCGCATATGTGGCATAGGAGGGCCTTGTTGGCCATCAGTGTGAGGAGAGGTCCTTGGGCCTGAGGGTGTTAGATGCCCCAGTGTAGGGGAATGCTAGACAGGAGTGGGTAGGTGGGTGGGGGAGCACCCTCATAGAGGCAGGGGGAGGGGTAATGGAATAGGGAGTTTCCAAAGGGGAAAACATTTGAAATGTATTTAAAGTAAATATCCAAAAATAAAAATAAATAAATTAATAAAGTCCCTTCTTCATTTATTTGTGTGATAAAGATGATATGAAGGACACAGAGTTCAAGCTTGATTTTACTTATCAGTTTTTAAAATAGTAGGATAGTTCCTTCAGTAGCTAATACAATTATGAACTCATCACACGGATATAATTGTTGTGAATGTTCTCCTTCCTCATCTTCCAATTATCCCATCTCGGATCAGTGGGCATCTAACTACAGAGTCCTTTCCTTATGACACTTCATCTTATCTGATATTTACTTTGTTTCCTGGTGTGAAAATGACAATCCCCAACATCACCTTGTATATTTCCTTCTCTGTGACAAATTAAACAATAATAACAACAACAACAAACCTTCTCCAGGAAACACTATGTTAGGTGCTTCACATCCCTGTTTCCAAAACATCTGGGAGGGTAGCATAAGAGAGAAATGATTTACTTAGCTTAGTTTCAGATGACTTAGTCCTTTGTTACTTTACTGTGTGTACTTTGGGGGAACAAGCTGGCAACAGGACTACATGGAAAGGAAGCTTCATCATAGTGGAATAGATAGAGAAAAGTGACATCAGGAATGGTTCAGAATGAGGACTATGCCAAGGGACACACTCCTAGAGACCCACCCCCTACTTCTCACTGCCTCCCAATAATGCCACCATGTTGCAAATCCATTTAATCCATTGATTAGGTCAGAGCTCTCACACTCTAACTGCCTCTGGCCCATTCTCCCTGACATCCCCAGATATGCATCTTACTAATGGCCAGACAAGCTAGTACTCACACCTAGCCATATACCCCTAATTCCTGCTTTGGGGAGGTAATATGTTATTTGTATGCTTTATAATTCATTGCTTTATCTTTCCTGTGAAATTACTTAAACAAATACAGATATATTTTATAGTGGTTTGTCCAGGTTCAGAGTACTCTCTAAACTGACTCAGAAACTAATCTTGCCTGATAGTACATGTGGCTATACTGATTGATTCCAGTGAGTTTCGTTCTGTCTGCTTGCTTCTCCTTTATGAAGTTAATGCCCAAGTATCACATGATTATAAATCCCTCTGATACCCAGAAGACAATGAGAAAACATTCGTAAAAGCCTTTTTAAAATCCATAGTACAGAACCCATTGGGCTGCTCTCTGCCTTGGGGCAGCCCACTCTAATTTTTCTTTGGAGTACTTGATTTATTTAAGTTTAGTAAATAAATTTCTGCTTAAATTGTGTATATATCTTGATCAAATTCTTTCTTTAAGAAGACAAGAATTTGGAGAGCCTCAAAATGCTTCAATTCGCCGGGCAGTGGTGGCGCACGCCTTTAATCCCAGCACTTGGGAGGCAGAGGCAGGTGGATTTCTGAGTTCGAGGCCAGCTTTGTCAACAGAGTGAGTTCTAGGACAGCCAGGGCTACACAGAGAAACCCTGTCTCGAAAAACAAAACAAAACAAAAAAAGCTTCAATTCGTGTCTACCTCCCTTATTTACAAGAAATGCTAAGATTTCCTAGAAAAGCAAAATCAGATCAACCCTTATACAATTAAAACATATTCCCCACAGTCACAGCCACAGCCACAATGAGCTCTATGTCTCTTAGCCCTGGATAAGAATAAAAATTACCTAAATAGTTTTTTCAGCTTTTGTAACGTATAATTTGCTGATTCCTACCCAAGTGTCATGAACTTCCCAGGAGTGGTCACTAAGACCTAAATTAAATTATAAAGCATGTGTCTATGATACAGTTGTGAGCCAGTGGCCAAATAACGCAATCCTGGAAACCTGCATATACTGAGCACATCAGTGCTCTCATAAATGTTCCAAAAGAGTTTCCCCTTATCTGTTTATTTACTCTTTAAAGGTTACAGTTATTGCCACCTAGGAGAAAGTCAGCTTGGTGATCCTCTAGCCCAATGATTCTCAAACCCATTTGGGGGTTGCATATCAGATGTTCACGTTATGATTCATAACATTAGCAAAATTAGAGTTATGAAGTAGCAACAAAAATAATTTTATGGTTGGGAGTCACCACAAGATGAGAAACTGTATTAAAGGGTCATAGCAATAGGAAAGTTGAGAACCACTGCCCTACCATTAGCAAAGCTGCTGCTTCAGTTTTCTGATCCTAGGATTGCCCTAGAGTAGAAATAGCAATGACCTTCCCATCTGTCCAAGGGCTCTTTCTCAGCCTTAGGTAGGATTCTTTGTGATCCAAAGACAGTTCACAGCAGTGCTTAATCTGGAATGGACTAGTACAAAGGTCCACCCTGTGCAAAAGCAGAGCAGCCTTAGCTGCTCTTGAACTCCAGGATACGTCACTGGACACGGTATAAATGAAGCCAAGCTGGAGTCATTGACATCTAGTCTCAAATAAGTAGCCTAATACAACCTTTATGAAACTCTGAAATATAAAAATTCATCTTTCTGTGCTTGCTGAATTTAAGGACAATGACTATTCTGTTCCTCAGACATGTGTCTTAGAAGTCACACCCAGCATGAACTGAGCAAGGTAGGGGTTAAGAAAGGATTTATCTCCTCTTCCTGAGTAACTTTAAATGAGCACTCTCACTTGATTCTTCTTGTTTATCTAACAGTGAAAAGAGGCAATGGGTGGGTAGAAAGGCTGAGGGTAGGGTTCCCCTGAGGTAGCATCACAGTTGGCTTCCTCTGTCAACTTGACTAAACTTGACTAAAGTCATTTGAGAGGAGTGGATCTCTATTGAGAAAATGTCTCCATAAGATCAGTCTATGTGCAAGCCTGTAGGGCATTTTCTTAATGGGTAATTGATGGGGGAGGACCCGGCTTTTTGTGGGTGGTGCCATCCCTGGCACCTGAGTTCTACAAGAAAGAAGGCTGAACAAGCCATGAGGTCAAGCCAGTAAGCAGCACCTCTCCACGGCCTCTTCATTAACTCCTGCCTCCAGGTTTCTGCTCTGTTTATGTTCCTATCCTGACTTCCTTCAAAGATAATGCAATGCGGAATTGTAAGCCAAATAAACCCTTTTCTCCCCAGCTTGCTTTGCAATAATAACCCTAACAAGACAACATCCTTAGGACCCTTGCTCCCAAAACCACTGTGAAGGCAGCAGTCTTCTCAGTACATGACAACCTGGACAATGGCAGCTTACTATACATAGGAATGTGGTAATTGTTAGTGTTAGCTGTTAAGCATAGTTATTGCATTAAAAGAAGTAAGGGTCTGTTTGATTTTATAGCTCTCTGAATCACACAGTTGGCTCATGGGATTGCCAACTTTCATTGCAAAGGAAAAACATAAGGCCTAGTCCCCGCCCTTAAGTAACGTGTAGACTAGTGAAGTGCTGAAAAAAGGAAGTGCCCATATTTAGGGGCATTGTCTGCTGGAAGGTGAACTCAAGCAACAGTGTAGCTGGAAGCAGCTTAGCAGAGGAGAACTGTGCTTGATTTGAACTTAAAACATCTTGGTCCTATCTCTTCAGTGCTACATACTGGATGTGATAGGCAAACCACTTAACCTTCCCAAGCAACCCTTACTCTTCTTGTCTCAGAAATGGCTTTTTAAAAATAGTAAATCTCATATATCTTAGAGTTTTATTGCTGTGAAGGAAACACCATGGCCACAAGAGTTCTTATAAAGGAAAATATTTTATAGGAGCTGGCTTACAGTTCAGAGGTTTAGTCCATTATTGTCATTGTGGGAAACATGACAGTGTGCAGGCAGACATGATGCTGGAGAAAGATTTGAGAGTACTACATCTTGATCCACAGGCAGTAGAAGGAGACAGTGAGCCATACTGGGTGTAACTTGAGCATATGAGACTTCAAAGCCTGCCCCCACAGTGACATACTTCCTCCAACCAGGCTACCTTCTAATAGTGCCACTCTCTGTGGGCCAAGCATTCAAACACATGAGTCTATGAGGGTCATTCCTATTCAAACTACCACATGGTAATTCAACAAACATTTAATATGTAACTTCTCTCTGTACCAGACTTACAATGGGAAGGATCCAGGTATGAATTTTTGTTAATTTATTATTATTATTATTGCTGTTTTGAGACAGGGGTTTCACTATGTGGCCTTAGCTGGCCTAAAATTTGCTAGGTAAACTAGGCTGACCTCAAATTTGTGGTCAGTCTTCCTGGTTATAGTCTGGCACCATTACATTCATTGTTATAAATTTGTGAGCACTGGATGAACATAAAGCACTGTAGGCCCAGACTGGAAAGGTAAATCCCCAGGCTTGAGGACATACTAAGGGGCTTCCAGCACTGGACAGCTGTGGGTTGGGGATAACACCTTCCAGACTGCAAGAGTAACAGGAGCAGAAGTTGAGGAGACATGTGACCTTAGCTTTTTCCAGGGACAGAGGGTTGAAGGAGGAGCTATGAGAAATGCAACAGGTACTAAGGGTAGACCAAAATTATGAAAAGCATGAAAAGATGGCCTTCATCCCTCTAATGTTATGGCTATGTTGTGTTATTTTTATTCAAGGGAAGAAAAAAAGAAAAGAATGCATGCTGTTCACCCAAACATCAGGACATTCTGTCCCTCTGTGATTGTGCTTCATGAAAATGCTTTCCAGCAAAAAACGAGAAAGAATGATTAAGGGGAAAAAAATAACTAGAGCCACATTCATTTCAGCTCCTCTGAAAGCACAGCAGGAGGAAGTGGTTATGTTTGCCAAACTCCAGAAAAAGACACAATTGACAGGAGGCGGGGAGGGGAGGGTGAGACAGCAGAGGGCATAAGGAGGAGGTGTACATCTTGTTTTATTCTCCCCCCAAAAAATACAGTAAATAATGAAGAGGTGTGGTACACGAAGGAGAAATTACTCAATAGGGCCCTTTCAGGGAGAAAAATGGAACTAAACCCAGGCTCCATCATTTGTTCTGACATCCAACTCCCTGTTTACATGGATGCTCCCTGGAGCTGATGCTCCCTTCTGCTGTCATAAGTACTCCTTGACTGGAGCTGATCATTTCAAAATAATGCCCTGAAGTTCTTCCATGCCTCAGCGGAGGAGGGCTGCCCTGCCTCCCTGTTGTTTTGGAGCCAGAAAAAAAAAATCCCAGTTAGTCCACTAGGTGGTGCGATCACTGAGGTTCTCTGCATCTTTTCTGGTTCATGGTGTCCACAGAAGAATGGATTCAGAAAATATGGTACATTTACACAATGGAATACTATTCAGCTATTAAAAACAAGGACATCGTGAATTTCGCAGGCAAATGAACTAGAAAATATCATACTGAGTGAGATAACCAAGACCCAAAAAGACATGTATGGTATGTACTCACTGATAAGTGGAATACCCATAACATACTCTATAGAAGGAAGGCCCAAGTGAAGATGCTTGGATCCCACACAGAAGGGAGAATGGAATAGTCATGGGAGGCAGAGGAAGGGAGAGACCTGGGTGAGAGAGAAGAAAGCAAGGGTACGAGGGGGACAGGATCAGGTGTGTCTCCACCTAACAGGAGAGAGTCCCAGTGAGCCAGGAGAATGAATGGAAATATGCAGCTAACAGAGATGAGGGTGGGGGGATTCTCTAGGAAGTCCCAGAGACCTGGGATGAGGGAAGCTCCCAGGAGTCAATGAAAGTGACCTTAGCCGAAATGTCCAACAGTGAGGAGATGGAACCTGAAGAGAGCACCTCCAGTAGCCAGACAGGACCCTCAGTAGAGGCATGGGGATACCAACCCATCTACAAAACTTTTGACCCAAAACCTGTCCTGTCTAAAAGAAATGCAGGAACAAAGACAGAGCAGAGACTGAAGGAACGGCCCACCAGTGACTTACCCAACTTGAGACCAATCCCGTTGGCAGGCACCAATCCCTCACACAATGATGCCATGCTGTTCTTGCAGACAGGAGTCTAGCATAGCAGCCCTCTGGGAGGCTCCACCCAGCATCTGACTGAGACAAAAGCAGATACCCACAGAAAAACATTGGACGGAGGTCAGGGACCCCAATGGAAGAGTTAGGGGAAGAATTGAAGACTCTGAACCACACAGGACGACCAACAGTGTCAACTAACCTGGGAGTTCCCAGAGACCTAACCACCCACCCAAAGAGTATCTACAGGCTGGTCTGTAGCCCCTGGCACATATGTAGCAGAGGACTGCCATATCTTGCCTCAATAAGAGAGGATGTGTCTAATTCTGTCAAGAGCTGATAACCCAGAGTAAGGGGATATGGGGGGGGGCACGGGGAGGGGGAATGAGGGAGGAACTCTACGAGGTGGGACCAGAAGGGGGACAGCATTTGGGATGTAAACAAACAAAGAGCCTGGGCTGGGCCTCAGTCACTCCAGTACTTTGTGCCACAAGTCTGAAACAGAAATTCCAAAGAGAGGGAAAGGCTGTTCAGAGAGTTGTAGGAAGAGGAGAGAAGGTATGTGTTACTGGATGGCCCCATACTCAGGTCCCTTCAAACGTGGAGCAGCATTGTCAGCAGAATGGATGGAAGAGGCTGCAGCCTCCTATGACTCAGGAAGATTCATAACAGTGGTGCCTGGTGCAGGAGCGTTTATCAAAGGGAGGAGGCAAGAGAAATCATATGACTAAAGAGGACTCCGATGCAAGATCCTATTTTTCAGCTCTGCCTCTTACTTACACTGTTCTCCATATCTTAGGCACCAAGCTTTCTTTGACAGCAAAGGAAGACCTCTTGAGTGTTCCTTCTCTGTTCCCCATGGAAAGACTGAGGTCATGGTCAAGTAGGAGCATGGAGCCACAGTCCTGGATTTTATGACAGAGTCAGGAAGAGAAAGACTTGTGCAAAGTCACACAGCCAATGGCAAAGTTAAGAATGACATCCTAGCTTCCTAGTTCCCAGTATAGAGTCATCAAACTTCTTTTTTTTTTTCTTTTTTTGTTTGTTTGTTTGTTTGTTTGTTTGTCTCAGTTCAGTCTTTGCCTTCCAACCTGTGTTGATTTTCGAGTCAATAAACAGAGAGGAAGATGGGGAAAGCCGGAAGTGAAGGATATAAATAGAGTTGCCTTTCCTGATCTTTCTTTCTACCTCTCTAACACTCAGAATAAATATCCTACAAGACACCATTTCACAGAAGGAATAGTGCTGAGCTTGATATTTAACTGGCAAAGGGGGGAGGCTTCAGACAGAACTTTTTAAAGTATTCACAAAACTGAAAATGTGGCAACAAGCTAACATAGTAATCAACTATTTTATACTGTCCACATTGATGATGTGCTTGATTCTCTCCTGCCAAGAACTTGTACCACTTCTGAATATTTTTTTTCAATCCATAGTAATTCACACCCTGTCCTAAATTTATAGCCTGAAGCCAGACTCTGTGCTTTGCACCTGGGTGTCAGAGTATTGATTTATTTAAGCAGGGTATTTATTTATTTTCTCATGGGGTGAAGGACTTTACTCTTTGCCAGCCTCCGCCAGCCAGCTCCCCACCCCACCCCCTTCAGGTCCTGCTCAGCCCCACCTGTCTGGTTTGAGGCCTCCCAGACTCCTCCCCATCTGTAGTTCTGTACTGCGTCACAGCAGACAGTAAACAGGTTCTGAGAACAGAGCGGAACCATTCCAACCAGGTCCTGCTGTCACTCAACTCACACTCAGAGCTCTTGTCCCAGGGAGGGCCTAGCACTGGGTAAGATACCTCAGATACTGGCCAGGAAGGAGGAGCTGGGAGCTGAGAGAGGGAGAGTTGAATGGTCTGTCTCAGAAGGCTTGCAGTCAGAGGCAGAGAAAATTCTACCATCATTACTGTCTTTCTTTCTCATCTAATTAGGAGGAGTGAGAGTTCAGTTCTTCTGGGGCTTGTAGGGCAAAGATGTAATCAAGGTGAAGTCAGGCATGGCAGTTTGCTCACTGGGCTCCTGTGGATTCCCACAAAGACAGGCTAGCACATACACTCTAAGGGGTGCGGGTGCACACATTGCACCCAATTATCCCATTATTTTGAAAGGCCATGAATGTGGTCTTGTGTGGTGCAAAGGTGACATAAGCTACTGGAGATCTGCATGTGCTTGCCAGCGACAGATACTCTTGGTATTAAACACTCACACCTTGTAAGATATGGGTGAATTGGCCTTATTAGTATGATTGTTTATAATAATCACGAAAACAATTATAGCATGCTCTCCATTGTGAGAAGATAATGTTCTGCACCCTCAGTAGAAAAGCAGCTCTGAAGCTTTGTTGGATGAATCTGCGAGAGCTCTCCTGTGGCAGGGCTCTGGATCTCTGCTAGCAGAAGGTTAAGAGGGCATGAGGCCCAGGACCTCCCACTTCCTCAACCTGGAATGACTCCCTCATCTGCATCACTACTTCTTACTCAACTATGGGCAAAGTAGAAAAGATGGAGATGTCAGACACCTGGTTCATCATATAGCCATCCTATGCTACCTATTGACCATAGAACATCACTTTATTTTATTTTGTTTTATTTTATTTTATTTATTTTATTTTATTTTTGAGACAAAGTCTCACATACTCTTATCTGCTCAAGCTGGCCTCAAACTCACTATGTAATTGAGGACAGCCTTGAACTTCTGGTCTTCCTGCCTCCACTCCTGAAGTGCTAGGATTTTGGGTATATATCACTATGCTGACTTATGCATACTGGGGATTGGATGCGGGGCTTCATGTGTGCTAGGTAGGCATTCTTAACAATTAAGCTATACCTTTTGGCTGCCTGCTATCTGTTCTGCATTTGTAGGCGGGGTAGAAAGACTCAGCTCTGAGGTTAAAGTTCTAAGACTCTAAGCAATAGAATGTTACTGGGTGGACTATGTACTGTTGATCCATTTGCACCATGTTTTACTATGACAATGACAACTAAAAGGATGATATCTCTTTAAATGAAGAAGCCTGGATAAAATGAGCACTTCCTGTAGGATCTAAGTTTTGAGTCTCAAAGGACTCTGCTGTGTTGCCTATCTTTCCCCTGCCCCAGAGGCTCTTGGGGGCCTGCCCATGCGAGCCCTGGAGCACAGTTCCCAATACTGAAAACAGATGCCATCTAACCTTGGCTAAGAACTAAAGGACAGTGACCCCCACAATACAAGGGACCTCCCACTTGGTGAGAGAGCTGATCAGGGGGAAAAAACCCCAAAGATGCAATTCACTAAGTCTCGATCTTGAGGGTTAGGCTCTGCCTCCTATGCAATCAAAAGATGTTTGCCTAGTAATAGCTAAATATGGTACTGACTGGCCACAAAGGCTATTCCAGCACAGAAAGACTTCTTGATTCCACACGGAAAGGTGACTAAGGGGAATTTCTTTGCTTGGTTACATTTCACCAGGAAGAACAAGAGAGGAGGAAACTAGAGTGCCAGGGATGGAATAAGGAAGCTTGTACAGGCAAGCATATGCCAAGGGACATTTTGGTGAGCCAAGCTGTTTTCTACAGAAAACCAAGGAAGAAAACGAAGTACATTGTAGCAGATGGGAAGCAGACACCACCATGCATTCACATAACACTTCCCAGTATGAGAAGTCCACGCCCAGTCAGCATCTTGGTTGTTTCTTCTGAATCCTTGCAAGACACAAGGAGGAAATATTTCTATTTTATAAATGACAGAATGAAACAGAAGCACCAAGAGAGCTATCCTGGAAATACCTGACTGAATGAATAGAGCTTCCTTAAGGGGAATCTTTTCAGAAAGGGGGCAAAAAAGCAAAGCAGAGCACAGGATCCTTCTCAGATGCTGTACCAGGCATAGAGCAGCAGCCTACATCTTGGCCAAAGACCATGAGTCAGTCCATCATTCTGTAACCTCTAACCTGGCAGGCAGTCCCAGGGTCTTGTTGGGTAGTTCTGTACACCATTGCCCAGGTGTACAGAAGACACTCTGCTTTCAGAAGTGCTCTTAGATGAATGGAGGAAATGGGGGAGGTAGGTTAGGAAAGAGGATGAAAGGTGCAGGGACATGAGCTCTGCCTATGGGAAGGTTTAGGGGAAAAGGAGAGAGAAAGCCCACTGTGTTTGATTTGGAGCCTTAACAAGCTTGCTACTGTTTAAAGTGCACAGGAAAGTGAAATTTGCAAGGGGAAGAGTGGAGGAGGGAACAGGGCAAAGTCTTTATGAATGGTGCTGAGAATCTAGAACAGATGCCCAGCTCCTCCTAGGTTGCCTATGGCCCTGGGCCCCATTGCCCAGGCAAAGGCCTTCCACTCAAGTGGCCCAGCAGCCTCTCATTTCCATTCATGGAACTTGGCCTCTCAGATGGATGTCTTTGTTGCCAACAGTATGTGTGTGGGGGGTGTGGGGGTGGTGTGTGGAAGTTACTAATTCTGCTATGACTGCCTGACAATGTCTGCAGGGTGAAAGTGGGGTACAGCTTCAGGACATGAAAGGCCCTACCCATAGGGGTACCATATTACTGCTGGCTTGGAATCTGAGTCAGAGAAAAAAAATGACACTCATCTCAGGGCAGAGATAGGTCAAGTAAGAAGAAGTGCCATGACAGAGAGTTCAGGGAGCCAGAAGCATGCCTGAAGACAACTGGTGTGCTGCCCAAAGATGGCCATCAACATCAGCAAGAGCCCACTCACTTCCTCCAAGGTTCACACACAGCTCCCAATCCCAGCCCCCATCTCACTCCAGGCCCCTTGATATATGCATACACACGCTCCAGGCAGCAATCCCATGCTAAACACTGACACTTGCCACCCCCATCTTGCAGAGGAACAGACTTAATGTAGAAAGCCTGCCAAAGTGTGGCTGGCTTCCAGTACCAAAAATACCTCCTATGATCCAAGGGGCTACCGAATTGGCATCTATTTGTGGGGTTGAGGCTGTTGCTATGACAGAGAGGACTCCCATAGGGATGGGCTAGCTGCCCATTTGGGACCATCCTCCCTCAGCATACAGGCTTGCTTGCTGGTGCATTTCACAGGAATGCCAGTCTCTCCCTGGAACACAACCTCCTGTTCTCTCTTACTTTTCTCATCATCTTATCTATGTCAGTTATGTGGTGACAGGGAAAGAAAAGGCCTGGGGACAGGAACAGCAATGCAGCTATACATGACTATGCCAGGGTAAAGTTTAGGGATCACTGTGTGGAGCAGTGGGTAAGAACCCCTTGGAGCTTGCAACAATTTCTAAAGATTAGTACATCCTTTATTTGATGGATATTTATTAAATACCTGCCACTTGCCTAAAACTGGAGTGGGCTATAGATGTCACTCATGAGCCCCCACCCTCCTTGGCAATTTCCCCAAGGTCTAAGATTTGACATCAGCTGGGCAGGGTGAGAAGGAAAACACCGAGGGGGCCAGATAGATAAAGAAAACTTGAGTTCCCCGAAAGACAGCAGAGCGTGGGGGTGTGGAGTCTGTCAGTTATTTATACGGAAAAATAGAATGCCATTCAGCCACTTAAAAAGAATGGAAGCCTCTCATTTGTGGCAGTCCACATACTCAGAGCATTTTATGTCACCTGAATGAAGCCAGGCACAGAAAGACTCATGCAAAGGCCTCACAGAAGTAGAAAGTTCTAAGGTGGCTGCTAGAACCTAGAGGGTAATGGAGGAGTTGGCTAGCCAAGACACAGTTACAGCTGGATAGCAGAGCTAAGCTCCAGACTCTACAGCATGGTATGGCTACTATAGTTAACAATAATTTATTATGTATTGCAAAATAAATAATAACTGTTTGAGGTGACAATGCTAATTACTCTAATCTGATCATGACATGTTACATATAGTGAAGTGTCACATTGTACCCTATAAATATATACAATAATTATGCATCAACTAAAATTGTAAATGTTCAAAAGAAATAATTATGTACTATACACAGTTCTACTGAAGGAAGAAATATAATAAAGTTGCTCTTAATACTTTGTGGTCAAATGAACGATGGTCAAGATAGGTTAGCTCAGCACCTTTAAAGGTTAGAGGCTGTGGACATTACTGTCACCTGTAAAACTCAGGAGCCAAAAGTGATTATCTTAATTCTTTTTTTATTGAATTTTTTCATATATTATATTCTGATCACAATTTCCCCTCCCGCAACTCCCACCAAATCCTTTGCAACTCCCCACCCACCCAACTTCATATCCTTTTTCTCTCTCTCTCTTTAGAAAACAAAAAAAAGGGCAAAAAGAAAAAAAGCAAATTAAAACAAAACAAACAAACAAAAAAAGAAACACACACACACACACACACACACACACACACACACACACACCAAACAAAACCCATTAAAAACCCAGAAGCCATGTTATACAAACAAAAGACCAGTAAGACAAACAAAACAAAACAAAACAACAATAACAAAAAACCCTCAAAACCCAAAAAACAAACAAACCAAAGCAAAATGAGACATGTCTACAAAAATACCATTGAGTTCCTTTCGTGTTGGCCATCTACTGCTGGACATGGGAACTACCCTTAAGTATGGTTAATATACCCAATTAGACTTCACTGGAGAAAACAAATTTTTCCTTTGCTTTAGTAATAATATTTTTAATAAATCCTGGCACGGGATTACTATCCGCCTCAATGGTTTATGTTCTTGAATGAAAAACACAAACACAGTCATTATATTTTAATATGCCTTAAGCAGCACAATAGCTGGCCATCTGCCTAGCCTCCATGTTGCTAGAATCTACCTCCCACTGATAATTCCAAGTTACTACTTACTAATTTCTATGTTCTATCTTGACTCTAGACGCAATTGAGCAACCCTCTGGGCTGCATTCTCTTGGTCCCTTTACATGGCATCTCTGCTTCTCTCTCCTGCCCACACCTCAGTCATGACATCTCCCTTCCTTCCCTCCTCCTCCTCCTCCTCCTCCTCCTCCTCCTCCTCCTCCTCCTCCTCCTCTCCTCCCCCTCCTCCTCCTCCTTCTCCTCCTCCTCCTCCTCTAGGCCCCAAGTGCAAGAAACCTAAAACCCCAACTCTTTCTCTTCTCCCCAGCTATTGGCTGCTGTCATTTTTTATTTACCAATCAGAATTATTTGGGGACATGTGTTTCAGAAGGCACTGCAGACCCTCTCATGCAAACAGTTTTGGGGGACACAATTAGCATTAGAATACAAGCAACTACAATTTACAAGTGAATGTCAATTGGAGATAGCTTCTTGGTTAGGTGTGGAAGTTCCTGTCTACTTATCCCTCTTAGCACTGGGACCCCATCTGGATTGAACCTGTGCTGGCCCTGTGCATGCTACCACGGTCTCTGTGAGTTAATATGTGCTATAGTATAACAGAATGTCATTAGGAATAATTTTATTACTATGCTCCTTGAGCAGAACAATAGTGTTTGGTTTTCACCTAGGCCCATGACCTATCCTGTCTCATGTTCTTGGCCACCAGAACAGTGTCATGCATGGGTTCTATTGATTATCTTAATTCTTAAAGTGTAACTATGTGCTTAACTAATAGTGTGTAACAGTCTTCTCCAAGATAAAAACATTCCATCCTGTAGTACCCTCCTTAAGCAGGAAGGTAAACAACTCAAATAGCTTTAGGAAGACCCGAAAACTGACCAGATCCACTATGTCTCTGCCTGCCAGAGTAAGCAATAAAAGCTGAGAGCTTGCCTCAGATGGGAGGAAGCTGAACTGTAAAGACTCAAAAAAAAAAAAAAAAAAAAAAAAAAAAAAAAAAAAGTTGCCTGAAGAGGCTTAGACCAGAGTGGCTTGGAAAGGACACTCCCAAGCTGCTGAGCTGCTGCAGGCTATGCAGTGTGTTTCAGGTTTTCCCAGCTGCCACCCATGCTGGAGTAGACCTTGGTGATGCAGCTGCTTTGAGTAATTTCTACCTGTAAGTAACCCTCTCTCATACTCCTGTCTGTAACCCCAGTAAAACTCATTGGTTCACCAAGTACTTTGGACTGTCAAGAAATCTCTAGCTGGGGTGAGTAGACGTGTGTTGCATCTCCCTATGAAAAGTTTTGTCACACAACAACTAATAAGATTTAAGATTCATATCAACAACTTTCCATTTTAAGGATACTATCAATTCTTCAAATACCTCCACATCTGGTTTTAACCTTCCAGCTCCCTGGAGATTTCAAGCTGGAATCTCAGCTTAGAGATGGGAAACTGGGGCTGCCTAGGAAAGACAAGGGCGCTGCTTCTGGAAGGCACCTCCTCAATCAGGCTTCTGAGATCACATCCTGTACTGGCTCCATTTCAGATGATGCTCAGTGGTAATGTGGGAGTAGGGTGGCATCATGTCACCCGGCCTGCAGTATGATCTGTCTGTAGGTGTTCTTTCTCCCACACTTTCCTTCTCTCTTCCTTTATTTATGACAGGCAGGGCAAGTGTGAGGAGAAGAGAACAAGATGGTGTATGTGGAGGAGTCACTTTCATTTAATGTACCCCCATTCTTCATTAAAGGGTTTATTTCTGGATTGCAGGGGTGTGGGGATATGTAACTGAAATTATTTAAATTGTAATCATCTCAAAACGAGATTAAATTGAGGCACTGAGAAGAGACAAGAGATAAAACACCCCCAACACACACACAGTCATACCGCACTTGATTTAGAATTAAAGGCCCTAATATTCAACAGAGAGCTTTATCAGTTACCTGAGCCTTCCTAAGGATGGTCTCAGGTGAAACTGACTAGACTGATGCTTCTCTCATTAAAAACATGGCAAAAGTGTTCGAGAATCTGAGAGCAACTTCTTTTTATCTTCCTTAACAAATTGTGCCTTAAATCAAGTGTACTCAGAAATAAGAGGATAACAATCATTTGGGTAAGGAGAGAAGACCCACTCATATGCATACATAAACAATAATACAGGAAGGATAAACATGAGAATCAACTGGCATTTTATATATATATATATATATGCTACGTAAATTCAAAGGACAAGATAGCTGTGCATCATGGAGTTCAGATTCTTTGTGGCTCCAAAGAACAAAATTGGCAACAGCTAATGAAACTTACTGGAAACAAATTTTAGGTAATTAATGAATTGATTAATTGAAGAGCTTTTAAATGAGGTAACCAGGTTTTGTTTTTTAAAGAATAGCTTATTGGACCAGATATCCAGTGTGGTGGCATATAATTTTGAGTCCAGCAATTGGGA
>CM052711.1:559905-607147 GCA_028551405.1 Uromys caudimaculatus | reverse complement strand
CTCTCTCTCTCTCTCTCTCTCTCTCTCCCCCCCCCTCTGTTTTTATGATTTCAGAGGCATCCCACATCCCTTTTTCTTTTTATACCGCTGAAGACTGTGGCCACGAGAGGGCAGTAGGGGACGTTTGTCAGACACTGACTTGTTGAGTAAACTCGGTGTGTTCAATCTCCATTAGGGAATTCAAAGACCCTGAGACCTTGCAGGGGTATAGCTTGCACAGACCCTCACGGGAAAGCCGTGGCCGCGGCTGCAGCTACACAGACTACAAGCCAAGGAATCAAGACCCGTGAGCGCGCGGAAGCAACCAGGACTGAAAATCCTCTTATCTGGGGTTATCAAAGTTGGCTTAACCTTCTAGCCATTACCCTCTGCCTCCAGTATGAGGTGGGCTCGCGAGTCTGGATAAAGCAAACGCTCCTGATCCTCTGGTCCCCACAGCACCCACCCGAGAGAGCCCCTGCCCTACGTTCCCAGTGAAACAGGAAACCGGAGATGCAAAGCCAGGCTCCTCTTCAAAATGTAGAAATAATAATTATCAACAACTTCAAACCTCTTTTGACAGCTCGCTGGCTTTCTAGAATTTATAGGGTGGAGAAATTTGCTGTTCCGAAATCCGACACCCCATCTCAGGCCCATCAGCAATACAGGTTCCTCCGCACTCACCCCTAGCTCACAGGTGAAGAGGAAGGAAGGTAGGCTGTGCTTGGTGACAGGTGATGCCACGCGAAGGGATGGGGTACTCTCTTCACTCTGAGCCCCTCCCAAAGCCTGCCCAGCTGGCTCACCAGGCTCCAAGACATGAGTCCCTAGACCCTGGTACAACCTTTCTGGCCCTTTGACTACTGACAGTGTCTGGTGGTCCAAGCTGAGCGAGGAGAACGCCTGAAGAGCGGTAGCTCTGCCGGGTTCTGGGGTGGACAGGCTAGGGTATTCGGTCTGCGCGGGCGGGGCGCGTGGGCGGGGAGGGGGTTAACGCGGCCTCTATGATAATGAGCTGAGCCGTAATATAGGAGGCCGGCTGAGGGCGCCGCCACCGGAGCCGAGCTGAGTCGCGCTGCGCGCAGCACTGTCCGCGCAGAGCCGAGCGGGGGCGGCGGGAGCAGCTGCCGGGATCCTTCAGCTGAAGACGAGCGATCAGATCTGGTGGACCCGTGAGCCGCGGAGCCGCGGGGAGCTTAAGGGCCGGGTCGCAGACAGAGCTGGCAGCGGTTCCTGGAGGAAATAGGGCCGAGCGGGCCAGGAGCAGAAGGGAAGGAAGCACGGGATCGCTGATGTCAGAGCAGCCCGGAAAGTCGTGCCGGAGAAACCTGAAGACACCCGGCTTTGAGCCGCTCCGGAGGGACCCTGCGGGACCCCACGCCCCTTCGCAACCCGGTCCCTGCGCGCAGGCGAGCGGGACGAAGACGCGAGGACCCAGTTGGGGGCCACCCCAGGAATACAGGCAAGCGGCCGGCGCGGGCCGAGGATTTTAATGATCCTGGGTTCCATGTGGACCTGGCTGTCCGTGTGACTCGAGTCAGACAAGACTGGGCGCACTCTGCCCTGGGCAACCGCCAGTCGAGCGGACGAAGCGGGGACGCAGGGACAGACAGACACCGCCGAGCTGGGTAAGAGACGCCCTCCGCCCTTTCCCCGAGCGCGCTCCCGCGGCGGTTCCTCCGGCGCAATCTCCCCAGGTCCCCTTGGGGTCCCGGCCCTGGCCCCGGCTTGGTTGTGGTGGCGAATATCCGCGCGTGATCCGCCACTTTCGCAGCTGCGATCTCCTGTCCAGGCTTCCGGGCCATAGACTCCGGCGGCTCCGGTGGTTCCGGCGCTCCGTGGCGCGCTTGTAGCGCGCACCTGCCGGCTGTCTGCAGCTCTGGGGAGCGCCGGAGCTGCGAGGTCGTCCCAGGGTTGGAGCCCAGAGAGGGCCTCGGTGGCACTAGCAAGATAGCCTGGGGCGACTATGGCGGGAGGCCGGTTGGGGGGCGTTCACCAGGCAGTGTAGTCCCGGGTGGCCACTGGCCATTTCAGTGGTTCAGTAGACTGGGAATCTAATCCGAGAGGAGAAGGCATCCTTTGCGCGCGTTCCGGGAAGCTGTGAGAACGGTTTGGAAGCACTGTGGTTAAGTGTTCCAGTCCCCATCCCCCATGGCATAGTGCCCAGCTGGGGCCGGCCCCTTTGGTTTGAGCAACAGTGGTACTGGTTGAAGTGGGAGTTTGTCCAGAGTCCAAGAGGCTTCTTAAAGCTCATTTCCCTCCGTGTGCTCTTTTTTTTGTCCTACCTCACGAAATGATAGGATCTTAGAAAATTCCAGTTTCTTTTACTCAAAGGTAGTCTTTGTAAATGTTCATCTTGATCTATATGTCAAAAACTGAAAATGTCATTCCTAGGACCCTCAAAAATGTCCACCTGTTTAACATGACCCTTGCCCTAGCAGGAGCTACCTCTTCAAATAACTCATGTAGAGATAAGAGGGAGAAAAAGCTGAGGGGGAAACTTGGGAGAACAGGTCAGTCATTATCATCTGGAAAGGAGAGCCAGTAGTTGTTGAGGGCAAGAATGTTCAGTTCTGTGGAGAACCAAGATCGTAGATAGCTTAACTCCCTAGCTACTCATATGCACAACAGACAGAGGTGGATGGCTTTGAAAGTGAGGCTACCAGATGTCTCTGAAGGCCCATCTGTGGAGGATTAGACATTTTGAGACACAGCCATTCTTGCAGTGGACCAAGTCTGTACAGTTGAGCATCTGGACTGGACTGCAGGCAGTGCTGAGATGGCCGCTTTCAACGACCTGGAGTCAGGTTTAGCTCTCTGCAATTCCACACAATAGAGGCCTGTCATACCGAGTCTCTTTCCAGATCTTGAAACTTCATTCTTCCCTCTGGGCCGACTCTGAATGTTGGGACCTTCCAGTGAGAACCAGTGTCCCCAGAAGAGCTTAGTCCTGGCTGGAGGAATTCAGCTGTTCCTAATTGAAATGCACAACTTTCTGTGCAGTCACCCTGGAAAACTCCTAGAGTTGCTAGCAGCCCTCCATCCGCTGACCTCCAAGCAGGAAGATAGAAGAATTCATTAACTTCTCTTCTCCCCACAGAGCATCATTGGAAGTAATTACCTGTGATCTCTGCTGGGTGGCCTAGGGGTGGAAATTTGAGAGAGGGCAGGGAACCAAGGAAACAGAGTGGAATCTGGCCCTGTACCCCAGGAGGTTGCTTTTTTTTTGTCTTCTACCTGACATCGCCTCCTCTTAGTGCTAAGCCCCCACCCATCCCACAACTTGCCACTAGCTAGTATTACCTAAAGAACCTGTCTTCTCTTTTTCACAGTTAATCCTGTCCAAAAACCTGTTGATAAAGGGAGCTGTGAAGACTGACTGACCTCTCTGTTCCCATACTGTCCTCAGAAAATTTGCATTGGGATGGGGGTAAATAGTCTTGAAAAACAATGAAAAGAACATGGCTTTTGACCCACGTACAGAGGATACTCTGCTAAAGAGCTGCAATCCCTGAAGTGCCAACAACTTGGATGGTTTTCCCTACTCAGGTACAGCCTGGCAAGGGAGTTTCAGCTGCACCCTTTTAATTGTTGTCAGGGCATAGGGACAGGGACCCTCAGAGATTGGATCCAGGCAGGGGTGAAGAGCAGTTGACCTTTTGGCCTAAAACTAAAGGAAGAACAGACAATAATACCATATGACTATGGCTCAAGCCCATACCATCCCAAGGCTGCTGGTCCCTACCAAAGCTGGCCTGAACATCTCTCCTGTCTCTAGACTGTCACTGAAGACTGATGCCTTCCAACATTCTTGACCAAGAGAAGTTGTAGATGTGGTAGATACTTAAGTTCAGCGTCTGTTTTGCAGGAGTTATGTGCTCTAAATAAGGTTGGGAAGCCTCAAAGAACAGCCTCTACTAGGCCCTCTCTCCTGCTTACAAATACTCCTGATTATTCAGCTAATCTTTATTTCATGGGCAAGGAGCCACAGGAGCAGGAGGGGAAGCCAGTGACATGCTTAAATACACAGGACAGCAGCTGGCAGGAGCTTTAAGCTAGCCAGCACAAGCAATCCCCAAATATTTCTGGTGCTGGAGTCATCACTGTGTGTGGAGCCTTATGGTTTCTATTCTACCTTGCTTTCTATGATTGCCTCTGGAAGATACAGGATTTGGTGTCAGGGAGGCAATTCCTGTTTCCAGGCCCCCCTGCCCAGCTGTCTTCCTGCATTGCCACACAGCTGTCTCTGCACAGAGAGACTAGGGTACAATATACTTCTGTCCATCATGGCAAATGGAGAGGCAACCAGAGCCAACCCCCTCCCAATCCCATGCAGATCATAAAGAGACAGGAGCATTGTGTTACAGTCTGTTAGCTGGAATAATCCAAGACTGCCCACAGGGAAGCAAGAGAAGCAGGCTTTAAGGTGCTGGATGAAGTTTTTACAGCTAATATGTACAGCACCCCAACACCACCTTTCTCCCATTGCTAACCCCCAGGGCTGTCTGTTATCAATTCATTCTATGTGAGTGTTCTGTTTCTTCCCATCACATATGCTCAGTTCAAACAATGATGAATGAAACTGATTCCCTTATGGGAAACAGTTTTTTCACTTAGTTACAAAGATTTCATGCCTGATTAGAGCAAATGAGGGGTGGTGGGTGTGCCATCCCCTGCTCTTTTTGGTCATTTCTAAAGGTGAACCCCCCCGTGGAGGCAAAAAGAAAGGCTGTTCCTCTGGGGTCAAACAGCTGGTCCCATCATGCCCGTTGGGAATGGCTGGTCTGAAGGGGCCACCCCCTCTCCTCTGATCAGCCCCCAGACTTCTTTGGACTCTACCTCCTAGTATATGGGTATATGGAATTTCTATGCAACTCTTTGTTCAACCTTAAATTGAAGGGCAGGAATAGAAGTGAGAATAGTTTTTGTTGGGGATAAGGTCCCAATGGAGTTCTAGTATAAGATGAGAGAAGGAAAGGAAAGTGGCAAGAAAGGCTTACAACTGAGCTCTTCCAGAAAGTTCCCTGCTCCTGCAGCTGGTTAATCATTATCCTGACTTGGTCTGGGTTAGTCTCTCATCTGGGTGGCAGGATATCTCTGGGAAACCCTGAGAACCAGCAGGTGTTCTCCAGCAGTCTTGTCTTCTCTAAGCAGAGTGGTTGGTACTACCCCTCCCTGCTGTCTTCCTATAGCCCCTGGCATAGTACCTGGTCCATTCACTCTCCCCTCTTCTTCTTTAGGCACCCCATCCTTTACCTCTCCTTTTGCCCAGGCTTTGCCAACTGTTTACATGACCGGATGCAGTCAGAAACTGAGGTGAAGACGAGGGCTGGGAGGATTGAGAGGGCTGGCTTCACATAGGACTCCAAGCAATTTGGGTACAAATAGCGTTGGAAGTATAGATCAACCCATTAGATCAGAGTTTGCTTGAAAATGGGGTAGCGGGGATGGAGGAGGGAATTTGAACAAAGCCTCTTGTTCTTCCTACTGAAAGACTAAAGATTCTGAATGCCTCTAGCCTGTGGTCCTGTTTTAGATATCTGAGGTTAGACCACTTGATAGGAGGTCCTCCCAAAGCACTTGGCTCATCAGAGCTGGCTTGCTAAAATCCACAGAAAAGCAGGTAGAGATGGAGCATGCAGCTCAAGATACCGGTGTGAAGGCACACTTGCAATAATAGAAGTCAGGATGTAGACAAGGTCTCAGATAAACAGGGAGATAGGCAGGAGACAGAGGGAAGATAAAGATAGAGACTGACAACGTGCTGAGATTCGAGAGCCAGGGACTGAGCCCCAGGCACAGGCTTCTTCAGTGAGCTCAGAGCCTGAGGCTCTGGGATACAGGAAGCCAAAGTAGCAGGTTTTCTCCACTAGAGGGGACTCTTCAAAACCACAGGTTCTGAAATACCGGCTTTTGAGTTTTTTCTTTTCTTTTCTTTTTTGGTGGAGTGGGGGGTACTATATTGGAAACTCCCAGCCATTACTACCCAGAGACCACAACTGGAATGGCGGAGGGCAGAGCTAGAACTTTCACCCCTGTTTGGCACAGAGGGATGAGATCAGGGAAGAGAAGGGCCCAAGGAGTAAGGGTCAGCTACATTGTAAAGTGTTCACCTGACTTACAGAGAGGCTAGCATCATAGGATATGTGTAGGTATGTGTGCATGCGTGTGCACATGCGGGCATGTGTGTGTGTGTGTGTGTGTGTGTGTGTGTGTGTGTGTGTGTGTGTGTAGGTATAACTCTGAGAGGCCAGCCCACAGGACTTGTCTGGGTATACGGGTGGGGTCTGAAAGAAGCTTAACCCACACAGTTCATGTCTGGGTGGCTAGGGGAAGGGATGTTATACTTAAGTCAGCAGGCAATTTAGTCCTGGATGTCTCATCAAGAGATTCTTGCCTTTTTTTTTTTAACCAGTGAGTAAAAATTTTGGCCCATCCCCAAGTCCCTGTCACAGGCCTTCTCTTCTTCTCACTCCCTAATGTGGATTTCCAGCCAGTCTCAGCAGTGGCAACACTGCTCTGAGGGAGACTTTTTTTTAAAAGACCTTTCAGGAACTAAACGCATGTCAACGTTGTATCAGTGGCTTAATCTTTGTCTTCATATTCTCCCTGGGAGCCTGTCTCTGAATTCTAATTCCCCCTTTCATTTCGACAGAGGACAATATTGAGAGAGAACATGCACAGAGTGCAGAGACTTCTCTCATCCACAGAGATGACAACTGTCCAATGGTGGATGGAAAAATATTGAAATTTGGGGATGGGCAGGGAATCAGAGATCAGTGTTCCTCCAGATCTGATACCATTCCCGATATTTAATCTCAGCTTCCCTCTGGCTTAAACTTACCTAGGGTCAAGAGTGGAGTGGAGGGAGGACATAGGGAAAGAAAGAAGCAAAACAAGATAAATGTGTCCTGTTATGAAAGTTTAATCCTGCTTTTCCTTGCCTGAAATTACTTTCAGGATAAGAGAAAAGGCAGTAAGTTCAACTTGTCTTTCAAAAGCAGGGTGGGGAGGGGCCCTGGGGCACAGACTGAATATATGGTAAGGTAAATGACTCTCTTCTCTCTGTGCTCTGTGACCCCTGACATGCAAGTGTGCACATACACACACACACACACACACACACACACACACACACACACACACACACACACACATCAGAGGCTTCCAGAGCCTTCTGGAAGACCCATTTCTGTTCTTCTCCACCCTCTGTGAAGACTCAGACTCACAGACTTTCTTTTTTATGTCTACCTTGCAGCTTTGGTTTCTCTTTTGGGTGTTAAGAGAACATGACTTGAGTAGTTGAGCTACTGTTTCTGCTCCTTATGGTAAGCCACACAGACAGTGAAAGCAGGAATCAGAATCCATTCAAGTTTAAATAGATGGAGATCGATCACTTGTGTGCTGCCAAATATGTGGTAACTCAAAGCCCAAAGATAGAAGAGCAAAAGCTACTGCCCTCAAGGAACCTCAACCACAACATATGGAGCTGTGGGACAGAACTTCACAAGCCACATACCCCCAGGCTCCAGTCAAAAAAGGGAGGATGGGGTTAGCCATGGGTGTTACTCAGAGCTTGTACCTTGTGTCATTCAGTACATGGTAGATTTCTGGGAGAAACTGGTTGGTGCCTGAGAAATCCAGGGTCCTGTTAGGAGGAGCTGTTTGACTCTACCTCCCTACCCTCTGCCCCTCCCCATGAGTTTAGGCAGCACTGGAGTTGTTTCCTACAGCACCTTTTTTCCTACAACAAAGTCTGGAGAGGTTTTCCTGATGCATTCCTCCCTGATATCCCAGAACTGGAGGTGTGGACACTAGTGTGGTTCAACAGAAAATGTCACTGTCCCTATCTCAGTCTGAGTGTCTTGAGTGAATCCTATGTGAGATGAAGGCCAAAGAAGACTAGCAGAGGGAGCTTAAAAGGAGGCAGATGACAGCCTCTTTGGGGACTCTGATCCTATCATGGGAAATAGAACTCCCTGAACCTTAGGTTGGAGGGCCTTGTACTAGGGTGTCCCAGACTAGGAATAGGCCTGGGCTTCAAGAGACCCGAGAAGCCCTCACAGTTATGCCCTGGAACATCTGTATGGGTAGGTGAATGGGTTTTTCACAAAGAAGGGCTCACTAATCTATCCATTGTGAAGAACCTCTGGAGTTTAGGCCTTGGACTATAGCTGGCAACTTGGCCTCTCAGTATTAACCCAGTACAGGTACTCTGCCGTGGACTGAGAACTTGTGTGAGGCTCTCTTATAGTGAGTAAGAGCACTCCAGAGACAGCTCAGACTGCTCGGGAAGACACCATGACAACTTTTCTGTAAGCATACCAGGCACATGACCTTTCTGAGCAGGAGACAGGCTAAGAGAGGAGTAGGTTCAGGAAGGGTGGGTAGAGAGCTCTGCCTCCCTGTGGAGACCAAGGGCCAGCAGGCTGGCAAAGTGGCAAAGTGATGTTGGAGCTTTGAAGTTGTTTCCTGCTTCTAAAAGTGAAAGGTCTCTACTGAGCTGAATAAATATTACACTGGCCTCTGACCTCCCACCTTCCCTGTCTGTCCCCCATCCTCACTTCCCCCTCTCACTTTCTTCTAAAGGAACAAAAATACCTGAAGGAAAGGGCCTGGTTTCTGAACTCCCTGCTAGTTCTCTGTAGAACCCATACCACTTCCCCATCCTGAGTCAGCAGAGCCCCACTCTAGGTCCCCACTTCAAGTCTAAGTGCTGGTGATTCTGAGGGTGTCCACAGACCTAGAGTAGAATGGATGGCTCCGGTCTCAACCTGCCTGGAGCTGTCCAACTTAATCCTTTCACTGTCAGTGACAGAAACCTGCAGCACCAGGACTTCTGTAAGGTACCCCCAGGTTTATCCAGAAGAATGAAGTTCTTATCTGAGTACCCAGGCAGCAATCCCTCCAGGTTTTCAATTCAAGCACTTAGAGAGTAATATGAACCACATGTGTAGCTGGGACCAGGAAGCCTCACACAGAGGGTGTGAGACCTACTAAGAGCCAGACAGATGGCCAGGAAGAGTGTGGTGTCAAACAGGCTCCTGCCACATAAGAACAAAGGAGGAACAAAGGGTTTCCTTTCACATTTTCTGTTCCCTTCCTGAGGGCTTCTCACCTGTTGAATGCTCCATACTTCCATTTGCTCCCTGGTAGCTGGAGGGAGAAGAGAGCATGCCTGACACTCTGGTGAGCTGACTCCTCTCTTCTAACCAGCACTTCTGTCACCCTCTGTGCACACAATAGTTTTGTTTGTTTGTTTTTTGTGATGTTCAAGAGCTTTCATTTGTCTGTGCTTCTGGTGCTAAGCAGAAGATGTGTTAAGGGAGTTAAGAAAATGATGAGTGCTGCCAACTGGAAAAGTTATTCTAAAATCTAGAGCAGAATAAAACCAGGGATGTTCTCAATTTATTCACACACCCCCATAGTCTTTCTATATTTATTTAGAATTTTCTAAAAAGGCAAGATCTTACTTAAAGAAAATGTGTGTGCTTGGAGTATAAAGAGTCAGATACTCAGTGGAGTCTGGAAAGAGGAAAAACCCATGGTAGCCCTGGCACTGAGGCCACAGGCATTGTTTATTATCCTTATTATTGTTTATTATTATTGTTGCTGTTTAAATATGAGAGTTGAGATTTGAATCCTGACTTTGCTGTATTTGGTTTATTTTAATACCCTCTACTCTTAGGAGTAGAGAAGGACACGGTCTTAGAGCGAGTCAGTTGGCATTGTTCTGAGAGTCAACCTCCAAAAAAGGAGGGTAGATCCCTGGGCTCAGATGCCTGCCTGCAGTTAGGAGGTGCTGTCCCAAACAGAAACGCGTATGTACAGGACAAACACAATAGGAAGAGTGTTGGCAGGTCCAGAGGGCCCAAAGGCTTGGGTCCAATCCTTGGCCTTTGCCCATGATTGGTCATGCCATGTAACACAGGTAGGGAAAGCATCGCTGTCATCTCTTAGACCCATACACTGTTCCCTGGCCAAGCTGGGAGAAGGCCTTATTCTTTGTTGGAGTATAGAACATGGGAACGTGAAATTGAAAAGATATCTCTGCGTGCTTGACAGTACTCTCCAAAAGCCTGCTTCAGAAAATGGAGACAGGCATGACATGATGCCTCAATTCTCTTTACTAAACAAGAGTTGCAAAATGAACAGATGTGATAGGTAGAACACTTGGGAAGTATGCCTGAGTATTTGAAAATAGCTTTAACCCAAGTTCAAATAATAACTAAGAAACCCAAGCCCAAGCTGAGTGGTAGACTGTCCTGCATCACACAGCAAGTCATTATTCACTGTACTTCAGTTGTTCCTGCCCACTAGATCTGCCTACTTTACCACATCTCTCCACAGCCTCTTGCTGCCATCCTTTACCCAGTTACATCCTCATCTCTCTATTCCTGGGTTTGGCTAGATACACAGCTCATGATGAGGCAGTATACTCAGAAGAACTCACCATGCCTCTTTTCTGCCCATCTGTTGGCCTTTAGCACACATCCACAGTTCCTACTGGCACTGAGCAGTGTGGGGAGAAAGACTCCCCCTCGTTTCAATAGCTCCAACCAGCTTTCCTCCATCCATCTCCAGTCTTGCTATTTGCACAGTCAATGGCTCTGGCAAGGCCAGGCGGCCTTTCCCTCCTGAGAGGCACTGTGGGCACTGTTTGTGTTTCGGTCTCTATAGACTCAGCATTCACAACTTGAAGAGGCTGAGACAATGACCCCAGCAGCTGCCTGCAGACTGCTGGCTGGGAGGCACAGATCAAGAGAGCTCTGACTCTCAGGGATCTGCCTGCAGAGGGGCAAGAGGCAGGGAGTGTCAGTCCACCAGGGTTATGCCCTTTGCATCTGTAGACTTTCCCAGGCAGCTGTGCCTGGCCTTGAAGGATGGGGATGGATGGGGAGGGGGCAATAATCTAGAGGACAGGTTCAAATCTCTAACTTCTGCTACACACCCCCTACATTGCTGTCACAGTGCTCCCCTAGCTATGCTGTGAAGCCTTGGGGGCAGGCAGTTAAGGGAAATGAGGGAGATGACTGATGGATTGCACACTGGAAGGACCAAAAAAACTGATCCAGAGAGGAATGAAAGCTTAGTCAGGAGTCTGTCCAGATAGGAAAAATGTGTTTTACTTACAAGGAGTTTGAACATGGTACTGACTTCTTTTTGAACAAATGTTCATAGAATATATGCCATAGGCTGAACATGATAGAAAGAAGGCAAGTCACATCTCTGGCTCTTGAAGATCTGACAGTGGGGTAGGAGAGAGCATGAGCACACAAACAAGATAGATAGATAGATAGATAGATAGATAGATAGATAGATAGATAGATAGATAGATAGATAAGAAAAAATAGAAGAGAGATATGAACCAGAGATATCCAACTCAGGCAGAGGCCATCCATAGAAGACATGATCTACATCATTTGGAGAAACAAGCAATAGTTCAAAGATAACCAGGTCTCCAGTAATGAGTTGCTTTTTGTAGATTAAAAAAATAAACAGGTGTAATGTGTAGAATGTTTGGGAAATGTTTCTGAGTATTTGAAAGGTAGGTCAGAAAGGCAAACTAGCTGATTGCTGAGTTCTCTACCCACTTCTGGCCCTGCAAATCTGAGTCCCCTGCTTTGCTTTTCAGCAAATTCACTGAAGGAAGGACTGTAGAGGAGAACAGGGTAGTTTTAGGTCTAAATGAATGACCCACAGCTACTAATCATAATTCCCAAGTAGAATTAGTAGTCACACTTTGTTACCATAGCTGGCCTCAGAGCAGGGTCCTAGGAAGACTGGGCTGGGATTAACCCTGGTTTCCCTGGAGCCAGAGTGCTACTAATCATGTTAAAATTAGCACTCTCTTTACATGCAGGGGCAGAGCTGCTGAACTGAGGTTTGGTCAATTCTCTGCTAGTACAACTCTAACTTCTAATCATTGTCATAAACAGGACTGAAGCAGCTGCTCACTCCAATCTATTATCAGCTTGGTTGGAGACAGAGAAATTTAAATGACAGTAAGATGCTTAGCAAAAAAAAAAAAAAAAAAAAAAACGAAAGTCAGTGTTAAAAATAAAGAAAACAAGACAGCTTGTTTCATTGAAATAGAAGAGTTATTAAACAGCCCTGAATTAATCAGTGATCTGCCATGTCTGGGGATAGAAGAACAGGAGGTGGGGCTGAGACCTAGGAGACTTAAGTCTGGGGAAAGAAGCCCCAGGGCAGTAGGCAGGAGCTGTTGCACTGACTGTAGAGACATGGTGGTCTTCAGAAGGGAGCTGGCAGCAGGTTTCCTGCCCACAGGGACGGTCAGGCTGAGGAGGGGAATTTGGCACACTAGTCTCAGAATGCATTCATTAGAGCTTCTGGACTCTTTCATCTACCAACACCCATGCAGCTCCTGGGGTTGTTAACAGGCCCCAGAGACCTCAGCCCTCCTTCCTATCAGCTAGACCTGGGCAGGAGCCAAGTGGCATTTGATGGCTGGTCAGCAGCTCTCAGAGGTTCCCAAGAATTCAATTCAGTGACAGCTTTTAAACCCAACCCTCATTCCCAAAGGATGGTAACAAGTTATACCCAACTCTAGCCACTGTGTTGCCTACCCAGAAGTGTATAGTGACCCCTAGAGAAGATAATCTCTTCTTGGAAATGGTAGGTAGTGGCACTTACTTGGAACTCCAGGTATCAGATAAATAGGATGGTATATGTGACTCTCAAAGTCCAGAGTCCATGTCCTCCTTGCATGCCTAGAATCTTAACCAAAATAGTTAACCTGGACTATCGTCCAGTCTTATTATCTGTGAAACAGCAATGCTAAGACCATTGGCTCTCACAAACCTGCATGAGGGGAATAAGAATGGGGTGATGTGTCTTAAGAAACAACAATCACTTTACAACATGAAGATTTGGAACAACACATAAGAAAGGTTTTCTGGAAGAGATTGAATATGGCTGGGAGAGGGCTGGTTTGCATGCACACACATGGAAGTAGGGAAGTGGCATCCATGCACAAGCAATGCCTGGGAGTAATACACTGGATCTTGAGCCTGTCGCTGCAGGGGCATTTTCACTGCTCTTTGACCTCCACATTCTTTTTCTTCACCCCTGGCTCCCCATCACTCCAGCTACCTCCTGGCTGTTTACCCATTTCCAGACTTCTCTCTCACACCCCATTCATCATCCTGGGCCAGATTTTTCTAGTCCTCACTGGGGAGTTCTTTTCATCCCTCAAAACCCCAGGTCCTCCCGTGGCCCTAGACTTCGATGTGTCTGTCTAGAGATGATAATGCCTCAGAGGTCTTCAAAGTATGTTTCCCTTCTCCTCTCACTGCCGGTAGTGAGGGGTCTGGATACCTGTGTATTTTGGCACAGATGAGGTTCTAAAACAGACAGATTTCTGCCAGTAATTCCATGCACCCCTACATTTCCACTAGATACTTTTACCTTGTTTCGTGATACCGCCTCTGCTGGGAAAGTGCATGTGAACTTGTCTGATATCTAAAACAAGCTGCTTGACAGTCTCTCTTCTGCAAGAGTCAGTCTTAAAGGAAGAGATAATAGGATTGATGGTGGGAAGGAAGGAGCTGCTTATTCAGCTTCCTTGAGAAAAACAGTTGGCTCCTATTCTAAGGCTGGGTCTTGGTTCAGAAAAAAAAAAACACTGGGGAAGAGAAGCTAGGAAAATAGGATGAAAGAGAAATTTCTTTACTCATGTAATGAGCAAACACTATGTGGAAGAGGTCAGGGAATGTGAGATTCTGCCTGCTGGGCTGCCATCTCAGCCCCTCCTCTGCCTCTTTCTTGTGATATTGACATCTACCCTTCCTTCCCATTTTGACTCATTCATAAGGGTGTGAGAGGGGGGACCCAAACATGGTGCAACCAGAAGACTACCAGGCGAGGTATTAGAGACCTGAGTAGGGACAGAGAGAAGAGGATCCGTAACATTGATTTAGACCAAGAGGGTTAGGCCTCCAAAGCAACATGCTAGGTGGTAACCTCTTACCCAGTCTGGAACACAGCATCTTGATCTTTGAGAAGTCACCCATTGACCTTTGAACAGCCACTAATGCCAGTGGGATGGTGAACAGTGTTTCTTAAAAAACAGAAACAGCAGTGACTGGTATTTACTCAGAGCTGTAGAATTTATAAAACAATTCATATCCTTGTCTCCTTGGTTCTCACCACAACCCTGTTAGGTGACTTTTTACAAAGAGGAAAGTAAGGTTCTCTTCCTCCAGAAGTTCAATAACATGTGCAAAGAAACCCAGCTAGAGAAAGTAAGATTCGAGCACAGCTCTGTCTCCAAGCACCATATATTTTCTCTGTAGCAGTTATTCTCAGCAAGTACCACAGGGAGTTGTTGCAACCTCCTTACAGACAAGTGCTGCTCTGAACCTTCCTAGGACACCTTTCCTTGCCTGTTCTGCTCTTGATCATGTTGTGTGGCCAAATTGCTATATTTTTATTACTATATGCTTGTATTATTCTGTGGTCTGTGGCTCTGGAGTTCTTTGCCAAGAGTTTCTGCACAAGCTGATATGATCCCTTCTTTCTCCACTTTATCTACCTACCCAGTGACTCTCCTCCATAAGTTCAAGGTGAACAACAGCTGGAATCCTTTCAAATTGTTTGCGTACTTCTCCACAAGCTCTAAATGATCAGTTATGGCAAATCTTTGAACCAAGCATGATAGATCAAATCATTCCTCCGTGAAGATTTATCAGGGATAGTGTCAGCTGAGAAAAAAACTAAACAAGTGCTCATTTCCTTCTCTGTACTGCTCAGGATCTGACTGAGTACATTTCTGAGTGAAAGGCACTTGCTTGCCCACCTTACACAGCAGTCTAGCAAGTACCAGATATAAGTCCAACTTTCAATGTTGGTCTCAGTGGGGAGACAGGATGTTGTCGCACACAAAGGAGTCAGTACTGCACTTTGGTGGTGCTGAAACCAGGATTGCCCACTGACTTTAGAAGACTAGAAGAGATGCAGAATGTGAGGATGGGGTGTTTTTTGGAAGAGAACTCCACAGAAGGGGAAACTGAGTCAAGAATTGTAGGGATTCTGTTGGAAGTAAAATCACTCTTATAAGAGGTAGGCAATAATGACAGGAGAAAAAAAAAGCCAGCAGAAGGAACAGGATCTTAGGCATCTAGGGGTTGGAGCCTTTCTGGACAAAAATAGGGAGCCGTGCCAAGTATTTCCACAGTGAGTCCCTCATTTTGCCCATATGCCTGGCAGCATGAGCGCAGGGCTCTGAGAGACAGGACCACTTGCAGGATATGTGACTCTGGGTCTTAGCTCTAGGTGGCTTTCAATAGAGTCTATCACAAATGAAGGCCTGAGTGGTAATGATATGATTATTATACAAATACTATCCCAGGGAAGGCAGTACTGCGATCCCAGGGGATAAGGCCACCCTTCTAGACTTGGGGAGTTGTAGCTTCTAGATGTGGACGGACACCCTAAATCAGCAAAAATGATAGACACTGTTCCTAACATAAGGCAGAAGCGTTAGGGATGGAACAAGCTCCTTTTTCCTGGAACTCATGAGGCCTGAAGCCACAAAGAGTTGAATGAATGATCTGTAAGAAGAAGCAGGAAGTCCCTCACATGGTCTGGAGAGGTGGGGTGGGATAGGTAGCAAGATTATGCTCTTAGAAGAAAAAGCCTTGGCAGACTTTGGGATCATATCTATGAGTCTTGTAGTCAGTGGAGAATGAAGTGGAGGGTGAAGTGATAGTCTAGTTCTCTGGCTTTTTCTTTCCTGACCTTTTGTTTCTCCTCTCTCCTGCTGGTGTGGACTGAAATTATGTCACTCATTCTCTGAAAACATTATGTTTAATGGCAGCATAATATAGTATTATGTAGAATAACTGCAATTTGTTTCATCACCAAAGTGAGAGATTTTTAACCCTGCTTTCCTGCTCTATTTCATTCCTGCAAGAGATGCAGGCTTTCCCTATATGGTAAAGAAGGGTGAGAAGAAAAGGCTTTCTCTCTCACTCCCCACTAGATCAAATGGAGTTGCTCTGAAAGGTGACTGCCTATTCTCAAGCCTTTCACTACAGAACACACCAGACCCTACCTGTAACTGAGGTTAGTCCCACTCCAATCCTGCTACCTCACTACAATAAATGACCACTCTACTTAGAGTAAGTTTAAAGAGGACCATATAACCTCCAATAAAATACTCACCAGGTTTTACTTAATGTTCTGGTGAATTTTACCAGACTTGTAACAAGAGGGTTTGACTGAAAGTAAATTTTAGAAGTGTAATCCACTTGGAATACTGAGGGAAACACATTGGCCATGTAAAGTTCTGTCTCCTAGCTGAGGATACTACCCAAGTTTCCCTCTTGGCTTCTCAATTTGGCTTCTTCATCTGCTAATTGTGGATTACCCATGAACCTTAACATAGTAAGACTCCCAGTAGTGCAGGAAACATAGCTGGTAACTAATAAGAAATAGCAGCGGTGGACACTCTTTCTTGGTTTTATTTCTATGGTCATCCTACTCATGGTCCTTAGGATCTGATGTCTCCTAACATGAATTTGACCTAGCAAGAATATAGGCCCATGCTTATACTTTATTCCCTTTGGAAAGAGCCTGGGAATTGCTTTTCCTGTGCTTTAACTCAGTAATGCTTACCAGAGCAGCAACTCTCTGCTAAGATGATGTCAAGAGAGCTCTACTTAGGATCAAGGGAGCAATAGACCACTTTTTCTAGTCCTTCTTCGTCCAGAGGATGGGTGCACTCCCAGGAGCAACTTCCATAACTTTAGAACATGCTAATGTACCCTGATTCTTTCCAGCTAGACAAGAGATTCCCATAGCAAAGCAGGCTTTTCCCTGTCCTTTCCTCAAAGGGGGTTGAAGAGGGCAGAGCCCCATGAAGGGGGGCAGGTTGGGTGGCAGGAAAGGCAGCTGCTTGAAATTGATTGCTCCTGTAGTTTAGTTAATACCATGTAGCTCTCTCAGCTCTGCCCTGGTGGCGACCTTTAGATAATAAAGGGAATTCTGGGAGATTTCTGACAGGCTCATGACATATGGGGCAGGTCTGCAAGGTCAGGCAGTGTATCTCCCTGCCCCTGGCCCAGGGTAATGAATCTTGTTTTGACTTTGCAAAGCTATCCCAGCCAGTATCCTAGGAAGAAACAGAAGCCCCACCTCCCAGTCCCATACCAGTCCCTCAAATGATGCACATCTTGGGACCCTTCATAAGTCAGAGAGACAACTGGAAACTTTGTTAGCCTATGCGAGGAAATGACAAACAGTGGATGTTTTGCTAAGGCCCCAGGGGAGCTGGTGTGGTTTTCAGGGCTCAACCAGAACCCTCAGAGAAACCTGGGAATGAAAGCAACAGAAACTCCTCTCTGGTGTGATGGCCAGTGGTCCTGGGACAGGATCCACAGTGAGAAAGAACTGGGATGGGAATGAACAGCAGTCATATCCTGGGAATCCCTGTGTCCCATCATGTTCTGAGGGCTGGCAAGTAACAATAGCACTGTCTAGGTAGGAGTGGAGGGTGAGAGCAGGAGAGGTCCAGGGAGGAAAAGCTACTCCAGCAAAAGCACATATGAGCAAATCTTGGAATTCATCCCAAAGTCTGCTGCAGAGCAGTGGTTCTTTTGTACACTGCTTAGGGCAGGTGGGAGAAAGGTCATAGTTTGCTACTCACAGATCTCCAGAACACCTGCTCAGCACTGTGTTTCACTGCATTTACTATTCCTAATGGTAAATATGAGTCATACATACATACATACATACATACATACATACATACATACATACATACGTGCAACACACACACACACACATAGAGAGAGAGAGAGAGAGAGAGAGAGAGAGAGAGAGAGAGAGAGAGAGAAAGAGAGAAAAATTAAAGATTCCTAGGCCAAGAAGTTCAAATCCATGACTCTTTCCTGCTAATGGTTAGCTTTTTCTGCTGTAGCAAAGATTCCCAGGCTGGTAGAATCAATGATAGATACGTTTTGCAGTAATCTAAAGGCTGGAGGTTCTAGCTTTCAGAGGTGTTGCTCTCGGGGACTGTGAAGAAAGACTATGTTCCAGGTCTCTGTTGTCAGTGAAGAGATATCTTCTCCTTAAATATCTCCAAGTTGTCTTTCCATGTAGGCCTAACTCTCTATGTCTACATTCTCCTCCCCGATTTCTATAATAATTTTTTCTTTTATATGCATTAGTGTTTTGCCTGCCTGTATGTCTGAGTGAAGGTGTCAGATCCCTAGAATTGGAATTGCAGACAGTTGTAGGCTGCCATATGGATGCTGGGAATTGAAACCTAGTCCTCTGGAAAAGCAGACAGTGCTCTTAACTGCTGAGCCATCTCTCCCTCCCCCTATACTTCCCTTTTAGTGGAATACTGGACATATTGATTGGGGCCTGTCTTCATATCCTTATATTGACCTGATTAGTGAAGTAAAGACCCTTTATTAAAATACATTTAGAAGTCTTTGATACATTCTAAAGTTTTTGAGGTTAGGACCTCAGTGAGGAAATATTGGCTGAAAAAACACAATTGGGCCATAGCCCATTATCCCATTCTTTTGGCTTGAGCTGAGGTCCCATGATAGTGCCTTGTTCAGCCTCTCTCCAGTGTCAGAGAAGCACAGCTTGATGGAATCCAGGGGATTTTGAAAGACCAGAGCAGGACACCATGCTGGACAGGCAACCCACTGTTGCTCTCTGCCTTCCCTCTAGCTTTTTGGCTATGGAGACTAGATCTAGTTTAACCCCTACTCCATCTTTGAAATAAAACTGAGGTTCCATCTTCCTATAGAGAAAGAGAGATAAAGGCTGAGTTGTTACTGTTACCCCAAATTGTCTAGAAATATACAGGAGGGGCTACAGTATCACCAATGCTACCTTCTTAGGAAATATGAAGAAATCAGAGCCCTGTTCCCTCCCCACACCTGCCTTCTCCTCTCCTCCCTGCTCTGGGCCGGGACTAGCCACTTAGCTTCAAATAACACAGGAGTCTCAGAGGAAAATGACATTCCAGTAATGAAGCACATGCAGCTGGTACAGCAGTGACATCTAAATTGTTCCTTTGGTCCTGTTATTTTCTATAGGAAATTCTCCCTCTTCCCTCCTCCCTCACCCTCTGCCTTTAAATCTCGTGCATAAAATACGCTAATAACAATCTTGGTGACTTTGAGTGAGTGACAGCTGAAATAAGAAAAAGACTAATCGTACCTCCTGCAGTCCTGTCACCAGGAGATTCATTGAGCCTTCTCCCCACCCCATCACATTCCCTCTCCCCTCCCCCATTCTCCCTTTCTCCATGTTCTCTTCTCAATGAGAATCATGGCCATTTGAATAATAATATTATAGACTCCATCAGAGTGACAGTAGGGGGAAAAACCAGCTCAAACCCATGATTATTCCTTCAATCTAATAATTATTTAAATACCAGATAACTTCTTTCATTCTAATTGAGGCCTTTCAGCCATCAGTGTCCCCAGGGCCTTTGCAGTCACCCTTTTGCTCACCTTGTGCTACCTACCAACAAGCCTGGACTAGCTCTGAGGTTGATGCTGGAATGTGAACTTGTCCCACTATGAGGGAGGACATCCTTCTATCCTTCCATGTACTTCAGATGGAAAAACAAAACCAAGGGTAGATTGGGTAGAATGTGCATCAAAATCTGTGGTTTAGACATTTCTTTCTCCTGTATTTTAATTCATTGAAACCTGAAGCCCAATGAGGCCTTCTGACATCACAGGTCCAAAACCCTGCCTAGAGTTATCCCTTGCCAGTCCTCTAAGATATCCTACTTTAAAAACCTCCACAATCTCTTCTGTAGTCTACCCCAGGGATGGGTTGTTTCTAGATGAGATCTCCCTTAATATCTTACCTCAGCCAACTGTGATGGTACACTCCTTTGATCCAGAGGCAGGTGGATCTCTGTGACTCCAAGCCAGCTTCATCTATGTGGTGAGTTCCAGAACACCCAAGGATATGTAGGAAGAGCCCATCTCAAACAAAAAACAAAAATATCATCAGTCTCGTTTTCTGCACCTCTAACTCTGTTGGAAGATGGAGTTTTTTCTGCTGAGAATAAATATGACCTAGCTGTGAAATTATGTATTAGCGAAAGAAGTGGGACACTGAGGACATACGATCTTTTAAGACAGAAACTAGATGCCATTCCTGGTTATGACTTTTTGCCTGGCCTTGACTAGACTAGAGCAGGTCAGAGGAAGCCACTGCCTAGGACTAGACAGGGACAATTCTCATTATATCTTTTGGACTCCTTCCCCTTGAATCCTAGGCTTTTTTGGGGATCTGTCCCCAGCACCAGCTCTTGGTCCAAGACTCCCAGCACATTCCCTTCTGCTGTGTGCTGAATCCAACATTGGAAGATACCGTCTGTCCTCTAGACAGCACAGGCTCCAGGCAGAATATAACCAGCTCCCAGGACTCACTTCCTACATGGAGGAAAGGAATGTTAACTTTGTGTTACAAAGCAGACTGTCCCTGACTAAGATTATGCATCACTCTGGACAAGTAAATTTCTTCCTGTATAATTTTGCTTTTTCATCAGAAGACAGATGTAAATGGCAGATTAGAATAACCTTAAAATGTCCTTTAATGCCCACCCTGAAGCAAAGCTCTCAAAGTCCAGCTGACTGAAAAAGAGATCTGGAAAGGGGGCAGATTATCCTCTGCCATGAAAAAGAAGGAGGAACAGGCAGTCTCTGAGCTACAGATGTTTTCTGCCCTCTCTCCACTCTGATCTTCAGGGTCCTGCTGTATACACCATTCATGATATTCAATAGAGCATTGGTCAACATAGGAATCACTACTGCTGTGTTGAGAGAGAACACTGTACTGTGCTGGAAAGTAGCAATGACAGCAGTGATGGAAAGGGTGGGGATGATGAACTCTATCAGCACTGTCATGGTGCTGGAGGTGACATTGATGGAGAGAGTGGGAACAGTTAAAGCCTATCAGTACCATGGTAATGCTGGAGGCTACAATGGTGACAATAACAAAGGAGGAGGGTAGAGATCCTGGTGGTACCCATAGGTACTGTGGCATGATATCTAGCATGCAGTTTGACTCCATTGAGAAGTTATATACAACCATAACTCCTGCTGCTACCACCTCCTCTGAGGTAAAGGAGGTCAATGACAACATGGAGGCATATGCACCTAAACCTTCTGGGAAGGCAACAGTGGTGGGAGGAGGTAATCCTGCATGGAGCTAAGCTGGGAATGCCTCACCTTACCTTCCTTCCTGGGTTGCCACTGACTTTATGCCAGCTGGTCAGGAAGGTATCAGATACCTTAGGTTGCTGTCACCAGCACCTGCTGCCTGGATCCTAATCAGGGAGATTAGGATAAGACCTGCAAATAAAAGATTTAGTGGCACTTGCTTTCCCCAGAAGCAAGTGTGAACTCTGCTTGGTATCACAGTGTTCATGAGGAAGGTGTTGGTGACTCAGAAGTCTAGGACAGTATGTCCCTGCTTGAGAACTGGGGAGGGGAGAAGAAAAATGGTAGAAGAGAAAGATATCATATGACAACTGACTTCATGAACTGAACACACAGAGATGATGTGATGGAAAGAGGAGAGTTTTATTAAAAGAAAACTCTTGTTTGGCACTAATGGAAAATCAGGGCTAAGAGAAAGTACTAACTGTAGTGTCACAGGCTTCAGCCAAACTGAGGCTAGAGTATCTGTTTTGAGACCAGTCTTATGGTAGAGGATAGCAAGGAGCTGGAAATACAAGTTTGTAATGACGGCCATGGCCCCCTGAGTACATGGCGTACATGGTCAGAGCTATGCTGAGGACTTTGTAACAGTAATGTCAATCTTGCGTAGCAGGTCCCAGGACTAAGCCCATTTCAGGTAGATGGAGAGACAGCATCCCAGAGTAGCCTTGTGCCCTGACCAAGTTCACACAGCTGAAGGTCGGCTTCAAGCCAAATATCCAAGTCCTTCATCCCAGTGATTAACTATACCACACTTCTGCTTTTCACGGCACAAAGGTAGCTAGCTACCGTCCTTACTCTGAGTTCACCGGGGGTGGGAGGCCTGACCCTTGACCATTGAGTCCTGCTTTAGAGCAATGCCATTCATCTTGGCACATAAATCTGTGGCTCTCAATATATCAAATCTTTCCATCCTTTACCACAGGAGACAGTTTCTCCTCTGCACCCCAGTATATAGTAGCAGCTGCTGGGGTGGGTAGCCCCTGGACTGGGGGGTGAATTTCCCAACTAGTCACCAGGATCATGTGGTTAGAGGGGTAAGAAGAAAATAGGCCTGCTACAGAGATGTTCTGAAAAAGCCTGTCCTGATCAGCCACACAATAGTACAGAAGGAACTTAGTAGCTATTTAACCAAGAGTCTAAGAACTGAAGGACATGGGCCTCGAGGCATTATTTCATCTGGAATGAGGACTCTTACAGACTGGCTGGTTATGACAGCTCAGTAAACAGACTCAGGAAAATGTTGGCCAGTTTGTACCTATTATACAATTTGTGCATGACATACAGTGAACCAGGCCTCCTGAATTCTCTACATTTCTTGCTACTCTGTGACTGCAAGCCTTCTAATCATCAGCACTGTTTTTCCACTCTGAATCCAGATTTCAGCAGCCTCCCTGTTGTCTTCAGAGAGACTGCATTGAGACTTGTACTATAATGTGACATAGAAAATCATCCTAGATCCGTTACTCTCCTCTGCCACTGACCTTCCAACTAAGCTTTGCCACAGGGCCAGGGGAACAAAACTCCCCACATAAAGTCCATCCATGGAAAGGAAAAACATGAGCAAGAAAACAAGTCAGGAATTCCAGTGCCATTTCCCATCAGAGTCCTTTATGATAATGTAACAGGTACCAGTGGTGTGGCTGCAGTACCACACCGACTTTCATGACAGCAGAGAGCTAGATGCTACTGTTATCTCATTATCTCATTCTAGCAGAAATAGAAATGAGACTTGACCAGTCCAAAGTCCCAGATTTGCTTTAAAGATCACATGCTACTGAACTTTATCATGGAAGAGGGAAGTGAGATGGTTGACTGTGTCTTCAGATGCTGGTCTCTACTCTCAGGACTCCTAGTGTGCATGAGTCAGACATGTATGTGGATTTGTATGGTGGGAAGGCAGGATCGTGCAATGCATAAACTCAGTGCCACTGTGCTTCAGAGAGCACTTTTGTTCTGCAAGCACCCTCATCTGGCATGGTATCAGGCAGCCTCCTCTTCAAAGCTTGTCTTGGATGGACAATCTGCTCTCATGCTGCATCCTTCACCTGAAGCCACCTTTGTGGTAGCAGGAGAGCCTACCTGTGGCTCCATCTTCTAGAAAAGAGCATGCAGTGTGGTCTCCTGCAATTCCCTGTTTCGCTGGAGAGTTTGAGGATTCTGTTATTTCCTTTCTGCAGTTCCTCTTGAGGAATTTACGTCCTGCTACCGGCCTCAGGACATAGCTAAAAATAAACACTTTTCAAACTGAAAGCTGGGCAAGTTGGGAGCCTTTGCTCCTAGGGCCGGAAGGGCTGTGTCAGAGTAGCTAAAGTCAGGCCCAGCCTGCACTGCCTTCCTCTTTCCAAGGAAGCCTGGGACCATACAAATCACCTCCAGAACACTGGCAGAATACCCCTGGAGGAAAAGAGTCAGGTGGGACCACCCTGGCACAATAGTGGCTGCAGACCTATGCCTCAGAGTGGAGGAATGGGAAGGAGGATCTCCAAATATACAAGGAAAAACCAAGTAAGGGTGATATCAGACTAGTTATAACCCAGTTCAGCTAGATTGGGGAGTTGAGGGAACAGGCAGGCAGGACAGCCTCTGCTAAGCTACCTGGGAGCAAATTTTCCTTCCTAGCTGGAGTATTTCCATTCCTGGAGTCAGTACACGTCAGTACTTGTCAGCAAGATTGTCCAGGCACTCTATTCAGCTTAAGAAAGGCTCTCTTATCTAGATGGTTGCTGCCTCTTCTGTTGCATCTTCCAGGCCACTGCTGTTCATCCTAAAAGTCAGGGGAAGCAAGACTGTCCAAGGATGACTGGGATTCCTGACCTTCATCCCCTTGCCTAGCATCTCCCCTTTCTGGTCTTAGTGGATGTCCTTAGGGGTCCTTTCTGCTCTCTGGCAACTTCTTGGAATGCAGACAAGATAAAAGCATTCAAGAATGGAGACAGAGCTTCAAGCACTGTGATCAAGGCCCAGGGCTAAATTCACAGATGATGGAACAGCCAGACCTCCCCTGCAGTGACCAGATAAAACTGACCTTCAGAATTCTTTTCCTCTACTGATGCCCTAGTATTTCTCACCAGAATTCCTGCCTCAGGTGGTGCTACTGGGCTCCACCATCCATCCAGGCTTTTAGCAAGAATGCAGGTTCCTGTTGTCCTACCTGCAGAGAAAAAAGCCAAGAGGTTACTAGAACTCAGCTACTCTTCTCCTATGAGGCAGACGGCTATGGCTGTCACAGAGGGATAGTGTCGCCTGCCATTTCAGGGGATTTTCAGGCTCTGGGATGGCAGGTTTAGGAATCCAGTCTTTTTCAAATATATTTTTCATAAATCATAACAGCTAAAGACCGAATACCTTCTCTCAGGAACAATGAGGGACATCAGTAGAGGTGACCAACATGTCTCCCTCTCTGTGTATATTAGAGCATGAGAAAGTATAGAATCCAAGAAGTGTGAGGTGAAGGGAGTCTGAGATAAGGACAAATGTTATTGACATATCAGACTGGAGTAGAGGGAAGTATATGGGGAAGATATCTCAGTCCTGCACTGGCATCGCCTGGCTGAGTGAACCTGTCTTTTAACCTCTCTGAGAGAGAAAAACAATGTCTTGAGAGGCCTGAAATGAAGATGCTTTCTACAGTGTAAATAAAACATACAAACAAAAGCGTATTATACAGCATAATGGCTAAAGACCAGTGATGATGGGATTCCCTTAGCAACCCTAAGGGAGAGGGATGTTAAAAATAGAAAAACTGAAATGTAGAAAAAGATTCATAGGGCCAGCTGGATTTGAGAATCCAGGTAAAGCAATACTGTTCATATAGAATTTACTTTTGGTCTTCTGTTTTTCAGAACCATGTGAGAGCTGATCTTGAAAAGTGGAGTGACACATAGAGGAGCTGTCCCCCAGCCTCACCCCTCTAGGGATGGAGCAGAGGAGGTTCCATCTGTGGGCCATGCAGGCTGACAACCTGTCTGTGGTACTGCTCTCGGTGGCCTGGCTGCTGCTAGCTCGTGGGACCACAGGTATGCCTCAGTTCAGCACTTTCCACTCTGAGAATCGTGACTGGACTTTCAACCATTTGACTGTACACCGAAGAACAGGGGCTGTGTATGTGGGGGCCATCAACCGTGTCTACAAGTTGACTGGCAACCTCACCATCCAGGTGGCTCACAAGACAGGGCCAGAAGAGGACAACAAGGCTTGCTACCCACCCCTCATTGTACAGCCCTGCAGTGAAGTGCTCACACTCACCAACAATGTCAACAAACTACTGATCATCGACTACTCTGAGAATCGCCTGCTTGCCTGTGGAAGCCTCTACCAGGGTGTTTGCAAGCTCCTGCGGCTAGATGACCTCTTCATCCTGGTAGAGCCATCCCACAAGAAGGAGCACTACTTGTCCAGTGTCAATAAGACAGGCACCATGTATGGTGTGATTGTGCGCTCTGAGGGGGAAGATGGCAAGCTTTTTATTGGCACTGCTGTGGATGGCAAGCAAGATTACTTCCCTACCCTGTCCAGCCGCAAGCTGCCCCGTGACCCTGAGTCTTCAGCAATGCTGGACTATGAGCTCCACAGTGATTTTGTCTCCTCCCTCATCAAGATCCCCTCTGACACCCTAGCCCTGGTCTCCCACTTTGACATCTTCTATATCTATGGCTTTGCCAGTGGGGGGTTTGTCTACTTTCTCACTGTCCAGCCAGAGACCCCTGAGGGCATGGCCATCAATTCAGCTGGAGATCTCTTCTATACCTCAAGAATAGTGCGTCTCTGCAAGGATGACCCCAAGTTCCACTCTTATGTGTCCCTGCCCTTTGGCTGCACACGTGCTGGAGTGGAATACCGCCTTCTGCAGGCAGCTTACCTTGCAAAGCCAGGGGAAGCTCTAGCTCAGGCCTTCAACATCAGCAGTGATGAAGATGTCCTGTTTGCCATCTTCTCCAAGGGGCAGAAGCAGTACCACCACCCCCCTGATGACTCTGCCCTCTGTGCCTTCCCCATCCGGGCCATCAACTTGCAAATCAAGGAGCGGTTGCAGTCCTGTTACCACGGAGAGGGCAACTTGGAACTCAACTGGCTGCTGGGAAAGGATGTGCAGTGCACCAAGGCGGTAAGGAACCTCTGTGTGCTTTGTACTCAATGTCTCTGTTCCTCTGCACCTTCAGCTTCTGGGCTTGTAAGGACCTGGGATAGATAAGAAAGGATTTCAGGCAACCAGGTGATGACTACCGAGTACACAGAGTCTTGCCTACATCAGATTCTTGGGATGAGTTTGCTGATTCATTAAATCAATACTAATGCATACCCTGTATGCTTACAGTGTACCAGCCATTGCTTTTGGTACCTGCTATGCCATATGACTAAGCTATGTGTTCTCAGAGAGCTTGCCTACTAGTGAGGTAAGACAAGTCAACACATAAAACAGCCCGACTGGATATAGTGGTATACACTTGTAATCTCAACACTTGGAAGAAATAGAAGCAGGAAGATTAGGTGTCCAAGGTCATCCCTTTGCTAGATTGTGAGTTCAAGGCTAGCCTGGCTATATGAGACTCTTTCACACAAATAAAATGATACTGCCTGCCAAATGGTAAATTTTCTTTAAAGGAAAATAAAACAGAGCAGGGATCATCAGTAGAGACTATCTACCATTGAGAGAGTAGTATTTGGAGCAATGGCTAAATGAAGGGAAGGCATTTCAGAGAGAGGCAACAAGTGCAAAGAACTCTGAGCATCAGGTAAACATCAAGGAATCCCCACAGCTTGATTCAAGCATATGAGAGAGGGTACCACAGCATACTTGGTAAGAATTTAAGCTTTGACATCTAATCAATTAGATTAAAAATCAGTTCTTCCTCTTGTATCTTGTGTGTCCTTGAGCAAGTTATGTGCTTTATTTGAACTTTGAGTTTTTCATCATTAAAATAGAAATAATGTTATCTTCTTTTTTATTATGAGGATCATGTTATTAATATTTATTAAAATAAAATGCTTGGCATACATACATTAATCATTCAATAAAAGAGCAGCTAGGATTACCACTGCTAATCATAGTAATGAAAGACTAGTTATCTGCCTAGTTTATCTTACTTTCATAAAATGGGGGAGTTTGGATTTAGGTATCTCTAGTTTGCTTTATAGAACTGTATGTAGTTCTATGAAGAAGGACCCTCTTCAAACAAAAGAAGTAGAGAGGAAATGTAAGGGTTAACCTCTTGCAGCATCTACCCTGGTTCCCATGGCCCAGAGCAAGCCTTGCCAGGAGGAAACTGTTGATTCCTGCTTGCTTTTCTGCCAAAGTTAAAAGGAAGAGGACACTGTGCTCTGCTCCAGTGGTGGTACAGAGAGACAAATCCTGGCTAGTAGTCATGGGACATCAGAATTACTGGGTCATGACTAGAAAGACAAATGCTTTATAGCAGTGGTTCTCAATCTTCCTAATGCTGTAACCCTTTAATAGAGCTTCTCATGTTGCAGTGGCCACCAACCATAAAATTATTTTGTTGCTACTTCATAACTGTAATTTTGCTACTGTTATAAATTGTAATGTAAATATCTGACATTCAGGGTATCTGCCTTGTGACCCCAAAGGGGCTATGTTGAGAACCTTTTAAGAAACAAGTCTTTTTCCTGTCATCCTCTGGGGCAATACCATTTCAAGCACTAAAACAGTAAGATGTACAAAATGTTGGTTTCCCTGGATACCTATAGTAAAAGGACCCCAGAGGTAGGAACTAGAGATGCTTTAGTGATCTTTGAGAAATTTAAAAATCAATGAGAAGCCATGGCCCCAAATTTGACTTTAACATAGTTTGCGGACTAACATGTAACTCTCCGATCTAAGATTTGAATATTGCTTCTACCAAAAGCATGAGGAAGGGACCCAACACTCCAAGAGTATCCGTTACCTGTGAAGGGCTGTTTTGAGCAGTTGATTACCTCACCAGATCCTCGAAAGTAAATCACTAATTATCATACCTTTTGTAGATAGAAAAATCAAAGGCTCAGTGGGTAAATAAACTGCTTAAATTCATATGACTGAACTAGAAATCAGAACTAGAAACCCACAGTTGACAGCAAGAGCTTTTCATTTCTGCCATTGTGTCTCAGAAACTAGTTGAGGTTACAACTCTGTAGCTCTCCCAGCCTCTAGAAAAGTAATGGGAAACATTGAAACCATGAAAGCAAATTATAAAGAATTTTGACAAAGACATGACAGATGAAGAAAACTAAGGACCATTGATGGCATGTAACAATAAAGATATGCAGCTAATATGGTAAGAGTAGGGCTAAAATTAAGATTACCTAACTCTTACTGAACAGCCACTGCTTATAGAACAAGGGTGAGAAAGAGACAGCCAGGGTAGAGGGCAGTGGCTAGTAGCTGCCTGCTTGGCACTGCTCAGTAGCATGCTGGAAAATAATAAGCAGCTGAATACAACAGAGGAATACAACAGAGGAAGAGGGAGAGCCCTGGTCTACAGCACTTGGCAATTCCTATGGTGTAAACACTGCCAGGGAGGATGGCTTCAAACAGGAATGACAGCAATGACTGTAGATGTACACACAGACATCTCTCATGAGCTGGCACTAGCATACCATGGCTTCTTCCCTGCCAAGTAGCAGTATGGAATCTCTGCCACCAGAGTTCATGATCATTCTTGCTCTAAATCTTGGTGTTCTCTTCAATGAGTACTCATGCTTCTGTTTAGAACCATCATTCTTGCCAGTAGTAGGAATGGCAGCTGTCCATAAGTACCAAGATCCCAGAGACATATCCTGGTTCCTCTCAGAACTGAGGAGGGAACACAAGACTGAGGAAAAAAATGTATGCTAACTTATTAAACAATTATTCCAAGGAAATGAAGCATCAGCTTTCTCCTCCCCAAAGAAAGTAAAAAAGCAAGGTTGAGGGAAGCTTCTGTTCTGCTCACAGCTATATCTTCTATTTTCTGGGAAGCTTCTTCCAGACCAGGATGCAACAGCTCCCCCAGCACTCTGGCTTTTCTGGTCCAGAATCTGTGACCTTTACTGCAAGATTTCATGCTGGGCAGTTAGCTGGTATGTCTTGGAGCCTCAAGGCACAGTCTCATGCCAGACTCGATACAGCCCTTATCTTCAAGAGTCATGCAGTTCCCTCCCATCTTTCCTCTCCCCACCCAGAGAGAGGGAATGAAGGAAGAGGGAGAGAGGGAGGAAGGGAGGGAGGGAGAGACTGGCTGGACCTACTGTGGTTTTTTGAAACTTGAAAGCCCACCCCAGTGGTGTACCTCCTTCAGTGCCACACTTCCTAATCCTTCCTGAACAGTTTACCAACTGGGAACCAAACATTCAAATATATGAGCCTATGGTGTGTGTGGGGGGGGTGGGGGGATGGGGAATTTACATTCAAAGCACAACACTATCGTCCAATTCTTCCTTTGACAGCTCCAAAATAGGATGTTGCGACCCCCAGTGGACTCAGCCAAGACACAGGATGGGAATGAGTCTTCTCATTTTCTGCCCAGCAAGTTTTCTCACTTATTCAAGACAGCCTTCTTTCAAAGTGACATAGTTCCTCCTTGCCCACCACTAATCCCTTCAAAAGGCTGACATAAGAGAAAATCTCTTTGAACACCTATAATGTGCAAGAGATAGTGACACACATTGATAAAAGTCTTTTACATACACTGTTTCATTTAATCCTCTATAATTCTTTCCAAAGTGGTGGGGGATATATCATTCCAAATGAAAAATCTAATGTAGATTAAAATTTCCATCACAGATTGGTGGTATAGGCATGTAATCTCAGCTACTGGGGAGGCTGACTCAGGAGGATTACATGTCCAAGCTCTGCCTGGGCAATTTAGTGAGACCCTGTCTCAAAATAAAAAGTTAAAAAAATGACTGAGGAAATAGCTTGGTGACAGAGTACTTGCCTAGCATGCAAAAGACCCCAGATTCAGCCCCCCAGAACTACAGAGATGAAAGAAAGAAAGAAAGAAAGAAAGAAAGAAAGAAAGAAAGAAAGAAAGAAAGAAAGAAAGAAAGAAAGAAAAAAAATCCCCAAACAAAAGACGGTATCCAATTTTATCATGACACTTACCCTGTGTCCTTAGGATGGCAGGTAGTAGTTATAGTTCAGTGGCTTAAAATTCCTCATGCCTCAAGGAAAAAACTCTACAGCCCAAGAATCACTAGCTTACTCAAAGAACAAACAGGAAACCTCTAGGCCTGTAGAATCTTACAATGTTGCCTCTAGGCTGAATATCCTTTGAGGGAATCCCGTTTTAAATAGACACATCTTCACGGACTGACATGGTCTAAGGGGACATGAAAAGAACTAGAAGGTGAGTTCAAGCAGTCAGCTTTATGACTTGAGCCTGGCTTTCCTGTCAGAAAGGTAAAAAGTGGACACATGATTCTAGGAGAGTAGAGATGGCTAATCATTCACAATCTGGTCCCATGGGAGACAAGATGCCACTGTGAGCCAGCTTTGTCTTCTACATGATAGATAGATCCTTCATTCCAGACCTGAGATTCTCTGAGGCCTGGTATCCTCAGGATGACAGCAGTGGGTGGGTAGTCTGAAGTGACCCTGCTATTCTTTCAGTGTGATTTATTCCAGTTCTCTCCTGTTTTTCCAGCCAGTCCCCATCGATGATAACTTCTGTGGCCTGGACATCAACCAGCCTCTGGGAGGCTCCACTCCTGTGGAGGGGCTGACCCTGTATACCACCAGCAGGGACCGCCTCACCTCTGTGGCCTCCTATGTTTACAATGGCTACAGTGTGGTATTTGTGGGGACCAAGAGTGGCAAACTGAAGAAGGTAAGAGTTGGGGCCTGGCATCTTCAGATAAGGGACTCATCTTGAAGGTAGTGGTCAATGGAGATTTAACTATTTAACTATAGGCAGCTTCTTGTCTTCTTAAGGGAAGGGGAGGGAAGGGAATGGAAAAGAACATAGAGATCCATTCTTTGGTTTAGCTTTAGGTTGTTTCCTCCAGCCACCAGTCAGTGAGTACCTAGGAAATACAAATATATTTCAATGGTGCCAGACATTGAGGTATTGGGAAGGTAATTTTCCTGAAGAGAAAAACACTTAATTCCTGAAACAAGTTGTTGGTTGTTGGTTGTTGTTGTTGTTGTTGTTGCTGTTGTCATTCACATTGTGAATCATATGTACTACAACTCCTACCTGTGACCCAGATGTTGTTTATAAACTGAAAGAAGTTGGTTAGAGCACTTTTGAGTCCTAAGAGCTGTAGTGGTGGATGCTGGCCTTAAGACATGATTGGTGCCTAGGGATAAGGCCATTTACCTATCTTTCCAATAGTTTTAGATTGCCGTTGCCACTTTCTTACCCAAATTTCACCAGCCAGCAGGAAGGCAAGATCTTCCAGGACTCCTTAGGCAACCCTACAAGCTGGAGAGAACAGGCTGTCTGGGACTGGCAACAATGGGGCCCTCTGGTGAGGGAGGCTGAAGCCAGTAGCTTGTACCTGCTTGTTGAGTGCTTAGGGTGTGGAGAGGGAGCGCAGTCTGGTTCATTATGTGGGATTATAGCAGCTACATTCTTAGTCCCTACTAATCTCCTTTTCCCAAGCTTACTCTCCTGCAATGCCTCACTAGTCCTAGCACCTGTGTATCAAGGCTGCACCTCACCCTTTGATGTTGACATTACCAGGCTTCCTTCTCCTAATCCATTTAGAGCCCTTGGAGGTTGTTGTTGAGGAGTGTGGAAGAAGAGAGCTGGAAGAGAATCTGAGGAAGAATTTCCATTTTCTTCTTGTTCAGAGTTGCTGTAGAGAAAGTGGAAAAAACTAGTCCCAATTATGAGAAGATAGAGAACCTTCCAGACTTCTCTGGTCTTTGGCATTCCAAATCTCTTTGACCCTTTCTTTGCTCTTGGGAAATGTTCCTGCTTGTTTCTGTCTTGCACCAATACTCTGCCCCACAGCTATGGACCTGATTTGGCTTCAGCATGTGGAAGAGAGGATGAATGAGGTTTTATCATTTGCTTGCCTAAGCTGGTGCAGGCAGGAGTCATTCCCTGAGACTTGTTCACTGAGAGAGGAGTTACTCCCTGAGGCTGGGAAGTGGTATATTCTACTGGTCACATCTCTGCTTAGATTGCCAGAGGCTGTCTACCTCATTGGTCAGCAAGGCTCATATCATCCAGCTGGGCACATTTGCCTGGCACATGGGACTTGGGCAAGGGGGAAAGTTTAAATATCACCTAAGAAATCCTCAGCAGGTCATGTGCCATGTTCTTAGACATCTGCCCTATGAGGCTTCTATTTCTAATCTGTCTGCCAAAGGCAGTGCCTTTCTCTAAAATTGTACAGAGGTTGTCTGTGGGGCGGCGGAAGTGTCTGCTAGGCTGGTGCAGCACTTAACCATTGTTCCCTTACTTCTAGTCACTGGTCTGGACTCTGTCTCCTTTACTTTTTTGGGAGTCCTATTAAAGAATTTTTACTAATTCTCTTTAAGCCCACCACAAAAGTTTCACTGTAGGTTAAGCCTAACAAAGTAGAACCATCTTTGCAAAATAGAGCTATCTTCTGAAAAGCCTTGAGATCATCTAGCCCACTACCCTCATTATTCCACCAATGCTCAGAGAAGTAGAGTAACTGATCCTGACAAAGAAATGAGGCTAGTTGCTTCTTGCCTTGACCCCCAAACTTGGCACTCTTTTCTACTTCAAGAAGCAGCTGTGGAACTGTGGGATGGGGGCCGAGAGTAATTTTCAGGTCCAGACTTGCTACAGAGTTCAGTCAAGAGCTAGTGTCTCTACTCTTTCTGGCCTTGGACCTAAATTAAGAAATCAGTATTACTAGGTAAAAGAAGAATGGCCCAGCAAGACCTCAAGGGAACATCTACTGACTCCCTAGTATTCATGCATCTTGTTCATTACACATCTGGGATTGTTCCTCACCCCCCTCCCCGTACACGTGCACAACACACACACACACACACACACACACACACACACACACACACACACACACACACACACACACACACACACACTGGCCCAAGACGTTCTCTGGGCCTTGTAGGATCCCTAGCAGACTACACTATGGAGGTAACAGGTTCAAGGGCAAGGCTGCAGGCATATCTGCCCACTTCATGTCCCAGCTTGTGAGTTGTCTATGACTTTTTGCTGTGAGGTGGTGTGCCTTTGGCTGCTTCTATGACCTCATGATACCCTCCATGTTTTCCTCTGAGCAGATCACCCTTCCATCCACCCACACTCCTTTGAGGTACTTGATACCCCTACCTGGCCCCTAGCAACCTCCCATTTACCCAGCCACTCATCCCCACCCTCTCTCTAGAGAAAAAGCCCATGAAGAATTTATGGAATGTCCCCAGGAAATTCTATCGTGGTTCAGGCTCCATAGCTCTTTCAACACAGGAAGGAAAATAAAGAAAAAATAGCTAAGAGTCAGAGCTACTCACTTCTTCCCTGCCTGGCCAGGCGTCTCCCAGACGGTCCAGTCCTCATCTACAGAGACTGGTAGGAACAGGATGTCCCTGAGTGAGGAAGTGAAGAGGAAGTGAACTCACCAAAAGGGGCATAACCACAATGTGATCTTAGGTGCCCATACACAGAGGAAGCCCAAAGACCAGGCCCTCCTCTTCTGGTGCATCAGCAGGTGGAACAGGAAGAATAGAACTGAGATCTCAAAGCCAAGATACAGTACATGCAGGACTAAGAACTGTTCTTTACAGGATGGGAAAGACAGGCAAACCCTCACCACAGGGTGCAACAGCTCAAGCAATGGGTGTGGGATTAGTTTTCAAGGTCTCATAAAAGAGGAAGAGTACTGGGTTCTGCTTTAAAAGGGTGAGTTAGAGCCTAGTATGGCTCTGAGCCCAAGAGGAATGCAAGAAAAGGATTTAGGATTAGAACCCAGACAATTGTGTGTTACAAGCTTCAGCAAAATCAATTAGTCATCACCATAGAAGCAGAAGAACAGCTTCCAGATCATGAGCAGTGTTGACTCCAACTTTATGAGGAAGATAATATCATAACAGAGTGTTAAGAAGCCAAGTATGGGATAAACAGGGACAGCAAGTATGTGGGAATCATGCTATGTTAAATGTATTTCTGCAAGGCTGAAAACCCAAGGAAAAAGAGCAAATTAAAAAATAAAGACAGTTCTCCAGATAATGCAATTTACTGAGCACCTTTTATGTTCTAGATACTATTTTAAGATCTTTGCATCCACTAACTCGTTGAACTCTGATGTAGCGACTCTGAGGTGGTACTGTTATCATCTCCACTTTGCAGATAAGACATAAAGGCAAGAATAGTGAAGAAATTTGCCCAGTTCATGGTTGAGCCCAGACTTGTTTCTCACTTGTTGACATGCTTAACCATCAAGGTGTGGAAGATGAATTAGGCTTAGACAATGTGGCCCCAAAGGTTGATATGTAGGAGTTGCTGCTTCAGAACTAGCTTTTCTCATAACATAGGGAAGGAGTTGTTATAACCAAATTGTCTTTCTTGAGGGAATGAATACCTGGTCAATAGATGTATCCAGTAAGAGGTATAGTAGAAAGACTAACTCTAACCTAACCCTAACTTTAGCCTTGCATCTAACTATAGAATCTCTCCCATGGTGCCACTGTTATAGAAGACTCTGACTCCTTCAATGGAACATGTATGTGGTGACTTGGATGAGAATGACCCCCATAGGTCATTTTAATGCTTGGTCCCTAGTTTGTGGACTTTTTAGGAAGGATCAGGAGGTATAGCCTTATTGGCGAAGGTCTGTCACTGGGGGTGGGCTTTGAAATTTCAAAAGCCATATTAAGCCCAGTCTTTCTTTCTGCCTTCATCTTGAGCATAAGATGCAAGCTCTCAGCCATTGTTCCAGCACCCTTCTTGCCTGTCTGCTACCATACTTACTGACATGATCATAGACTAACCCTCTGAAACTATAAGCAAGCTGCCAATTAAATGATTCCTTTGATGAGATGCCTTGATCATGGAGTCTCCTCACAGCAATAGAACAGTAACTAAGACAATGTGACAATGGAAGACGGGCCACAGCAGAAAATGGGAGCAAAGACAGATGGTCAGCATGCCTTAGATAGAGACTTTCCAGTTCAACTGGTTGAACCTGCCTGGAACATGGCTGAAAAATTTTCACAGTCAGGCAGAGGTATTAGGTATATTTAGGACAGGACCAAGGTGGTGGGGGTGCTGGGGTAAGACACAAGGGATGGGATGTATGGAGTCCTAGAGCCTGAACACTGTATTCTATGATGACATCCTCCTGGTTAGAGCAGACTGTGAGAATTCAGAAAAAAAAAAAAAAAAAAAAAAAAAAAAGACACTGGGAGTTAATGCCCATGCAGGTAGAGGAAGAGTTAGGGCAAAAACTGGAAACTCATTTCAGATATCTTTCTGGTTCCAAGGAATAGTGGAGTATGCAGTCTAAGGGCTTAGAGTCAGAGACTGTGCTGAATCAGGGAAGACAGGAGTGTGCGTAGGAGGAACTAACTCAAGTTTCAGGATGCTGCTACTCAGGAGCTTCCCCCCATTCACAGTGCCTGGAATTCTGCCCACCTCCTCAACCTACCACTTCACATCCTGCCATATGCTCTTGCAGAAGCTAAGGTGGCTCTCCACTTCAGCCATCTAGTCCTTTGGAACTGAGGCTGTAACCAGGAATGAGCACTGCTGTTTGTCTCCCCCTGACCTCATAGAAAGCATGTCTATTGCCTATGCTTGTGACACATGCTCTACCCTGTCATTTCAACCATTGCTGCCACACACCCCAAACATCTGACCCTACTACCAGATAAAATACCTCATGCTAGGGATTTGGTAAGCTCACCTCAAATGTACTGGGTTGTACTCTGGCAAATTCTATTGCAGTAATTGGAAAAGGATCAGATGCCAAGAGTGACTCCTATGGATGAAGCTCTTATAGAGAATAGCTCTCACGATGGGTGGGCAGATCCATTGGCTGGCGGTGGATGAGAAGTCATGGAAACAGAAGAACTCCTACTGGATTACAGGAAGATAATGATGATTTCTGGATAATATTTGGAAGAAGGAGTAGAGATGCTCTGAGACATTAGCTGATAAGGCAGGGGGTGGGAGAGAGCACTTCCTACATTGCTAGAGACCCTGGAATAGCACGCACAGACATCTGTCTCACCTGGATCAGATGAAAACTTTGCAGTAGGCAGGTGCAGAAGCCCAGATAATCACTGTTTCTCTAGTACTCTAGCAGCCCTTTACTTTTTGATTCCTGGGACATTTTTACAAATTCACTAAGACTGTTCAATTTCTAAGGAGGATCCTGGCCTTTATAAAGTGTATTTATAAGAGAAATGGTTTCTATGTGTTCCAAAGAATACACCAACGTATGGTATCTAGTGTCCAGCCTACCAGAAGCCCTGACATCCCTATCTTCTTGTAATCTCACAATTGATTCCTCAAGCAAAGCCAAGCAAAATATGAACTTCTTGCATTAGCAGTTTAGACCTTGAAGAGTTGATCAGGATTCCTTCCCAGAGTTAGTGCTCAGAGGTTTGATAAAAGTAACATGTTCACATTTATACACCCTTTGCCTCGCATGGCCATATTGACATTCACACAGACTTCCTCCCTAACACCCAAGTTCCTAACGTGCTACTTGGTTCCCTTTGTGTTCTGGGCTCACTGTGGTAGCTGGGAAGGTCTGGTTGCATGAAAATCTGGGAAACATGACTTTATTCCTTGCCAATCCTACTGAACAAGAACAATAGCCACTGGCTCCTCAGGGTGGAAATGATTCACTTCTCTCCCTGCATGAATCCTTGATCATGTAAACAGCCAGGAATAGGTGCTGGGAGGTAGTTCCAGAGTCTCTAGTGGTTATCCTGACACTAGAGACATCTGACTTGGTCCCCTGGCATCCCAGAAATGCTGAGATATGGGGTAGTGGTGGGCCAGCAGATGTTCTCTGACCTCCCCAGAGCCTGTATCACAGAGGTAGGGTACTGACTCCAAAGCTCACTGCCAAATCACTGTAATGAGACTGGCTCCTTGCCCAGACTCCTGCCACCAAACTCACTGTTTGTTTTGTTGTTTTATAGAACCCTTGGGTTTAGAGGACTGGTTTTCCCAAAGCTGGGAAAAGAGGCATTTCCTTGGCACAAGGAATAAGTCATACTTACAGATACCCCCCATATGTATGTCCTTCTGCTCAGCCATGACAGATGTAGCAAAGGGTTTCAACTCTATCCAGACCCCCACCAGGCCCCAGGGAAAGGGCTTCCACTCTCCCAGAACCCTTCTGAAAAGGGAAGCTAAGCGCATATTTATTTTCTGCATCTTTTGTGCAATTTGTGCAGTTCAATCCTAGTGACCCCTGTTTGAGGCATAAAACGTAGTGTACTGCTGGCTGTTCATAGAACAAGAGTGAATCTTGAAACTCTGGACTTATTATAGGAAGGTGAAAACCAGGGAACTATGCCTTGAGGCAGGAGGTTGGAGATGACAATTCAAGCTCATAGCATCCAGATGATCCAAATATGTTCTATAGAATTCAATACAAACCAAGGTGCTAATGTGTAGAAGCCACATCTCCAGGAAAGTGCCCACCACATACATACATGTCCTTTAGGCAATTAGGTCTTACCTCTCTATGAGCAGGCACAGGGACAAGTGTCTCTGTCAGAAGGAACTTCCAAAGACCAGCTGCTCCAGTCCCTTCCCTTTAGGTGAGACTAATATACATAAAGGGAAACTCTGTGGTTTCATGTGACCTGGTCCTGAATACAACCTAGCAGCAATGTGATCTCTGAACTTCAGTGACCTGTCCTGTAAAGCAAAGGTTCTTATCCTTGCTCCATGAAATTATAATTTGTTATTGGAATAGTATTTATGGAATTGTTGTGGTAGTTTGAATGAGAATGCCTCCCATAGGCTCATATATTTGAATGCTTGGTTCCTAATTTGTGAAACCATTTGGGAAGAATTAGTTGGTGTGGCCTTTTTGGAAGAGGTATTTCATAGGGAATGGGCCTTAAGTTTCAAAAGCTTATGCCAGGTCTTCTCTGTCTCTGTCTCTGTCTCTATTTCTCTTACTCTTTCTGTCTCCTTTGCCTCTCTTCTCTGCCTTGTATTTAAGATGTAAGTTCTCAGATACTGCTGCAGCTTCCTACCTGCCTGCTGCCATGTTCCCTGCCATGATACTCATGAACTCTAACCCTCAGGAACTATAAAGCCCAATAAATTCTTTTGATGTTGCCTTGCTCATGGTGCCCCATCATAGTAATAGATGTGTTAGGAGCTAGGTAATATAGTAGTGACTAAAACTATAAAAGTACTCATCCTAATGGAGATTCCATTTAGTGTGGGAATACATAAGCCAGAGGTGAACATGATCCCTATGTGTAGATGGTAAATGCTAATGGACAAAACAATCAAGGAAATGATTCACATGAAGCCTACAGGGCAGAACTTGGCACAGTCACAAAATGTGGCCTTTTTCTTTTGCTTTGTGGAAGAAGGTAGCAACAAACACTTTGGATATTTGTCATAAGGTTTGAAAAGATAGTATATGAAAATTATTTAATAGGGATTGTTACAGAAGAGTTTTCTGTGATTGTGGGCATCTTTGAGACTTCCCTCAAATCCTACTTTTCCCTGGTTTCCTGCAGGTAGTGACACTGTCAGATCAGGCTTCCTTTTAGTGACATGTTTGCAAGGTCAGATAAAGGAAGACACTCTTGTCCCCTGCCCCCAGTCCTGAGTCATGGGAAAAAAAATTTGGAAGACTGGCCCAGCTGAGCCCATCTAATCTAACCCTGATGGACTTTGGCATCCAGCGACATTAGTCACCAGTGAGAGCAAACAAGCTGTGCTGGCCCTCCCTAGGGCGGAACTGCAGGAAGTGAAGCTCTATGACTGCTGCTTTGCAGAATGAACCAAACCAACACCATTCTCTCTGGATGTATGCACCGAAGCCAACCACAATACTGTGGTGCCACACAGCTCTGTCCCACATGAACTATGTGATGTTGGGAGCAGTTTCTTCAGCTGGACCATGATTGTCCATCTTTCCATATCGCTTTGAACATTTGAAGTTAAGGATATAGAATATCTGACAGAGCCTTGTGTGGGTCTTAAAGGAACTCCGTGAATGGCAGCTGTTGCCATTGGCATCCTCACTGCTAGTGTTGATTTAGGCACTTCTATACTGTTATGTTTTTCTTTCAGAGGTCTGAGTTCCTTTTGTTTCTCTCATCTCATTCATCTTACATTTTTAGATGCTCAAGAAGAGTTGGGATAGTTTTGTGTTCTGTCACATATGAAAATGCGTCAAACATTTTTCTGTGGTTATATGGCTAATCAAGGGAAGATGGGGACATTAGAGACAGAATCACAAACATTTTAGCTGAGATGAACTACATGTATATTTAAGTAATTTGCATAATCCATGATAATCAAGTGAAAAGTTCCTGGTTGTTGGAATATCTAACTTTTTCTTTCCTTCCTGTGAGCATACCTTCTCTCCAATGAGATGCAAGGCAGAGAGGATCAATCTGTAGTTCTGAGCCCTCCTAGTCTATTCCAATCCTGTTTCAGCATTCAGAAAGTTCTTTAGACTTCAAGGTGAAGAAGAAGTTGAGGATCTGATGTCTAGGTATCCCAACCAGCCACTGCACTCCTACTCTTCTGTATTCCATGCAAAAACTAGTGCTATTGACTGAATATTGGCCCTTTCCCTGGAAGGAGACATAGCATCAATGGGTTTTGTTTAATCAGATTGTTCCCTGCTTGAGTGTTCTGGGGTTTGTGAGAAAGCCACAAAAACAAGGGTAAAGAATACGGAGTTGGGACCTATGAGGGGGGAGAGCAGGACCCTTGAGGAGAAGGCTGATACTATCAAACAATATCAGAAGCCTTCTTCTAACTGTAAATGGATTTTACTGTTAGAGGGGACTCTAAAGCCAGGTTTAATCTAGATGTACAGACAGACACACACAGACACACACAGACACACAGACACACACACAGACACACACACAGAGACACACACAAACACACACACACACACACACACACACACACACACACACACACACACACACACAGCCAGGCCTTCAAAGGTTGTTGGATGATCTACTCAAACTCACATAAGCTTAATAACAAAGAAATTCTGGAATCCAGGTTTGGACATCTCATCTTTGGGGCTCTTCTCTAAGGGAAAGAATCTATTTCTCTGTTTTAACATTGGACTGACTTCTGCTTCTCCACAGAACACAAACATTTTCTGAGCTGAACCCAACTTTGGTCTGGGTATTATCTTCTCAGAGCAGGACCCACCTAGATTTTTGCCAGACCTGATCATGTAGCTTGTCCTAGAGTGAACTTTTTTCTTTACCCTTCATTCTACACGTCTAGAAGTCTCACCAAAGCCTGTCTAGCAGGAAGGCTACTCAATCACCAAATGTTTGCCCTGAGGTTCTGACAAGTCTCCTCAGTGAGACTCTCCAATCATCATGCTAGGCCTCATTCCTGGCAAGCAACTCTATCTACTGTAAACTAGGCAGTTCCTGTGTACTAAACCCTGAGCTGAGTATCTTTCCAGTTATGTTTCAGCAACTTTTATCAGGTAAGAATTAGTATGCCCATTTTACATATGAACAAACTGAGTGAGGTCCAAGAGAGTTAATGACCAAGTTTCTTTGCTACAAAGCAGAGAGCTTGGATTTGTATCCAGATCTCCGTAAATCCTGATGTGGGCTTTTAACCACTGGATTTTTTAACTTCTCATGACCTTCTTTAAGAACCTATTATTTCAGCTGCAGTCTTGTTGTGTGACATGACTTTTCCTGGGGAGACACAGCATGCACTACTCACTCCAGAAAGGGATCCCAATGACAGACCAAAATATGGATATCATAAAGTCCAACTTGGTGAACCAATGAGATTTTTCAGGGATCACTTACAAAAGTAAGGGTGAGGGGTTACTTACAAGAACAGAAATGACTCATGGGTGATAGATCATAAAAGCTGGGAAACACTACACAGCCTGAAGGCAGCTTAACAGGTTGGAAAATGTCATTTCCAAGTAACTCTGGTCTAAACCCATTCCAGACAGTTTTGCTGGTAAATCTGGACAGTTTCAGGTAGTTCTTGAAGTTATTTTGAGTTGTTTACTTTCCTAATTAAGGAGCTTCCCTGCAAGATAGAATGTTTCACACATATCTCCCATGACTTTTCATAGAATTGCAAGGAGAAGAGAGAAGGTAGGAAGGATAGACAAACATTTAGCATTCTGTAGAGCAGAGGTGCCCAGGAAACCAGGAACATGGCAGCTGTCAGCTCAGCACATGCTATCTTGTTTCACTTTCTTCAGGCCTCCTCCTTGGACTCACAGTGGGTGGGGTGGCAGCCTTTTGTGATGCACACAATCCCCAGCTTACTCCCCTTTCTCTAGGCATCACTATTTGCTCAGAGCTTTCTGAGGGGGACACAAAAGAGAGCTACTGACAAAGCCAAAGGCTTCTGTGTAGAGCAAGGGTCCTGGCCTGAACCCATGCATCTCTCAGAGCCCCCGGGGTTCTTCTTCAAAGACTTTGTTTAGGGTCCTTTATGTGCCAGTCATACCCATTCAGAGATGGCTGAGCAAAAGTTTCAGTGTGGGTGAGGAGGACACTGAGAAACAGAGTCATTTTGATCTAGCAAATTGGAAGGGACACTAATGCAATAGTTAACAGCAGACCACTAAGCAGGGGATGGGCACAAATGTTCAATCTCTGTTTATGGGGCTTACACAATTCTATCAATATTGATGCCTGATGCCTTTGATTCTGACACTAATCACTGCTATGAATTAAATTTGCAACTCTATAATTAGAATTGCTATTAATAGGGCTCTGAGCTAAGTACTACCATGTCATGTGTCTTTCTCATGGTTGAAAATGGCATCCTTGGAACTCTACTAATAGGGCACACCTGGGATTTGCCAGGAATGATGTGAAAATTATACATTCTATATTTGTACTGGGCCTTTACTGAAATACCAGTGAGCAACAGTGAACTTGGAGAGGGGGAAATGCCACACAGAGCTCAGGTAGTAGCCAGGTGTCTGCTCTTGGAGGCTTAGGACACCCCAGCAAAAATCAGACTGCTCATGACTGATCAAACTTCAGCTCCCACAAAGGTCTTTACCTCAGTCTAATCTGACATTACCCAGAGACTAGATACTACTGTGGTAATTTCTTGCTTAGACTTGAACATGGCTGTGAGAAGAAGAATGTTTCCTCAGAGCCTGAAAATCATTAGCCATATCTTACTGATAGTACCATCTGTGATCACTTCCAAATGGATGGCTGGGACAACCCCCTCCACTCACAGCCAATTCCAACAACCCCATCTAGCAAGCTCTGTGTAGACACAGAGAATTTAGCAATCTTATTCATAAAAAAATCCCATTGTGCACAAGGATGGGTTTGAAGAGGATGCTTGAGGTCCTGTTCCAGGTAGATTGCAGCATGTTGAATCACTGTGGTAACTGAGTTTTCACTGATAAAGGCACAGTTCTGCCCTAGAGACACTAAGTGTCTCATTCACCCTCCACCTAAGTAATCGTGTGGTTGTCATGCACAAGGATTATTTAACCTCTTTCTGATAGCATCTGTGTGATGACCCAGTATCACTTACAATATTAATGTGCCCCCACTGACACAAGGGCTGCATTAGCCCTGCTCTTTTGACCTCCAAACTGAGAATATTTTTTCTTCCCAACCGTCAATTATTGATTTTTTTTTCCTTTGTATTTTCTGTCATATCAAGAAGACTATGATTTGAGTTCAAGTTCTCCATTCTATTTGCTGAGGATGTGGCCTTGCCTAAGTTAACCTCTGGGAAATACAGAGTTTGGGGTTCACCTCTTTAGAGGGATTGTCAGATCTCCACAGGAAGTCTGTGAAGTTGAATGAAGCTGCTTAGAACAGGTCCTGTCCCTCTCTCACCCCATCTTTCCTTTGCTTTCTAGCCCTTCATAGAAGGGGAATTCCCCAGAGGAAAGACTGCACACTACAACCCCCAGCTACTTCCTCCCCCCACACTAAAATCCTTTTTTTAGTTTGGCTACTTTTCTTTTCAGTGGGACCAGAATCTTGGGTAAACTAAAGCTAACCCCCAGCTCAGAAACATCTTTATACTGTTAAAATCTGGCATCCTTTGCTCATGGAATGAGATTTCTGTTGGGTCATTGTTTAAATTGCTATTGTCATGTTCCTCACTGAATATAGACCATTAAGCAGTCCCTTTATTATTGAAAGTTGGCCTGGTGGTAGACAAGTCTTCAAGGACTTGGGAACATGGGTAAAAGTATGTGCACATCAGTAAAAATTGGACACTGCTTCTAGTATCCTCTAGTTTGTAGGATTTTAAGCACTTCCATTATCTGCCCCACATGTCTACCATTCTGTGTAAATACATACTTAAAACCAAGTGTGTACTAAGACAGCAAAGGGTGAGTAGCCAACATTAGCTTAGAACTTGATCATTCCTCAATATAAAATGCCAGAACAATGTGCATAGTTGAAACCTTAATACCTGCATTTTTTATCACACAAGTGTTTTCCCGTATACCCAATGTTGAGCAGAGGTGGGATTTCTGTCAGATAATTGTAAGAGTTGCTGTTCGTTTTAGTCTCTTTGATAATGGAGGTTGTCCTGGTACAGGGCAAGTCTACAGTTCCTGTCCATGTGTTCCATCCTGTATCCCACACAGGGATACTCACTTTACTCTTTTATCTTGCCACTTGCAAAGTCTTGGCTAGTACAGCCAGAATCCCTAAATCTGACTTATCCTAAAGGGCTGTATTAGGTACCCTAAAATCCCCTCTTACCTCCAATCGTTCCAATAATCTAACTGCAGAAGCCATAAACTGTGGGCAGCTTCAGTCTCAAGCAGATTGGTGGTATCCCCAGGGGAATGGCTACAGACAGAAATGGAGGAAAAGCTTGCCCAACCTCCCACAACCATCAAATCAAAGAAATAAAAAGGCTGTCTCCTTGGTGCCTCCCTGATATTTATGTCTGAGCTCAGCAGACACCACTGGGTTGCAGCCAGTCTGTTTCGGCATTAGTCCATTACACTTTTTATGATGCATGCTACCCACCCCCACCCCCACCCCTGGAACATTTTATGACTGTCCTTTTCATTTCTAGAAAGAGCTTCACGGAATGGCAGATGCCTGCATTTCCCCACTCTTTGGGGAGCTATTCATGGCAGCCTGTCGCAGGCCATAAACAACAGGAGATAAACCACAGCCACTGGCAGCCAAAGCCAAGTATCAAGAGGTTCAGAATGTGGTGAGGAAGGAGTTTGGTGGTGTATGGACCAGACAAACTTGGGGACCAGGGGGTCTTTCCCTTCACAAGAGAATCAGGGCCATTATAACAAAGTTGAATGGTACCACTCTCCAGGTCTCCACAAAGGCTGGAGGAAACTCCTTTCACTCTCCCTCACACTAGTGCCCTGAAGCCTCCCATCCTATCATTGTAATCAGAACTGATTCGATTTATAGTAGAAGAGATTCCTTTGGAATTATCTATCCATTCAAGTGGCTATAGAGACATGCTCTCTATACATGTATGTCTCTCACCTTTTGCCATGTTTCCACATGCTGAAGCAACTTCTTTAAGGTTTCTCTGCCTTTTCCTACCCACTCTCTTTGCAGCATCTACACAGACTCCTTCCTCCATATTCTTCCAGTACTCTTCTCTCTCACAGCCAGGACCAAATCTTACCAATCCATCACACTTCTTGTGGATCATTAAAACTTCAGTCTGGACTCTGGTGTTGTGGCAGTGATATTTATTTATTTCAGCCCTTGAATTGCACACATACGTAAGTCACTTATGACACTGAGAGATAGCAGGGCTAGCTTTGTTCTGTAAAAAGCACCCCTAGAAGAAAACCAACTTCTGAATGAATAATGAGAGATTTTAGATTCTCTCAAAATACATAGGTAGAAAGTGAAAAATGAGGGGGGGAGGAGCGTGAGGGTAAGGAAGACAAAAGCAGAGCCCTGGATAATTACGGTATAGGATGGGTTTCTTCCTATTGACCAACCTTCCTGACAGGGATTCAGAGGGAGTGGAGGGGATAGTGTTCTTTCTTTTCTCCTTATTTGGTTTTGGACTCCACATCAAATGGAATATATGGATGAAACTGATGTGCATTTAAAATGTGTGTACACATCAGATTGCTGAAGACAGTAGCTATTATACTTTGTGTATGTTTTGTAGTAAGCTGCTAAATTATTTATTGGGCACTGAGCTTTAATCTCATAAACCTGTCTTCAGGCCCCCAGCATCAACAGCCTGAGCATTGCATAACCCCCACCCCCAGCCTGCTGCAGCCTGATCCACTCCAACCAGCAATTGTTCTTGCAAGGTCTTCCCTCAGATAAGCTTATTAACAGTCTATAGACCCTAGGAAGGCCCTTCTAGTCTGCCATCACTGCATCTTGGAAATCGATTTGCATGCTGTAAAAGACTAGGGTCAAAACCTTCACACACAATATCAAACCATGTCAAAAGGTCTCAGTTCTTCCTAGGTTGAGGGGGAGGAGTCCCAGAAGTCAAAGCAAATGACCAAAGCTGTGTTTCCTAAGCTGTCCTTTTTTATCTTGAGATTTGCCTCTTTTAAATAAAAAAAAAAGACTTTTCTTTCTCTCCCTGACTCCCAAGGCTAAGGGTACTAAACTGGGCATGAATCTCCTAGTCATGGTCTAAGGGCTAAGATAGTGACAGTAAACTTACCTTGTTTAGAGGGTTCAAGTTATGCAAAGATCTTTCAAGTCTTTGTCATCTGCTTTGAACTCATCTTGAAATATTGATAACCCTATGGCCTTGACTATAGGAAGAAGATACTGGTCCAGAGTAGTCCAGTGACATGACCAATATTGGTAGGTACCAGAATGCTGTACACGATAATCATCACCTAATCTGAACATGAGAGCAGTTTGGAAACCAGGACACAAACATTCTCTTATATCTCGGTACCTTGGACAGTGAAAAACTAAGACCAACACCAAGGCTCTTGAAATAGAAATTTGACATATGAAGGTGGTGCTTTCGTGTCTGAACTTCCATTCTTTTTAAAGGGAAGAGGCAAGGCCTGAACTGTCTGGGTTTCATCACTAACTGTACTGAGTAGCTGAAACATCTTCCAGGATTCATGTTCCAGTGATATAACCAAAGAAGAAAACACATTTTACAAACATTAGTATATAAAATGTTTAGGGTAAGGGGCTTGGTACTTTAATCAGATTCAAAGCTCCAGAATCTTAAAACATGGTGTCAGTAGTTTTTGGACACTGTATTTGAAGTAGCCAAGTGTTGCCTGGTTTTATGTCAACCTGACACAAGCTAGAGTTATGTAGACAGAGGGAATCTTAATTGAGAAAATGTCCCCACCAGATTCATCTGTGGACAAGCCTGTGGTGCATTTTCTTTTTTTTTTGTTTTGTTTTGTTTTGTTTTTTGTTTTTTTTTCCTCCTTTTTTATTTTTGATACTTTATATACATTTCCAATGTTTCCCCTTTTCTGAGTCTCCTCTTTGTATACCCCCCATCCCCTCTCCAACCCGCCTCTAGGAGGGAATTCCACCTCCCACCCCACCCCCCCGTCCACCCATCCCCATTTTCCCGCCTTGATATTCCCCTTTACTGAGGCCTCTAACATCCTCAGGCCCAAGGGCCTTTCGTCTCTCCCTGATGGCCATTGAGGCCATCCTCTGCCACATATGTGGTCCAAACCATAAGTCCATCAATGTATATTCTTTGGTTGGTGGTCCGAACTCCAGGAGGACCGGGGCGGGGGGGGAGGTCAGGCCCATTGACTCTCTTGCTCCCTCCATGGGGCTGCAAATTCCCTCAGCTCCTTCAGACCTTCCTCCAACTCCTCCATCTGGGACCTCACTCTCAGTCCAGCGATTACTGGTAAGTGAAACTTGGGCGTTCTGAACTTTTGGGCTAATATCCGCTTATCAGTGAGTACATACCATGTTCCTTCTT
>CM052711.1:397830-559405 GCA_028551405.1 Uromys caudimaculatus | reverse complement strand
TCGCCAGCATCTGCTGTCGCCTGAGTTTTTGATCTTGGCCATTCTGACTGGTGTGAGGTGGAATCTCAGACTTGTTTTGATTTGCATTTCCCTGATGACTAGGGATGTTGAGCATTTCTTTAGGTGCTTCTCAGCCCTGCGAATTGCATTTTCTTGATTGATGATTGATATGGGAAGGCCCAGATCACTCTGGATGGTACCACCCCTGGCTTGTAATCCTGTGTGCTATAAGAAAGCCAGATGAACAAGCTGTGGGAGAGAAGTCAGTAAGCAACACTCTCCCATGGCCTCTGTTTCAGTTCCTGCCTCCAGGTTCCTGCCTTGAGTTCTTGCCCTGAATTTCCTAGATGATAGACTACAAGTTGTAAACTGCAATAAATGCCTTCCTCTCCCAAGTTTCTTTTGGTCATGGTGTTTAATCACAGCAATAGAAAGCTAAGATATACTCTCACTCCAGTTCCATCCTTCACTCAAAGCATCTTGCTTTCATATGTTTTGAATATCAAGGATAACAATTTAATTTTTAATGTTTTTATTAATTATTTGAGAATTTCATGCAATGAATTTTGATCATGTTCATAATCCTACCCCAGCTCCTTCTAGATCCACTCCTATTTCCCTACCAACCCAACTTGGTGAGCTCTCTCTCTCTCTCTCTCTCTCTCTCTCTCTCTCTCACACATACACACACACACACACACACACACACACACAGACCATGGAGTCCAATTTGTGTTGTTTCCTGGAGTATAGTGATATATCAGCATTCATACCACTAAGGAAAACTGACTATCCCTCTCTAACAGCTATCAAATGTCAGTAGCTCCTTAGCTATGGGTGGTACTTTGTTCCCACAACCCCTCCCTACATACTGAGATTTTATCTGGCTTGTACAGATCTTATGTATGCTGTTACAATCACAGTGAATTCATATGTGCAACTTCCCTGTTGTATCAGGAAAACATTGTTTCTTAGAAGTCATTCACCACCTCTGGCCCTTAGATATTGGCCAGTTGTGGGTCTCTGTATTAATTGCTATCTACTGCTAGAAGGTTCTCTGTTGAGAGATGAGAGATTTCACTGCTCTATGGATATAGCAATACATCATCAGGAGTTGTTTCAGCGCTATGTCTTTTTAGCAGAGTGGTAGTAGTAGACTCTTCCCTAGGGCCTATGACCTATATAGCCACAGATTCTTGGCCTCATTGGCAATACCAGGTTTGAGTTTTATTTCATGGAGTGGACTTTAAATCTAACCAAAATGTTGTTGCTCATTCCCATAACATTTATGTCTCTATTGCACATAAATATCTCTATTGCATGTAAATAAATATCTATGGGCATATCTCACCAAGCATGTCATTCCTGTAGCTTTCAAGATTCACTTATGAGATTTTGTTAACTAAGGCTGGGTAAGATTTTGTTAACTAAAAATAAAAGGTTCAAATGAGATAAAGAGATGTTGGGCCTGCTTGATTATCACATAGTATGTACCCCAAATAACAGGAGCAGTTTGCTGTATTTAGTACTGACCATGTACACACACATATACATGTGGACATGCATGTACATACACGTGCACATACACTTGTATGCACACATTCATGCTTACATACATATAAAAATACACGCATATGCATTTGCACATACATGTATGCACAGATACACATACTTCCCATCTCCAAACTGGTATCATTCAGGAGAAAAAGCACACCTACAAGAAGTAATATGCAGAGCCAAAGGCCCAGACAAGCTGTGGACCAATTTGGGTGCTGAGGACTATACTTTTCAGAGATAAAGGCTGAGTCATGGTTTTGTTTATAAAACCAAGTCAGACAGAGCAAGCAGAGAGACTAATAATTTGTCTAAGCCTGGGTCCATGGAACCAGATCAGGCCAGAAAGTTACTTATGCCAGCTGGCCTGGTCAGCCTGTGGCAAGTGGTGGGCACTCTCAAATCTTTGCTGGTTACAGGGTGTTAAGATACAGACTGAAGTTATGGATCTGAAAAAGTGGATAGACTCTCTGAGAAAGCTTGGCTTGTGCCTTTGAGTTTCTTCTACATCTTAGTATGTTCTTTCACATGTTCATTTATTTACTTCTAGGAAAAAAAAAAAGATCCAACCATGGGTTTTCATGTCACTTTTTCACATATATAACCATATAGTTTGCCAAGGTCTTGGTTTGTAGACATTTGCCAGACATGTAATGTTGTCTGTTATGTCTTAGACAGAAGATACCACTGACCTACAGTAAATATAGGACAGGGTACTGCTAATCTTCCTACAACACACTCAGTACCTACAGTAAAGTATGATCCGGCCCACAACATCCACAGTACTAAGATTAAGAATTCCTGCTCAAAGAACAAGTGTCTTCTGTGCATTAGCCAAGTGCCAACCATGATTCCAAACACTGCTCATAAATCCTCCTACTCATAATATAGGTACCAAGATGACTTAATTTTGCAGAGAAGAAAACAAAGAAATTTTCTTCCCGTTCATTAATGTTTATTGGACAACTGAGTAGGTCCTATGCTTGAAAAGATGTTCACCCAGGCATCTGCTCTGTCTGCTTATCCAATAAGGGCAGCTCACCACACAAGGGCAGAAAAGAATCAGGTAATAAGTGAAAGGGGCATATTTATCTCAAGAGGTAGACATAGCTCATAAATGCTGCTATTTATGAAGAAGATGCTCCTTTCCCACCTTCTTCCCTCCCATTCCTTATCTCTTCATACATGTGCTGCAGTGAATAGCATGTGTGGCTTGGGTTTGACTTTGGGTTGGCTTTGGTGTTAGTGATGATTGTAGCTTGAGATTTTACTCTCCTCACAAATTGTTTATCTTATACACACACACACACACACACACACACACACACACACACACACACACACGAGCAAGTTTTCATACCTAGCTGGGAAGCAGGTAGAGATATTTCTCCTGTTACTAGATGCTTGATAAAAATCTATTCTCTGCCAGTTTCAGGTTTCTCCCTGTGCTGATGCTGATGCTGGGCCTCCTGCAGTAGGCATGGGCTCTTTCTGAAACCCCTGACTGACAGGAGGTAGGGCAGAGGCAGAATGTGCTAGGAAAAGATGGTTGATATAAGAATCAGACTCTCTTGCTGTAGTTCCCATCCTTATTACCTGCTAAGTAGACAATATTGAACAAATCAAGTGATCTTACTGAGTTCTGGCTTCTTTGTCTGTCGGAATGATTATACCTATCTTGCAGAGTCACTTCACAAAATGTAACAAGGCCAAGTTTATTCTCGTGATACTGGACAGAAAAGGCTCCAGAAATTAGAGCTGTTTACAAGGCTGAGGAAATAGCTTAGTCAGTAAAGTGTTTGCTGTGCAAGCTCGAGGATTTTACTTTGATCTCCAGAACCCATGTGAAAATACCAGGTATGGTGGTGTTCATTAATCCCAATTATGGGGAGGCAGAAACGAAAAGATTACTGGAGCTCATTGGCCAGCCTTGCTAAACCAGCAAGTGCCAAACCAATGAGATAACCTGTCACAAAAAACAAGGTGAGCAGCATTCTAAGGAACGACACTCAACATTGTCTTCTGGTCTCCACGTGTATTCATACATATACATGTGCATGTATATGTATGTATGTATGTATGTGTGTGTGTGTGTGTGTGTATATATATATATATATATACACACACACATACACACATGCATACCTAAACACCCAAGAATATGCACATGGGGAGGAGACAGACAGATAGACAGAAAGAAAGAAAGAAAGAAAGAAAGAAAGAAAGAAAGAAAGAAAGAAAGAAAGAAAGAAAGAAAGAGAGTATGCTCACCATTATGCCTTGGGTTGGCTCTTTTTCACAGGCTTAGAGGTGCAGGCAGGAGCCAGTGCACTTGTCTAGCGGGACTGGTAAATATAGTCAGTAAATTTCTCTTCCTGTTTTGGGCCTTCTGTAAGGACACTGCATACAGTCCAACCTAGACCCTTGGGTCAACAACGAGGCCACCCAATATGCCTTGTGTTGTGGTTAAGTGAGTGACTCAGACCACAGCTATACACCTCCCCAAAGATGACCATGTGCCTGTGAGTCACCACAGCCAGACTCCTCATAGTAACCATACGGAGTTGAGGAATGACATGGAAGAGCTGAGTTGCTATGCTGGTTGACTTCTTTATAGGCTTCTTTCTCCTGAAATCAGTTGGAATCACAGGACTCTTACAGGTCCTGTAGACACCTCCTTCGAATAGCTATCCTTACCACTATCCTTCTGATATTTTATACATATTTCATGGAAGATTTTCTAGTATTGAGACCCTGCCTTTCAGGAGACCTTTTGCCATTCAAATGTGCCTACCTTCTCTTCCCAGCACACTTCACCCATCTGCCAGTACAGGAGGGCATGCTGTGCTCTATCTTCAGAAAGGAGTTCCCACACACCCCACCTCCACTGCCTTATCTTTGGTAACTTCTCAGCCCTCAGGGTCAGGTCCCAACTTCACATGTTACAGTGAGCACAGGACTTCATGGCTTTTCTTCCACATCACCTGCACTGAGCATCTCTTGACCATGTTGACAGTGAAACAAAATCCAGTGGGTTATTTGGTGAGTTAGCAGTGCAGCCTAGACCAAAGCTTCAAAGTTCAGCTGGCTCACAGTGCCAGTCAGTACTCTTGTTGCCCTTACTGACATTTCTTTGGTACATTATTCAGACAGTACCTTTGCAGTATCTATTACGTGTAAATGTGTAAATCCTTAACAGTGGGGGAAGAAAGCATCCAGCAGGCATGTTCCTCCAGCACCCACAATCTACTTGAAGGCATAAGACTCTCGTTCCATTCTCATTTTCCTAGAGGCAAAGCATGGGCTTACTCTTTGAGGGAACATTGTGGTGCTGAGGCAGAGGCACCATGTGCAGCAGGAAGAAGCCTGAGAATCAGATGCCTAAGACTCCAACCAGACAGTGGTAGATCTTGGGGAAGTCACTCAGTTGTCTTATCTCTGAAATGGAGATGTTAATGACTCTTCATTCTTACTCTGAAGTGTTCCGGGGTGGATTTAATGAGATTATATGTGGAAGGACTTGACCTGTATACCACTGAATTAAAGTAAGGAGTTAATGATCTTGCCCTCTCCTTCCTTCTCCCTCTGATTGGCAGCCTGGCACACATGCCATTGAATGGGAGCAAGAGTTCAGTATTCTTGTTCTCTGTCCTCCCTGGTTTTCTTACATACTCAGTAGACATTTTTGTTGCTAATCACTGTTGTATATTGTCCCTCTGTCCTGTGGTCAAGTCAGTTTCAGTTATGTACTTTGATTGCTGGTCAACACTCTCTGTTTTTCTCCCCATCAATTATTTGTGGTATGTATGTGATAGTGGGAAAAGACACCAACCCTGACTCAAAAGAAGGAAAAAGAAAGGATATTGGCTGGTCTGGACCTTAGAGAGAGGCTCAGCCATCAACAGACTATATCCAAAGAGTAAATGACCTGATAGTAACATAAATGGAGAACATACACAGAAGCTTTGCTCATATCTTGCATTGTCTGAGCAGCATGGAGAACAGAACATCTTGCTGACATGTTCCCATAGCTCTGGCTGTAGCTCTGGCTGTTGTGATCTCTCTTAGGAAGACTTGGCTGGGAGCTCTTCAGGCTTGCCTTGATGAGGTCAGTTTTAGAGAGTGGAAGCAGAGCAGGACAGATATTCTGATGTCATGTGATTATGGCATTTTCTTTGACAGCCCTGCTTTTATCTCTAAAACCAGGAGTCTAATTTCTTACTATCTCTCCCAGACTAAAGAATGGAATTTAACCTCTCTGAGCTAGGTAACAAAAACTATCTTTCTCTTCTAAGTTGGTGTCACACCCCTTTCGGTCTGAAGGCCATTACCATTTCCAGATGTGGAATAACTGCAGGACTAATCACTCCTGAGTTCTGCTGTGTTCCCTTTCCAGGGTCTCTAGGCCCTTTTATTTAATCATCATGGTAGTCATCAGCAATAAAGAAAGCATGGGAGATGCCAAGCTGAGTAGCACAGGGACTTGCCCAAGAATAGCAAACTTTGTGTAATTCTACTTCAATTAAAAATAAACAAACAACAAGCAAAAATACTGAAAACTGTTTTGCTGTGCTCCTGCATTTTCACAGGAACACAGTTCACTGATTATACTCCATACTCTAACTATTTCTCTGCAGGTATAGGGCTACCTCTTCCCCATACTATTTCCTTCCTCAGCCCATGCCTCCAAGACACCCTCCTAAAGACATTTTCAGCACTGTCATTAAACAGCTGATGTGGCACCTGCTGCCTTCTCCATAGCAGGGATAATAGCCCAAGTTTACAGCATATATGAAATGAGGAAGGCCACAGAGGTAGGATCAGCTTTGGTTTGGTTTTATTATTTTCTGGTTGGTTTTTCCTCCTATTGCATTTGCTGTGTGTGTGTGTGTGTGTGTGTGTGTGTGTGTGTGTGTGTGTGTGTGTGTGTGTATGTTGGATATATATATATATATATATATATATATATATATATATATATATATATATATATATATACATATATATATATATATATATAAAACATTTCCACCCTCTGTTTATGAATTCTCTTCTCTCAACTCACACTTTGAAAACCAATGAAAGAAAACCTGTTTCAAGATTAAATATTATGTCAACATGTGGCTAGGATCTTAATACCTCCCAGAGAAGTCGCAGAGGCTGTCTCCACCTACAAGAGGCTTTAACAGTGGAGAGAGTAAAGATAAAATGGAAGAGCCATCCCAGCCTTTACCCCCTCCCTTCCTGGGCCTCATTCCAACAAATGCTGATGCAGGACAACACAGACAGTGAAAATATGCACTGAGAGAAAACAGATAACTCTCCTGAAAGCCATTCCCAAGGTCTTTCCCATTTCTAGTACCTCTGCAATGTATTAATGGTGTCCTCATCAGGAGATGTACCAAATCTTTGTTTGTGACTCTAATGGTGGTAAACCTGATACATGCTTTCTATATATGTTCTACCATCCACCCACAAGATATGGTGCCTACTGTAAAGCCACAAAGGATCCCATCCTCACCCACACCAGTCCCTCAGCATGAGGCTCCACTGACCTCATTTCCTCTTGGTATCAGCTAGAACTTGGATACAAGACCTGTTATTGTTTTAAGGTGATGGGTCAAAAGCAATAGATTTTTTTTAAACCTTCAGAGAGAGATCAACAGGAATAAAGTAGCAGCTTTAAAAAGCCAAGTTGTGCTTGCCAGGGGGTGGAGACTGGAGGAATTGGGTTCCTGATGGCGGTTCTGCAAAGGTTTAGTTGTGTTTTGAGGCCCATCAAACCAATGAGTCTGCTGTTTTTTTGTTGTGTCCAGAAAAAAGGTTTCTGGGGAATTCTTGCCAGGTCTTTGGAAGGCATACACACACACACACTGCATGTATGTATATATGTATGTATGTATGTGTGTATGTATGTATGTACATGTGAGGAGGAAGAGCCTCTGAAATAGAAACCTGATCTGGGATATTTCTGCAGTATCCCCGACCCCTGAGAAAAAGAAATGGGAGCACCAGGAAAAGTGCCCTTGGCCTAAACCCAGGACCTGTCCTGGACAAAGCCTCCTTACTGAAATCCAGGCTTTGAGCCACAAGTTTATCTTTAACTCTTCAGTTGGGTTCTTGGAACCTAGAGGATAACCTATGAGGGAATCGCCTGAAATTTGGGATCCTGGGTAACTCTATCTTCAAAGCAGTGTAAGAGCAAGCGTGCTATTTTTGAAAATGTGGGGGTGCCTGAAAGAAGGAAAGGCATGGCCTCGAATTCATTTTTGTTCCTCCCCCACCCATGGGAAATGGGCTCAGTTGCACTTTTGGCCTTGGAGGAACACAGACCCTGATTTAGAGACTCTGGAGCCTGTTTTGCTGGGACCATCTGTTGGCTCCTTGGAGCCTGTAGGAACAGCTGAGGCTTACAGAGAAATTGGATGAAAGGTTCTTTCCAGAAATCTCCCTGGAACACCATGGTGCATGTGTGTGCACACGTGTGTAAGCACTCTCCTAGCTTTCTCTCCACCAAGGGACCTCCTGGGGTAGGTAAGCAGCCCCTGCCTGTAGGCGGCTTGCTGGGTGTGCCCTGTACCTGCCTTTGACATCTTTCATTCCATCTTCATCATGTCAACAATTTTCAAACCAAGTGAAGCATTACTGCCTCATCACAGCCTGGGTCCCCCAGCATGTTTCTGCCCACACTGCCTAGTGAAGGCCAGGGGCAAAATGAGTAAGCCAGTTAATGACATCACACCCACCTTATCTAGGGCTGGGCTTGGTATACTTTCTTTGACTTTTTCTAAGCAGGGGTGTGGATTTGAGGCAAAATGTTATTGCAAAACCTGTTTGGCTGTAGCTGCTTGCTGGATTTCTCCTCTGCTATGCATAGCTCAGCTCCTCCCAGATAGGCTGAAAAGTTTAGCATTGGAAAGAGACTTGTGGGCTAAAGAGAGCTTGCAGGCTGGCAGAAAGAAAGTTCTTATACCCTCTCCCCACCTCCTCATCTCAACCCACCCACACCCATCCTTAGGGTTACTGGTGTCTCATTCCTCAGCACACTGTGAATATCTAGGGAGAACAAAAAATAGAAACTAGACCGTAGTAAGAACTTTCTAAATTATTTTTTGAGATTTTCATATAAGTCTATACTATGTGCTGAAAATATTTCTCCATTCCTCTAATCTTGCTTTCTTTCCCCTTCCCCTCCATAGTCTCCTTTTGTTCCATAGAGAATTTCAGTCATATGTACATACATGATTTTATATGACTATATAAAGTCTAGGAACCATCAATGAAGAAAACATCTGATGTTTGTCTTCCTAAGACTGGCTTAATTCATTTACTGTGATTATCTTTAGTTTTATCCATTTTCCTACAAATAACATAACTTTGTTGTTTTTTTTTATGGCTGAAAATAATTCCATTGTGCATATGCCACATTTTTCTTATGAATTCCTCTGTTGGTTCTATAACTTAGCTGTTGTGCATGGTCAGTACTGTAGTAAACACTCATGATCAGGTGTCTCTGTGATGTGCTGGCTTAGGATCCTTTGAGTAAATACTCAGGAGCAGAATAAGATGGCTTATATAGAAGATTTATTTTTAGTTTTTGAGAAACCTCCATACTAATTTCCATAGTAGCTGGACTAATTTACTTCCTGACCAGCAGTGCATAAGGGTTTTCTTTGGCCATTCTTGCCAGCATGTCTTGGTTTTTGTTTTCTGAATGATTGAAATTCTGAATAGGCTGAGATGAGCCCTCGTTGGAGTCTGATTTGCATTCCTCTGATGTTGAGTGGTCTTGAACATTTTTTCATAGTTCTTTTGCAAACTGTGTGTTCATTTTATTAGTGCATTTTCTGATTGTTTTGTTTGGTTTCTTTCTGTTTAGTTGTTTTTTTTTAAAGTTCTTTTTATATTATAAATATGAGTCCTTTGTCAGGTGTATAGTTGATAAAGGTGTTCTCCTATTCTATAAACTGTCTCTTCTCTTAATTGTCCAGTAAGAACTTTCTAGAATGGCACTGTCATAAAGGTAAAGTGCTCTATGTGGTTAGTGGCTAGTTCACTATGTGGCACCATCCCAGAGTGTAAGGTAGAAACAACCTAGAAGAGTAGGACTCCACTGTAGCATGATAGAGTGCCCTCTACCCCTCAGTTGCCAGGCAAAAAGAACAGTTTCTTATTTGCCTCTGAGGAAGCCAGTTTCCCAATCCCAAGCATCACACAGGTCCTTTCTCTGATCTGTTTCCCAGTCAAAAGAATCTAAGGGGCAGAGTGTTCAAGAGTGAGGCCCCTGCTTCCCGCAGGATGTCCCACACCTGGCTTCTGCTCCAGGTCCACAGCATGGGACCAGGCAGGGGCTTAGTGCAGTGGGGCTACAGCTGCCTATATCTGCTTCTCCCCTCCCCCCCCCCCAATCTCTGCTCTTCATTTCTTTTATGTAAGCATCAGGCTCTTAGCTGCTGATGGTCAGCATTGTCCAAGAGGTCCTGCAGGTCTGTTTCCAGCTCCCTCTTCTCATTCCCTATAGGGGATGGTCAAAGAAAAAGAAGAAATAAAGAATGGAAGACAGAGTGAGGGTGAAATGGGATGCTGGTGACATTGAAGAAAGTGGCTCCATAAGGCTTTCTGCCCTCTGGTTCAAGTTGAACCTTGTCTGCCTCATAAGCCATTGGTGACTTCCCCCTGTCTGACATGCAAGTCACCAGTCTGCCTCTCTCCCATATACATAAAACCACATGTGCCTCCTTCGAAGCTGAGGCAGATCCATCTGTGACCTTTGTTCTTCTGACCTCATCCTTAGCTTGGTGAGGGAGGAACCCTAGCAAAGCTCTCCCTTCCTCTGCTAGACTGAATGCCATAGGCCTTCCCCTGTGAGTCTAACTCTCCTGGGACCTTCTGGGCAAATGGGGAAGAGAGAACAACTATTTCAGGCCAGGAGGTTGGCAGCTGACTAGGCTCCACATGAGGAAAATGTCTGGTGGGAAAAAAGCTGTTGTTTATTCTGACTTCACCTCCATGGCCACTATTTGTTCCCCAAACCAGGCACATGACCACCTTTTTGAATGGACATTCATTGGCCAAGCCTGCCAATTGGGTCCCTCTGATTGAGCTGCCCACCTTAGGAACAGCCTGGAAGCCAAGTGTGTTACATGCAAAAACTTCCTGCTCAGCTCCTTTGCTTCCTTTTGTTAGTAAAGGAGAGCACAGACCCCCTGTTTAGCAACTAACTGATAAATAATAGCTCCTATGCCTCAGTCTTCTTTCGTGCACAAAGATGAGATTACACAGCAAGGCCTTTCCAGAGCTGTGCTTCACTGGTGTCATTTGCTAGGCTCGTCTACTGGCATGGAGAAGACCACATTTATAGGATCTGGAAACCTGCTGTGCAACCTCTGCAGGGTTTTGGTGATTCTGAGCTCAAGAAGAGATGGGATAGCTATGTCTCTCCTTGCTGGTTTATATTGCAGTTTCCCGGGTTCTTAGCTCTGGGATTGAGCTGAGCTAAACTAATCTATACAGTTAATGTAGGGAGAAAGGAGAGGCTAGGGATATAAACAAGCTTTATCTTCTATAGCAGCTATAGCAGAGAGGAAATGAAATAATAGAAGGAACTTCCTAAATTGGAGATCTCCCAGGAACATAGCATTTCCTTTCATTTTTTTTAATGTTTTGAGAATTTTATACATGAGCACTATATTTATATCATTTCCACACATTCCACCCCACTTCAACTTCTAAATCTTCCCTACTTCCTCTCAAATTAGTGACCTCTTATTGTTGTATACACACACACACACACACACACACACACACACACAGACAGACAGACACATGCGCACATGCACACACACACCACTGAGTCCATAGTGTTCTTATATGTATTTGTGTTTAGGGATGGTTACTTGGAATTGGATAAACTATCAGGGGCTCCCTTAGTTGAAGAACTGTAAGCAAACTGTAGGCAGCATTTCCTTTCTATTAATACTCCAAAACAGAACAAACTTTAAGATGTTATTTAAAAAGTTATTTTTCAGGAGATTCATAGCCTTCATCCACAGACCATGTTGCTGTCAAAGGTCTTAGGCTCACGGGAGTCTGATCTGCAGATTTGGAAGAGGTGGACTCTAAGAGGAGTGCCTCATGCACACACAGGAGAGAGGTAGAATCCCCCTCCCAGCCCTTTCTGGCTTCTGACCTTTACAACTCTCTTGCTGGTGATCCTTAAATTACTGAGCTGTCCACCCCTCAGGGAGGTGGGAAGTGAACAGGCTGACAGGAGCTGGAGCAGAGAAAATATGAGATAGAGGTCAAGGGTTGTTTCACAGTATGTTTTGGCAGAGGAGCTGGGAGTGGGGGAAGGGTGGAGGTTGCCCTGGCCTAGACTTTCATCCTCTCAAGCTCCCTTACATTCAAAGGAGGGTTGTCAACTTGAGCTGTGATTGGGAGCATGTGGCCCAGGGAATAAAGACATAGACCACAAGAATACATACCCAAGGAAGGATGGGCAGACAATGTCACCTTTTCTTGTTCACTTCTATCCCTCTCTCTTCAGTCCCAGGAGAAGACCCAAGTGTAGACTGTCCTCAGAGTGTTTTGTTTGGCCTGGCTGAATGGAGGGAGGAAGCTGGCATACATGGTAGATAGTGTTCCTCAGAGTTCAGTGGCAGGTGTTACTCTGGTGTCTCTGGTGACCCTCAACACCTCCATATTTGTTTCCTAAGAGGAAGAGTTTAAAGATTCAGGTCTGGAAGCTGGTATCTCTGCTCACAAGACTGAGAGTTTAGAGCTCTGTCACCCTTCATAGCACACAGCAGGAGACACCATAACACAAGCTCACCTACACAAATGCCACTTGCTTTTCTTATCTGTGACTCCCCTCATTACAGTCTTCCTTATTCCTATGCCTTGGTGCCTGAACTGGCTCCTCATACTTGAAGTGAGGTCTGGGCCCCAACTCATAGCCTGCCTTAACTACAGCAGAGTCTCCAAAGTCTCAAGTATAGTGTCAGGAGGAGCCTATGTCTCCATCCTTACCCTACCACCCACAAATTGTGTGTCTTGAGAAGGATATTTAAGCACAGTGACTCAGTTCCCACCTCTGTGAGGTAGAGGTGATCATCACACCTTCCTGTGTATGAGGCTGATTGCAAAAGGGACTACAGAGGTTGCAGTGCCCTGACATTCAGAAGGGCTATAAGCATCAGTGGCTCGATATTACATGAACAGAGACAGTCCATGCACAGTTGGCCATGGCCACTGCTGAACAGGTTCCAGATAAGCTGAGTGAGGGTCACTATGAGGAGCTCTTTGAGATGCCCATACCTCTGCCTCTGCCTGGCCCCTCTCTTCTTGTTGATACAGAGGCGTTTCCTCTGCTGACAGCTTGAAGACAGGTCATTTTTCTTTTCCTCCCATATAATGGCCTTTACTCCCCTTTCCAACCCCTTTCCAACCTTAATGACTTTAACATATACACAGTTCTTTAAAAAAAAAAAAAAAAAAAAAAATGTGCAAGCCCCAGTGAGCTGCTTTAAAGCTCTGTTGTCCAGAAGAAACAACCTCAGCACATGTTCACAAGTTACTGCCTGTGATGACAGGGGGCCTTGTGCTAATTTCCTCCTGTTTGAAGTCCCACAGTGGGAGCTAGGCTAAGGCAGCCAGCGGGAAGAAAGCAGGAGACCAATTCCCTTTGCTCCTTCTGTAAACTGCAGCATTTGGAAAATCGTTTCATGCAGGACAATCTTGAAAGATAAGAGTGATGGCCCTGGGTCAGGTGGACAGCTGGGGACTATCTTGGAAGGTACTGCCAAATCTTCTCTGGAAATCTGGGCTCTCTCTTCTGTCCCAGGGTAGAGGAAGGAAAGAGAACATCAAGAAAAAGTCTAACCCAAGTCATTTAAGGATAGCTGGAGCCTCATACCCTACTGGTGGAGGCTAACAGGGCTCCAGGGCCCTCACCTTCTCCACAGTAAAGATTTTCCTCTGCTGCCCCAGTCTGTCTTTTGCTCTCCAGGACAGACTTCCGGTCTGTGACCCTGGGAATAGTCAGGCAGAGGAGAAGCAAGGTGTTGCTGCTTCAGCTGCCTCCCCAGTCCTCACCTGGCCCACAAATGACTGACTACAGTGTGGAGGACAGAAAACTGGGAGCTCAGCTGCACACCTGGCAGAGGAGTGGGGCTGGCTAGAATCCAGGATTTCTCTTACCCAGAAACAAGCGCCCCAAAGCTAGAACCTTCCCTGCTTGACCCAAGATGGAAAAGTGCCTGTCTGACCCTGCCTGATTGGTGCTATTATCATCATTATTGGTAATATCACAGTCATCAGCCTGTAATTTACCAGTTTCAATGGCAAAGAGTCTTAGGGCTCCCCTGGGCCTTCAAGTTAAGAGAAAATGAGCTGTGGCAGCCTCCCCACCCCTCACTCCCCATTACTGCCCTCAGTACTGCTACCTCTTCTGTGTTTCCAGAGACTCCCTTGCCCAGGCCTGGTCCTCTATCACCATGATGGATACTTGATGGCAGGAGTCAATGCTAGGCAAAAGGAAGGAACATTTGTGGTAGGAAGTATGTGTTCTTCTCTTTGAAGGCAAGAAGACTTCAGTTCATGTCCTAAGCTAGTGGTTCTCAGGTGCAGGCATTTGTCAGTCTCCTGAAAAGCTCATGATAGAGATGCTGGGATTTACCCTAGAATTTTTCCTTGGCCAAGTTTGAAATAGAGCCTGAGTATTTTATCTCCTGATGCTAATCTTACAAGTGTCTGGATAATGCTAACAATGATTCTGTTGGCCAGGTCTGAACAATGCTCCCCCCTTCATCATCCTATTTAAAGAGTTTCACAGGAACTCTTCTAATCCCCCACCCTCACAGATACAGCTGTTTACATGTACCTTGTCAATACACTCAAAATTGAGTTCCCAGCAAGAAGGCCAGGTGCAGTGTGAGGTGGGGGAAGGGTGTTGCTAGCTCTATACATATGGACCCCCATAGAGAAGGTAGAGGTACACATCACCCTAAATTGGCCTTCTAGGCCTTCTCTAGGAGGCTGGGGCCAGCCATTCTGACTCACCATATATGCCTTTGTAGGAACACTGGACCCCAGCCAAACTCTCCTCCCACAGTCAGGCCTATTCTCATGCTTCTCCACCTGTTCCTGTCTTTAGCTGAGCTTCAAGCACAGAAGAATGGCACTATCACCACGCCCACTGTCCCCATACCCAATGGACACTCATATGCACATTGTGTGCACTTTGAAGCTAGGCTTTCCAAGGTTCTTGGAATGACATTTCCTCTGCTCTGAGAAAGCTTAGGGATGCTTTTTTTCCTGCAAAAACAGTGTCTAGAGTCTGGCTTCTCTCTGCCTTCCCCTTTGAAGAAAGAAAAAAACACAGAACTAGCATGCAAGTAATGTGATATAGAAGCAGTCATATGCATTTGTGTTATATCCTGGAAGCAGGAGCATATTCCACCTGAGATGTGTTCAAGCCTCAGGAAAAACCCCTGGTTATTTTTAAGTAACAGATTAGAAATCTCAAGGCATACTCTACATAGGGGCAACATCTAGCCCAGTAGTCCTCAAACTTGAGAGTTTGTCAGACTCACCTTACAATTAAACTGCCAGTCTTATCTCTTTCTCTTGCCTCTCTCTTACTTCCTTACCTCTCCTCATTCCCTTCCCCCCTCTCTCCATGTGGTCATGGCCGGCCTCCACTCTACTTCTCTACTCTCTCCCTCTCTCTGCCTTTCTCTGCCTCTACTACCCTCTTAACTCCCCTTCCCATGCCCTAAATAAACTCTATTTCTATACTAAAACAAAAAACAACAACAACAACAACAACAAAAATTAAACTGCCATCACTACAGGGTTTCTAATGTAGTATACTGACTGGACTGGGGAGGGAACTGAGAACTGATAACACTAGCAAGTACCCAGATGAGAACACTGCTGCTGGCTAGAGACCCTGCTTTGAGACCCACTGACCCAATTGTACAGGCCATTGGTTAACTGCTAGCTGGTCCTACAAGGGTCATTTTTCAGAACTACATTGCCCATCCCTGAACCAGGAGCACTTTTTCTGTGTTAAGTTCCTTTAGGAAACATGTGACTAGCTTGCAACTTCTGTGTTACCTTTATTCAGAGGACTGTGATTACTGTTAAACACTCTTGTGAGGCTTACTCATTGCTATGTCCCTAGAGCTCAGCAAATATTCTTTTCTAACCCTCATAATAACCCTGGGGGTATTATCCCATTTTCTAAATGAGACAATAAAAGCAGGGAGATGTTAAGGTGATACAGCTGGCAGGGGGTGGGGCAAGTCTGCAACCCGGCAGTCCTGTTCCAGAATCTACATTTCCATCTGGTTTTCACCTAGTGAACAGTGAGGCCCTGTGTTAGATTCTGCCTAGGCTAGCTAGGGAAACTGGAAATGTGACTCACACACAGCACTACTGTGTATTAACAATGGGATAGCATGTAGGATCGCATCAAGACAGATAGATATCAGTACTAGTGCTGAGGGCCGGAAGTACAAGAAATGAGTAACAGCCTACGAGAGTCAGATACACATCAAAGAAAATCAGGCATCTCAGCATGACTTGTAAACCGAAGGAATTTAGAGCTGGAAAATAGACTGAAGTCCACTCTCTCACAGCAACCAGTCTGTGCAAAGGCACTGTGTGTGTGTGTGTGTGTGTGTGTGTGTGTGTGTGTGTGTGTGTATTCAAGTCCTGCAGGTCCAGTGAACCATGAATTGTTTGGAACCAGAACAACTCAGATCTGGGGTACAGAGGAGCTGCTGGCAGCAAAGACTGGTTGAGGGTCTTGCTGCTAGCAATCTTGAAGGGCACACTAGAAGGTCTGTCTTTTAGTAACCAAGGGGAACCACAGAGGTCTTTCAATAAGTAGTGGCATATTCAAATATGCAATTGTGAAAGGACTCCGGGGTTTAGCCTTTAATTCATCATGGGCTGTATTCTGGACTCACCGAGCTTCTGCCTCTTCCCTCCCTCCCTCCCTCCCTCCCACCCTCCCTCCCTCCCTCCCATATCTTTAGTGAAATCTAGGTTTACTCTAGAACATTGTATTTTCCTAGACTCCCTTCATAGTCTAGCCTACCTGGGAACATTATTCTTAGCTCTTTCCCGCCTCTATCAACATTCTGATGATTCTCTTTGGATCTATGTTTCTGATCCCATCACAGCTATAATCATGCTGTATATAGCCTTAGAGCTCACACTCAGGGTGGCTAAGTTTCTTGCTCCATAAGGTAAGACAGATTTTGTTATGTGCAAGCCTGGAGAAATATAGAGGTCATAGACAGCCTTTATGGATAGTCCCAGAGTTAGTTTCAGGCACTAGGGCCGGCCCCTCTTCAGTATCGATCTTTCTCTCCAGACCTGTACTCTGATCAAACATGCTATAGACACTAATGACTCCTCTGACTTCCACCTCCTCACTTGTGAAATGGCAGACTTCCCTTTTCCTCTTGTATTTAGCAGTCACTATGACCTTAGATCAAACTAAAGCCATTGTAAGATTAAAAGTGCCAAGCAGGAATGGGGAAAGGGTCTGAAAAGTTGCTTCAGACAGGGACAAACTAGCACAAACAGGAAGTCAATCTGGGTCCACCCTGTAACCCCACCTAAGCCTCTAGGTATCTTTTAACTGTCAGATTCGAGGCTCTGGTTATCAGGCTTGGTTACACACTCTTGAGGAAGATTACCTTTCTTAACCCTCCATTAAAGCTGACCTCTGCACCCCAGGGCCTTATCCCCCATTGAGTTTATGAATTGTAGCAGTACTCAATTAATTAGCCTTCTCAGGCTTCCAGCTCATTTGCCGGAGAATATGGGTTACTGTTGAAGACATTGTTGCTTCAGATCTCCATGTCAGCCCTTAAGGCCAAGGACAAAACCAAGGAAACAAGAGACTTCACCAGTTGTCTTGGTTGTTAAGGAGCCTTCTTTGCCCTGATAGGATCTTTCCAAAGTCACATTATAAAGTCTTCCTTCAAGTCAGTATCTTCTATCCCTTCCTAGGTGTTGTAAACCCATAAGAACTACCAGAACTGGAATGATGCAGTAGAGGGGAGGGAGGTGACTCCTCAGAAGGGAGTGTCCACCTTCTGTGCTTGAGACCTTATCACTGTGAGATGAATAGCTGAGATTAGTGGGCCAGTCTGAACAGTAAGAGCAGAGTGTGTCCTCTCCTTCAGCTCTTCTCTATCCTTCCCTTAGCCTTCTCCCCAGGCAGTGTCACTTTAGATTCCATATCCTCTTCAGGGAAGAGTCTCCAGGTAGCACACCTTCACTTTCCAGCTTCTGCCGAGTCAGCCATCCTTTCTCTGGGGAGAGATAGTGGACAGCCATGGTGATCTGTTTCTAAGGCACTCAGGAACTTCTACAAAGCTGTTAGTGTTCAAAGTACTAACCACAGCTGGCTCCCAGCTGTCCTAACTTTTCCCAAAACAGCAACGGGCCAAACCAGGCCAGAGAATTTCCAGCACTGAGCAGGTTTCAGATCAGCAGGAGCCAAATCCAATTTCCCTTACATCTCAAAGACACTGAGGAAGACTATGGGACACCAGCTTGATTGCCTGGAAAAGAGGAAGCTAAAAGGATATTAAGGGATAGGGTAAACTCCTAGGTTTAGCCCTGGGAGAAACTCAAAGCAAGCAAAGGAGTAGGGAGATGGCTCCGTTGCCTTACGAGCATGAGGACATGTGTTTCATCCCCAACACCCAAGGAGAAAAGATCAGGCATAGTGGTTCATGATAGTAATACCAGCACTGGGAGACTAGCAGAACCCTGGGGCTTACTGTCTGCCCAGTCAGCTTAATGCCTATCAACCTCTGCAATCTTGGCATTTTCCTAACAAGGGCATGGTAATTCCTCTCACTGCCACCGATGGCTTATATATGCAGACTTTGTCACCTCTCTGTTCTACCCTTCCTTCCCAGTTTCCATTCTGTACTCTGCTCTAGTCCATCTCCTCTGTATGTTCTCCACATCTGGATGTTCTGCACATCTGGCTGATGACCATCCGGGAAGCTGGACAGTGCCTTCCTCCCCCCTCTCTAATAACCCTGTCTCCTCTTATCTCCACCAATTGATCCTTATGACTCTACCTTCTGTGTTTCTTCTCCTCCTCCCCCTGGCATCTCTGCAAGAATAGAGCAGTACTCCAGAGAGTTGCTCCCCACCATCCCCCAAGCAAATTGTTGCCAGGCCTTTCCAAGTCTCCACCTCCATCTTTCCCACATTTCAAGCTCCTTGCTAAAAGTAGCTAGTACAAGTTGGTAGGTACAGCCCTTGCAGTACTAGGCAAATCATGGACACATTTGCAAAAAAAACAGTTATATTGTAACTCCAAGACTGGCAATCCCAGGACTCTTCCCCAGGAGACATTTGGCCTGACACTTGTATTCCACTAACTTCTCTCTCTCTCTCTCTCTCTCTCTCTCTCTCTCTCTCTCTCTCTCTCTCTCTCTCTCCCTCTCTCTCTCTCTCTCTTTTTCAAAGAGCTGAACCTTTGGGTCTCTACTTCTTTCTCTGATATATGTAGTTCAGTGTTATGTATGTACATGTATCTGTAACTTCTCACAGTACACATACACATGTGTCTAAATGTATGCACAAAATGTCTGCATTCACACACATTACTACACACGCATGCACAGTGTCTGTGTGTGTGTGTGTGTGTATGCATATAGTGTCTGCACATGGGCATACTGTGCACAGTGTGCACACACAATATCTTCACATATGCAATGTCTATGTGTATGCAATGTCTACATATATGTATACAATGTGTACATGCATGGGCACTGTGTCTCCATGTGTGCACTCATGTCTCCAGTGTTTGCACACAGCATCTGCATGGATGCACACAGTCTCACAGTGTCTCCATGCACACTCACATCCTGCACTCTGGAATGCTTGTGCTCAGGCAACATTTTCCAGGAGTAAGAGTTGAACAGGCTGCAGTAACAGATGTTGCCTGAGTTCTAACTGGCTGCCCTCTTGCAGGTCACGATGGTAATGAGAGGATTAGCGTTAGTTCCCCTCATCTCATTCCCAATATGGCTAGTTAATGCTGGTTCATATGGTAACATTTTTATTGGCAAGCCTTCCACTTACCCTTGAGATGGGCTCAGCACACACACTTAGCCCCAGCCCTTCATCTGTCTGAATAGTGGGAGGCACTGAGTTGTCCTTACATCTTCTGCAGATGAGACAGCTCTGCACCAAAGATCAGTCTTTTCCTTTGTCCCACTGCAGAGAGATACTAGGCTGAACAACAGGAGAGTCCCACTGCGCCACATATATGCTGTTTGATATTGAGAACTTCACTGGGATTCTCTGAGACTTCCTTGCATTGGCTCTTGATGACTATAACATGGGGCTCACAGAGCTTGTTTCAAGATAATTAAGACAATTAAGATAATACATTCACACATGGTAAGCATTCAGCAAATCCTAGATAAGTCTAAAATCTAACGAGAGCTCACAGTGTAAGAAACTAGAACCATGGGATTTTAAAGAGACCTTCAGAAGTCTCACCAATCCCATATCCCCGGTGTCATGGAAAAATGGCCGAAATGCTAGAGGACACATCTAATGCTTCCTGTACCCGCTCATAGTCTGAGTACTTTAGATATATCTGCTTAGAAGTTTTAAATGAGGTAATTGGACTCACAAGCACCAGTAACCTGAATCCATCTTGGTTCTGAATTTTGCTCTTAGCCATTTCTAGCACTATTTCTTACATGAGCCAGTAAGATTGTTATACCCAGAGAAAGCAAGACTGGCTCAAAGTCCTCTATTGTTACACTCTTCACCAGGTGTGGTGGTTTGAATGAAGATGGCCCCCATAGATTCACAGGAAGTAGTATTATTGGAAGTGTGGCCTTGTTGGAGGAAGTATGTCACAGTCCCACATCTGTGAATGAGAATAAACAGCAAACTTCCTGTTGGCCAAAGGTATACTGTAATCAGCTCTTCAGACATTTAGGATTTGTTAGAGAAGGTTGTAGCAAACTGGGAACAGTCAGCAACCAGTGAACTCAGAAGCCAGACTCCACATGATGAGGTAAGTGTCAGGACATGTGCTTAGCTCAGCTGCCTTGCGCTGAGCTCAGGCCTTTGTGAGACCTAGATGCCAGTCACAGCTGAGCAGTGCTGGGGCCATGTCTGGTAAGCAGTGCAGGGGAAAGAGAAGAGGAGATAACAGCAATGATTGGAAGGGCATTGGAGTTCTTTCTTTGAAGACAGTGTCAAAACAGAGGTAAAAATAGAGAAAGGAGCAGAACACACTGTTTCACAGGTAACCCTGGCTATTCACAATAGGTTCCCACCTACGTTTCTAAGTGCTCTTCCCCCAGCCACACACATTAACTGAGTTTTAAAAAAACAGAAAGTCCCAGAATTCTGCTTGCCATAGGGCTGTGCATGTACTGTGAGTCATTCCTTCAGTCCCAGGTCACAATGCCAATGGTGAGTATTTATGAATCACTGTCTATATTTTGGGCAATGTACTGCCCACTTCACACACATTTGCTTACTTAATCTTCATCCATAGGATGCTAAAAAGCTGTTATCATTTTAAAGTTAAAGAGAACAGTCTAGAATATAATTTAGGAAACTTAGCCAAGTTCCTAATACTCACAGCTTCTCTTATTTTCTCAGCTCTAAAATGAGCTGAGAAATGAGAAGGTAACTCATATTTTAAAGATTACATTTATTTTAAGAACATGATGGGACATGCAGAAAACACATAGAGTCATAGCTTTCCAGAGTTTGCATTCAGCGAGAGCTAGGTTTCAGTATAATTGCCTTTACCTCTGATAGAAAGAGCCCTACCAAGCATGCTTAGATCTCCCTGGTCTGTAAGTTCTAGCAGTAGCAGTGATATGGCAATGCATGACAGCTGCTCATCACCATCATTATGGTTCTCTAATATGGACCAAGTACTAGATGAACTTCCTTATTTTCATTTAGTACATGTGTCCTTGGTCCATCTTACAACCATCTTCAGATGGCAGTCCCAATTACAATTCATCCTGAGCAGATGGTCCACATTGCCATACATTCTAAGATGGTCCATATTGTAACCCATCCTGAGATAACAGATTATACTGCAGCCTGTCTTCATATGGTGTCACCCATGTCAGTACACAGGAGCCATGCTTCTCTAGGCCACTGGTGTCTCAGAGCCCCTAACACCCACATCTCCATCAGGTGTCAGCTTACTGACGCTATGCCTTGTTTGGTGTTTTCCCTGTCTCCTCTTGGTTAGATTATGGAACAGTTGAGAGCAAGAACTATATTTATATACTAGAATACTTATCGTTCAAATAAGGCTTTAGGAAATCACTGGTTGGTGTATCAGCCAGTAATGGTTTATTGCTTGTTAAAAATAGTATATTACAAAGTAAAGGGTGGTTTTATCAGCACAAAGGACAATCCTAAAGACCAAAGTGATCTTGTGATGTCAGAGTCACATTGTGAGGTCTACTGTGCTTTGGCTATAACCCCAGATTTGTGTCTCTTTTTCTTGTGCCCCTTCAAACCAGCCCCTTCACCCAACGGCCAGTATGATCACCAATGCCTGACTACTGTCCAATCTCACTGGGGTTCAATTCTCCTCCTCTGTGGGTGACTGTGCCTCTCCTCCTGACTGCCATGCATATCCACACATGCCTGCTTCCCCCTAGCCTGTCAGTCACCAGTCCCAGGATGTAGTCTCCAAGGTCTATCCCTCCCCTACTCCCCAGCCTCCAGTCACAAATGATTGCTTCAAGGCAGGTTGGGCTTTGTTTAATGTTCATTTGACTTTGAGCAAAGAAGATAAATGACACTCTGTCTCTTTAAGGTAAAAAAGAGGTATTTTTAAAAGGCCTTTTTTTTTTCTTCTAAAAAAAAAAAAAACCTCCAAGTTATTAGGGGAAAGAAAACCATTTGACTTAAGCAGCCTCTGGCAGTCTGGAGATGCTGGGAACAATATACCTGTCAGCATCTATCACATTTGGAAAACAAAGCCATCTGCATTTGAGGAAATGAAGGGCTGTGAGTGAGAGGAGTCTGGGAATATCTGATGGGAAGTCATATGTGCCCCACACATACCTGAAAAAGTTTGCACAGGTCCTGATTTCTATGATTGGTGGCTAGCACAGTTCAGATACTGGGGAGGAAGTGATCAGCCTGGAATTCAGCATTTTCCTTAAGAGTCATAAAGATTGTTGAATTCCTTCGATCTGAACCCTTTGTGCTCTTGCTTGAGTGCTGTTCTCTCTCTCTTTCTCTCTCTCTCTCTCTCTCTCTCTCTCTCTCTCTCTCTCTCTCTCCCTCCCTCCCTCCCTCCCTCCCTCCTCCATCTCCCCTTCCCCCCACCCAAGGCCATAAAAGGAAAGTGACTTGTTTTGTGCCAGAGTGGCATTAAAGTGGGCTCCAGGTTCCTTCTTATCTCCTCAGCTCTGTCCTCTGCTCTCCAGCTGCAGGAGCTGCTGTGTCTCCTTTCTCCCCCTCCTGAACCCCATCCCAACTTCTCAGTGCTGTGAGTCCCAGCCTGAACATCAATTCCAGTCTTCTTTTGCTTCCATGCCCCAGCTTATGTTCTAGGACAGTGACTCTGGCCTATTCCCAAGTACATCCAGGTGCCCTGAAAATATATTTTTATAGCCAACACCAATCTAGTCTGAGACATATCTTTGCCATATCCAGCCCACTGTGAGGTCGAAGAAATACAGTGTTTAACTTTCTACCAGCAGGAAAGTGGATGGTCCAGACTCCTAAACATACAAAACCCATCTGGAGTCTAAATTCTCCCAGGTCCTGTAGTTGCACCATTAATTTACATGTTTATCAGTGTTTGATTGTGTGTCACGTGTCTGGGTCTGCTTGCCATTCCAATCTGACACACACCCCACAATAAGGTCAGAGTGAAAGTTCACATAAAGAGGGGCCATTTATCCCTCAACCCAGCTGTTCTTGATAGAGACCAATGACTCCATCAAGGAACATACCAGGCCTGAGGGATGACAACCCTCTTTAAGGAGTTCACTCTACAGAGTGCGAGCTAGCAAGCTCACCTAGCAAACCAACTGAGAGATAGATAGCTTTTAAATGACCATAAGGCGGAGTCTGAAGTCCACAGTCTTGGGGGAGACTGGCCTACCTCCCTCTACTAAGAATTCAAAGTCCTGCTTTCATGGCCATCTGATGAAGCTAGATTTACTGGGGTTTCCTGATCTATCCACACAGAACCAGTTAAGGTCTGTTTAAACTCATTAAGCTCTTCATAACAGAGCCTGGCATTCTTTAAAACCACATTGTTTATCTTCCTTCTATCTTTATTTTCCTTTATTTTTTTCATAAATCAAGACTCTCCCAGCTCTTAAACTGCTAAAAGCAACAGAAACACACACACACACACACACACACACACACACACACACACATATTTGATTCAGATGTTAGAGTTTTTATCACAGGATAGTCTTGTTCCATCATGTGCTGGTTAGTTTTTGTTAATTTGATACAAGCTAGAATCAGCTGGGAAGAAGACATTTTAATCAAGGAACTGGTTCTTCTCACCTGGCCTGAGAGCATTTTCTTATTTACTAATTCAAAGAAGAAGGGACAGCCCACTGTGTGTGATGTCACCCCTAGACAGGTAGTCCCAGGTTGTATAAGAAAGGTAGCTGAGCAAGCCAAGGGGAGCTAGACAATAAACAGCATTACTCCATGGTCTCTACTTCAGTTCCTGCCTTGAGCTCCTGCCCTGGCTTCTCTCAATAATGGATTGTAACTTATAAGCTAAATTAAACCCTTTTTCCTCACCAAGTTGATTTTGGTCAGCATTTTAATCACAGCAACAAAAAACAAACTAAGATGCTTGGCAAGGCATTTACCTCTCTGAGCTGTATACCCTTCTGCAAAACAGGGCCCATGCACTCAGCACAAGAGCTTATTATAAGATTAAATATGAGAAACAGGGCATTCAACTATTCAGTATTTGCTGAGCATCTATTGTGTGCTGGCTATTCTCCAAAAACTTCAGGATAAATCAAAGAACAAAACAGAACACAGTTTGGTATATTACAATGATGTGTCTTACTTCAGAATGGTCTTCTTGTTAACAAAAAGCCAAGAATAAGGACACACATCCATTCTCCTGGGCAGAGTTCCTGCTCACTACTGATGTGGCCACATCTGCAGAGGGGAAATAAGAGGGACAGATATATACACTCACAAGTACTAATTCTCCATAGTTAATGTGCTTGGTCCTTATATCCCCTGGGTATTGTTGCCTCTACTTTCCTTAGATATTATAGTGATTTGAATGAGAATGGCCTCCATAGGGTTATATATATGAATGCTTGGTCCCCAGATGGTAGAACTGCTTGGGAAGATTTAGGAGTGGGGTGGCCTTGTTAGACGAGGTGTGTTGCTTGGAGAAGGCTCTAAGATCTTGAAAACTTGCATCACTCCCAATATGCTCTCTCTGCCTCCTGCTTGAGGTTTTAAGATGTGGGCTCTCAGCAGTTCCTGCCACCATCTTTTCTTGCTCTACCATAATGGAGTTTAACCCAGCGAAAATGTAAGTCCAATTAAATACTTTCTTTTATAAGTTGGTCATGATATTTTATCACAGCAATAGAAAAGTAACTAAGAAAGATATCAATGAAAGCTCTGGGTTGAGAGGGCATAACCAAGTTTTCTCAGCCAGTGAGCAGCAACATTAAAGCTTGCACTGAAGTCTTCTGACCCTGAAGACTTGTCCTGTGTTCTTCATTGACATAGAGCACCTGCATTGTTAACTTGTCCCAGTGGCCATAATCTGGGTTCACAGAAGTCAGAGCACAATCTCGTGAAGAGCTAGGCCAGGTGAGTGGACAGGTTCTTACATTTGTATCTGCCGAGTCCAGGGAGAAAGGCTGAACAACAGGAAATTGATATTTAGGACTGATACTTAGGGCTGCTAAATAATCCAAATTTGTTAGGCAACACAGAAATATAATCATCATGCTACGCATATGGCCACTACAGCTCCAGCCCTAGAAACAAGGGAGGTGGATCCACGGTACCCTGGCCTGTACTCTGGTAAGAAACTTCTACTGGGGATTGAGATGCTCTTCTGGGAGCAGCAAGTCAGGAAGGGAGTAAAAGGGAGGGCTGGAGTATGGGCCCCTCCCCTTTTGGAGATTTGTGGCTTGTCCCCTCCTGCCTCCATAACCCTCCTATCAGCAAGGTCATGTCAGTTCTCAGTATCACAAGTAAACAAGCAACCCTGTACTGAGCAAGGGACACATGTGTTGCTATTTAATTATATAGTGTGCACTGAGTCTCTATTGCAGCTCCTCTGGGGAATGGCAGCTGCTGACAATGAAGTGTGATAGAGTCCATTCAAAACTACTTAGGTAATTAATGTATTAGTGCTTACTTTGCTAGGAGTGGACGTGGAAAGGGGGCACAGTTCCCTCACTCTCCTCTCTCTGCTTGCTCTCCTCTTCCTCTGAGCTCTTTTCATTCAGAAACTCTAACAACTCTCAACAGTTGGGACAGTCTACATTAGTAATTCTGGGACAAGATGTAGTGAGAGAAAGAGGTTAAAATCAGCATCAGGAGATGTGAATCTTGGAAGTTATATGTGGATTTCCTTTGTCTAACTGATGCTCCCCAGTGACCTAGAAACACATGGAGTCAGCACACACATTCTACCATTGCCCCAAGCTCCCTCTCTATTTTGGGAACTCTCTCTCACTCCATAGCCCCAGGTACAGACTCTGGTGCTATGCAGAGTTGAAGCACAATAGAGAATCCTATTCTACTAAGGACTAGGAGTTGTAGGGAGCAGAATGGATTAGTAGACTATGTAAGAGGAGGAACTAAAACCAGAGGTCACCATCCACAGAGTTAGAAAGGGAAAAGATCCTCTCCTAAGTCCTTGCCAACTGCATCCCTCACCTTCCTCCCACTCCACAATCCTGTACATTTAGTTAATTTTTAATTCTCTGCATAAGCCCTTATCTTGTGTTCTGTGCAAACCTCCTTGTGTGACTATATACATTGGTTGGTTTTCCTTCCCTTAACCCCAGACTCTTGTACTTTGTCTTTCATTTTTTTACTACATAGAGGCAGTCAAAAAGTTTTCCAGAAGGTGTCATGTGCCTTTGTCATTGAGCTTCATTGGATCTGTGCCATGCCCTCTCAATAGAAAGTGCTGTGGCATCCTACTCAATTCTCTGCCTCCACCACACTGTGTACAGGAGGCATTAAGGCATATTTGCAGTGATGAGTGAACTTGGCCTTTCTAGGCCCCCAGGAGTCCCAGCAGGTACATGCCTTTCCATCTTTTGGGGATTTACTCATGTCAATCAATGTTCCTTCTCCAGACAGCCACCTGAATCATAAGCCCATAGAGAAATGAATGGGAATAAGACTCCAGAGTGTAATTGCTGGCCTCCTACTCTGGGTTGCTTTACTCTTTCAAAATCTCTTCTGGGTGGTTCCTTTCTATGCCCTATGTTCAACACGAAAACCCAATAAGTCCTTATCATCTTTCTTGTGTTCTGGGTATATATAGAGTGAGGAGGGAGGTTTCTTTTCAGAGTCTCTTCTTAGACCACTGTAGGAGAGGCTGAGTATCTCAAGAAAGCAGCCCTTGGCTCACAGCCCTCAGATGTGATGAGAAATCAGTCTGAATGGACCTCTTTCAGCAATAGTTGGATCTAGTGAGCTTGTCATTAGGACTTGAGGAGCATTTGCTATCTCCATTTGACAAATGAGACCCAGGTGACCTGTCCTACATGTGAGAATATAAAGTCTCATCTCAAAGCTTCAGATTTCTTTGGCCTCAGTCATGAACCTGACCTAAGGCAAAAATATGAAAGTTATGAACTCCCCCTTATCTCTCTGGTCCTTATCTCCTGGGAATAGAGACAAATGATCCTATAGCCAGCTTTGTGCTGGATGAACCCTAGGGCATCCCTAGGCAAAAGACTGGCAGCTGGGCCTCTGTGGGATATGAAGACAAATGAAGTTGAAAGAAATCTTACCCTGGATTAGTAGGGAGAGCCCTATGGGTTCTCCTTGATGTAAGGGTTAAGAGAACAAGGTTGAGAGACACAAAGAATGAACCATAACAGTAAGTTTCTGGATCTTAGAGGTACCCACTGCCTCTTCTGTGAGCAGTCACAAACTCTCAAAGCCTTATTTCAGTAAATGCAGACCTGAGTAGTAATTTTCACTCCCTGGTCATGCTGCAAGGCCATATGTGGAGGACCCCAACACACACACACATACACACACACACACACACACACACACACACACACACACACACACTTCAAATACTTCAATGCAAATATTTTCTGAAGGAAGTGTATGAATGTCTCTTCCCATTAGGGCTCCAGTGCCTTTCCTGAGTAAGAGGTAGGAGATAGAAAATAAATCAGCAGCTTTGGTTTCTTCTCCCTTCCCATAGATGCCTGTGGCATACTACCACCACAGTAATGACCAAACAAAAAGCTGTGGAGGGGACAATTTATGACTGTCTAGTCAGAATTAATCTCTTGCCCACAGTCCTTTGCCAGACACTGGGTAAATTCAAATTGTAAATTGTAGGTGAAAGAGAAGGTGAGGGTCAGGTGGCTTTGGTTCCTGTCCCAGAGTGCTCGTGCGTGCACTCTCTCTCCTCTTTCTCTCTCTCTCTTTCTCTGTCTCTATCTCTGTCTCTGACATCCCCATGACATAGCCTCTACCTAAGCCTCTTTGCTAACGGAGTATTTTTAACCTGCCACCTCCTTCCATTTTGCTGATCTGCAGACAAGGGTCCCTATGAGATAACAGAACCCATTAGTGCTGCTAGAGTTAGGTCGTGACTGCTAAGTGCATCCTTAGGAGCTCCCTCCTCCTGGAGTTCACTGCATGTGACACTCAGAGATCAAGGGCCAGGCAGGTAGACTGCCTGACTTGTGCAATCTGTCCACTTCACTCTGAAAGGCCCTTTATGTTCCCTCTTGTGGCTAAAAAACGACAATGCTTGCCCTTGTGTTTTAAAGAGCCAAATTGTCCCAATTCATATTCTCTCTCTCTCTCTCTCTCTCTCTCTCTCTCTCTCTCTCTCTCTCAGATATTCCCCCCCCCTTTTTTTTTGTCCCACATAATCTCCCAGGATTTTGGAAGAATATTCTGTACATGATGTCAGGAATTGACTGTCAAAAGAGGATACCCCAGGAGGCCACTGGTGGTGAATTCCCATTAGAGGAGAAAGCACAGCTGTCTCTCTTCTCTTTTGGATAGAGGTGGGGATAGGGAACACCTTCCAATCCTGGGAGAAGTCTGGGGCAAGGGCAAGACTCTGTTCTTCCTCTTGCTCTTTGAGGGTGGATGCTGTTAGTAATGGAACAGAGAAGAGAGTGGAAGCAAGGAAGGAATGTGGTAGATTTGCTGAGCAGGGAAGTCAGACAGCTCTCTCCCCCTGGAGCCTTCAGGGCTGACTGTACCAGTCAGTACTCTAACATACACATCACCAGTCTCCTCCTTAAGAGGCCAATTTCCATTCTAAATTGTTCATTATTGCCACACAGCAGCAATGTACAGAAAGTGTCAGAACCCATAAGCTTGGGGAAAATGGACAAGTGAACATATGGATGCGTTTTCCTTCCTGTATTCTGTGGGGAGGTGCAAGCCCTTGGGAGGTGGTGACAAGAAGTCAGAATACTAACAGCCAAGGGTGAGAGAAGGACACAGTAGAGGCTGACTGCAGCATTTATTACACATAGATGTGCTAGACACTATGTGTGATACTGGGGTGAACAACTCATAGGATGGGGGGGGGGGCAAAGGCTGCTGCAGTGGAGGCAAGCATTGGAAAGACGCACAAAGTTCCTCTGGCAGAGTGAGAGCTGAAACTAAGGAGCCAATGCTATATAAGAAGGCTTCCTGGGTAGGTGACAGCTCAGCTAGGTTGTGCGGCTGGTGTAGTTCTCTGTGACTCCAATATGCATGGTTTAAAACCTCCACCTCAAAGGAGCCTCAGAGGGTCTACTAAACTTTTCTCTGTCCAGTTACTTGGAGTATGACTTTGGACAACTAAATTAACTTCTTTGTGACTGTCTTTTCTCTCTATATCACAACAGCAGTAGCTACCTACCTCACAGGGATGCTAGGGGCTTTAATGTCTTCATGTCAAGAATGCGGGACAATGCATACTTGCATCTCATTGTTTCTTGTTACTTTCTGCCTTCCCTGCTGGGTCAGTTTCCTTCAGGCCAGGAAGTCAGAGAACCCCATTTTTGTATCCCCCAGGAGATCCTTCCAGAAAGAAGATAAGATGAGAACATTTCTAAGACCTCATGACAAGTCAGTGCTTATTTTAATAGAAGATAAACTTGAGGTCAAGAAGAAACTAAGCAATGTGCCCAACTCACAAAGGTAGAAAACAAGCCATCAGGAATATACCACCATTCCCGCTCAGCACAAAGGCTTTGCAGAGCAGAAGATCAGTGTCATGTTTTCCTTAGTGTGTCTCTGGGTCATTTTCTAAGCAGTCCCACCTTGTATCCTCGGCATTGCCCTTTGGCATTTTCTAAGGAGTCTGGTTTCCCTGCCTGCCCATCAGAGTGCTATGCTTAGAGTGAGATGCTGTACACTTTAAATGGACTGCAGGCAGGACCTGGGCTTGGTCTGAACACAGAGTTCAGAGCAAGAAGGGGGAAGAACAGACCTCAGTATACTCCAGTGGGCCCACCACCCAGTCTGCCAGGCACCCAGGCTGCAGTCAGGCGTCTGCTCTCATTGCAGACTTGATGCAATCTGGAAAGTGCATTAAACATTTCGAAGAGTAGTTGACATGTAATTAATAAAGTACAGATTTTGGCTGGAAGCCTCAACTTAAAATAGCACCATGAGTGTAGGAAGAGGAAGGGCAAGGGAGGTAAGTCAGAAGATGGCAAGACCAGTGTCTCTGAGAATATTGGACCCAGTTCTTGCTGAAGCACGCCAAAATTAAGGTAGGAGAGAAAAATAATCTTTTCCCTTTTTAAAATTTATGGGGTGAAACTGAGGCCCAGAGAAACTGAATAAATGCATATCCCACCATGCATCACTGGACAGAGCTGAGGACCCAGCCCTGGAAGAGTGTTTGACACTTGCCCACACCCTCCACACCCGTAGGTAGTCAGAGAGCACTTTCATATATCATTGAGATGCTCTCTCATGAAGCTGTACATTCCAGGACTGTTTTTAATTTGAGAGATGTTTTTATGGCATTTTGAGACAGACTGTTCCATCCCTGATTCTCCAGAGAGGCTGGAAGGAGCTTTGCATCTTCTTTGAAGAAGAAGGAGAAAAAAAAGAGAGAGAAAGAAAAAAAGCCTTTCTTCTACAAGAGTGTTCAGAGATCCCTTTGCTGCAGCTAGCCAGCCTGCTGGTGAGAGGAGAGGTGAAGAAGTGGAGGAAAAGGAAGAGAGGCCTCTGTGGTTAGTTCAAATGACTGGCCTCGGGGGCTTTTGCCACTGAAGCAGGAGTCCTGCTGCTCTTTGCCACAGATCCCAAACTGAAATTCTGAAGTAAAATGCAAATTTGAACCCAACTAATCAACCCTGGCAGGGCACCTCAAGCCACCAGGGCACACCCTAGAGCCTAGGAACACTAGTTCTAGGTAAAGGAAACTGTGATGGAAGCCCCAAATTCAAACAACTGTAGAGCAGGACTTTAACAACATAGGGGAGTCTGAGGAATGTTAAAACTACCATGAAATTTTATAGTGACCCTTCATGTAACTTGGAATATTAATCCATTTCTCTACAAGGCAAAAATAAATGTGATCTTATTTAAACAGTGGTGAGTGGAGAAGGATATGTCAAAACCTGTCACATCTCAAGGCCTACTGGACCTTCTTTAAGAGTCATCAGTGTGAACAGATCCACAGAACCATCTGATGTGGCATGATCCATGTTTCCTTTGCTTCCATCCCTCCAGAGCATACACTATCCTCCACTGTGTCTGTGCAAAGGTACAACAGACCAATTCTAAGTCTGCCTTAGACACCCCAAGTCTTGGTGTAGCTGTCCACATGGTAAATGAAAAGGGCATGATGGGACAGAGTTGTTGAGTGCTAGCAGACACTTCTCCCTTTTTCTACCACTTTACATATCTTCCTGTCTTCTGTCCCATGCCTGGCTTACTACCACCTAGATGGATCAGACAATCAGAGGAACATGAGTTTCTGCCCCTACCCCCAGGTTTTCCAGGCAGGCACCTTTTTCTCATGTCCAGAACTTGAACTCACAACCTTATACTGCTATATCTCCCAGAGAGATATAAGTCAGAGCTCCAGAGCAAGAGGCCCAGCTGTCAGCCCTTTCTACTTCTGGGAGGTTTGTGTTGTTGAAGAAGGGACAGAAGAAATGCATGCACTGTCCCTGGTAGCAGAAGGGTGGAAGTAAGAGACAAAGGGGTGGTGGCTTGGGTTTCACTAGCATTCCACTGCAGGCCTTGGCTGGGCAGCTGAATCAGAGCTGAGAGAGATGCCGAGACCAGAGGAGTCTTAGAGTCGACTGTGGGCAAACTTGATAGCCCATCTGGAATCCATCCATGGACATGTTCCCTCCCCCATACCCTGATCTCATTGGTGAAATTGCAGTGGAGGAGCAGGGCCAGGAACCTTGGCCATCAGGCTGGATAAATCCTCCAGGTGCCAGCTCCCAGTGCCTGCTCCCACTCCTTGCTCTGAGAGCACAGGCCCACATGCACTGCCTCTGCTTCAGTTTCTGCTCCTTCCTTTGTGACCTGATCTGAAGGCTTTGAATAGGGCAAGAGGAAAAGAAATGGCAACAGGGTTCCAGCCATGCCTGGTTATTTAGGGCCCTTGAAAGCCAGCTCCTTGGCAGCAAGAAGTCTGGATAGCCAGCCAGTATCTTAGCAGTGGGCTTTCAGAGCCCACAAGAGTCCTCTAGCCCTTAGCTGTTGGCATTCTTAATGTCCTCCATTGCCTATCACCATAACACCTAAAAACCCAAACTCTTGAGACAGAGGGAGCTAAGAACTAAAGGACATGATATTGCACAAAGATCAAGGGGATCATGTCTCCAAACTGGCACTGTCTTTGCCATGGCTTGTTTTCTGACCTTCCAGGACTATTTTCTTTTGTGAGAGGTCACCTTTCTTTCAGGATGAATATGAGGATCATATCCATGATGATAATGGAAAGAATTAGATGACAAAGACAAAGAACCCTGCATGATCAAAACATACCTCAGCAAGGGCAGATAGAACACAAAGCCTGTTACAGAGGTCCACAGTAGCTTTGCCTGGCAGAATCATGCTAGCTCCAGGATGTTATATCCCTAAAGCATCTAAGACACAGAATTCCCCATCCTTTTTCCCCATGTCTTAGGCTGTAAGGAATCATGGCCATTTGTTGCCAATTGTCATATTTTGTTAACTTTTGAACACCCATGTGGGCATGTCTGGGGGCTACTCGTTCCTCTTTCAGCAAGGAACAGGAAAGAGTCACTGCTAGGGAATCCATAGACTGGTTTAGACTACTGGAAACTCAGTTCTAGCTCGATCATTTGGGAAGAATTCTAAAAGCCAAGTCAAGGTACCCTCTTGTTGGGAAGCCCCATGAATTGAAAGGCACCCCAGACCACCTAGAGGGAACCAGGCCCTTTTGCCTATCCCAAATATCTTCAACAACAAACTCTTTGGGAACAGTGTGTTTTCACAGTACAGCTTCCTGAACAGTGTTTGTCTAATCTGTCTGCCCAAAATCCCTCTCCAAACACTAAGTTTCCTGCCCAGCACAGGCAATCAGAAAGCTAATTACCTGAGATTAGGAATGGGGGGTTATCCCTTTTAATTACAGGGACCCACCTGATGTCAGCAAAGCCAATGGGATTAGAAGTGAAGTTTAGGTTGGGCAGAGGTCAGTATGGGTAGTGGAAATATCCTGAGCTCTGAGGCTGGTCCCTCCTGGCCATGGCTGATGCTGGGATTCCAGGCAAATGTAGGTAGAGCTTTCAAAAGAGCGTCTTTATAAGCTATCTGGAAGAATGTGTGTATAGGGTTTGGGGATTCAGGGCAGTAGAGGCAGAGAGATAGACAGAGACAGAGGTACACAGAAAGAAAAGCAAAATCAGGTGGGGGAGGGGAACCAGAACCTGCAGAACTGAGAAGGGAAAGATCAGGAACAGGAGAGAAAAAAAGTAAATAGGAAATGAAGAAGGTGGCCAGTAAAACAAGAGACTGGTTTGTAGACACTATCACACCCATACGTTGCAGGCTAACATTCCTGTTACTTTCCTTTCTGGAGGGAAGTCAACAAAGGCAGCAGAAGCTGCACACTGCTTGCCTCCTCCCTCCATTTTGCCTTCTTCTATCTCTGTCTACATGCAGTTCTCTGGTGCCTAACACTCTGACCTAGTTTTGCAACACAACATGCAGGAGCAGAATGCTTGAGACCTGGCTGTGGCAAAAACAGGGTGATAGCCCAGCCCTCAATGATCTAGGTTGAGTGTCTTCAGTGGCCCAAAGAAGGGATTTTCTGCCCTGCACCCCTGATCATCTCTCTATAGGAAGACTCTCTTGGCTCATAAATTCACTCATTTGGTAATTCATTCATTCTTTTATTTTATAAATGCATCCAGAACTTTATTACTATTAAAAACTTTATTACTCAATAAAGGCTGAGCCATGGTCAGCCTTGAGACTTTCGTCAGTGTGTGGAGTCCAGGCCAATTGGCTCCAATTTTTGAGAATTCTCTCCTACCTCTTGCAACCACCCGCTTATATTTAAACCATTCCATACTCCCATTCAGAACTCCCATTTTGAACGTTGCCTCCAAAAGGTGTATGCACACATTCCCAATGCAAAGACCATGTCTGGGCCAAAGCAACACTAGGTACACATGAGCACAAAGGGAAGATGTGAGCATTATTTTTTGCATATATTTACCCTCACTTTTTTCACAGAAATTCAGGTGATTTATAAGAAAAGACTGGACAATATAACAATAACTAACTTAGAACTAGAACATCCATGCCTCTTCCTCCACAGAGGCTTAGAAGGAAATAAACTATTAAGCTTAATGGAGGCTCCGGACTAAGATTAGATTTGATCTGAGATTCCCAGCAGCCATAAACTCTTCTCTCTAGTAGAAGGACTCACTCACATTTTTTAGAAAAGACTATTCCCAGACTTTACATTCTATGTATAATTTATGATCATGTGAGGTCTTGTACAGATTCCAAGACAAGAGTTTAGCATCAAAATCAGAGTCTTCTTTTAAATGTCAATTCTAATATTAACCCCTCATCAAGTGCCAAGGTTATGAAATCCATGCAATAACCACTATTCAGGGAGGCACTCTCATTGAGTAACAAACAATAAAAGCATATGAGACCATAAAGGAAAGGGAACGTGATGGTTAAGATCTATAGTCCAAGTTTGTGACTTTCCAGAGTTCTAAGTTGATCAGGGATGGAATGAAATTTTTAAAGTACCCTGTTGAGCATGGCATGCTGCTAAAAGTTGAATAAAATGAACTCTTTGGATCCAGCTTCTACCTTTGGAAATTTATAATTTATGTTGGCACTTAGATCAAGACTCAGAGGGCAACAGATGAGTGTTAAAATGAAGGACAATGAAATGTTAACACCACACAAAAGGCAAAGCTGGGCATCTTTTAAGGAGACTAATTAACTGCTTCAAGTTCAGTTCCTTGCTTAGACTGGCTGCTTGTATGACTTGTGGGTATTTGCCTCACCTATCTGAGTCCCGGGTTTTAATGTGTGACATGGGTTTGATAGTAAAGTGAGAGTTATTGTAAGGTGCCTGGTGTCCATAGCAGCTTTAGCATTAACAGAGAAGCCACAAGAAAACCAGGGAGGAACAGGGCTCTCTGAGAAACTGCGTAGGGAAAATTCATCTCCTCCCTGACATTGAATCAGGTTTATATTACAACTTGGTAGGTATCTGTGACTTCCTTTTGTTCTATCTACTTTCCTTACTCTTAGAAAAGGCCCAGGCCCTGTGCAGTGCTGAATAGACACTGTTTGGGTGTCTCCTGACTGGACAACTTCACAGGCTACCCAGCCCTCAGCCTTCAGCCCTTTCCCTGCTTGACCCTAGGGAGGCTCTGGGATCAGACAAAACAAGCAATGCTCATTCCCACCTCTCTTGGAGGAATCTCTGTCTGAAATGGTTGTAGTTCAGTGCCCTAAAGCTTCCAAGTGATAGCCAAAGGGGGCTGAGATGAAAATCCACATGGCCTCCACTTTTCCCATATACTCTCACCTAGCATGCCCTGAACCAGAGTAGCCAGGTATAGCAGAGCCAGGAGTCAGCACACACAGGCTGATCCATTGAACACACCTCTGCCTCCCTCTTGTGCTTCTTTGCAGCTTCTCTAGTACTCCCCAGATCACTGCCAAACTGTCAAAAGCACCAAGAAGCAAAGTGCTGTTCAGTTAATGATCACAGCCCCAGGAGAGGTATAGAGCTCTTTTAAGAGAAGCAAGTGTAGAAGGAGTGGGGGCGTGGGAGAGGCAGAGGGGGATACTTTAGTGCTTCCCACAAAAGCCTGCTCTTTCTAAGTCACAGATTAGAAGTGGGTAGGTCTGCTCCAGCTGCTTTCCTTGTGGCTTAAGGACTAGAGCCACCCCCTCACTTTACTCCTTTTCAGGAATTTAAAAAAAAAAAAAAATGGTCAGAATCAGAATGTTGCTATCCTCTGGTGGATCCAGTGGCCTTAATGTTCTGGTCCCCAACACAGACCCTGTGGAGACCCTAGCAGACTATTCCTTCTCCTCTGGAGAGGGGCCACCTCCCCAGACAGGCTGGTAGCTCCAACAGCAAATGGCCTAGCTGGGTTCACTTGCCCCTCTCTTCTCTCTCTGCTCCCAGCCTACTCCCTTGGAAAGGAGAGAGTGGAATGACCCACTGCCTCCTGAAAATTACCTTCCTGCTTGGTCTTACTCAGCTTGGTCCCATCCACACTTATAGATGAAGGGAAGAGCATTCTCCTTTATCCCTTTCCAACTTCTCTGGCTCTTTTACATTCTTCATCTCATCTGCTCTGAAGCATTGCCATGCAGGTGACATGGCTCTTGCCAACTTTGTAGTTGAGGAAATTAGAAATTATCACACCCCCCCCCCGAGCTGAGGCTGAATACTCTGGTGTGATCCCAACCCCAGAGAGTTAGGTCATCATCTGTGAAGGGACAATAGCATATATGGGAAGGGAGGTTAACATATGGGACTTGGGGGATCTTGAAAGAAACCCATAAGTCCTGGGAAGTGACAGCTGGGGGAAATCCTGTATAGTACAGCTTCTAGCCTTTGTGAGCTTGACACAGCTTTGGGGAAATCTTAGGGTCATTTTGCTCCATGTTGTTCTTGAGTCTCTTTCGTCAAGCTTACAGTCTCAGCAACAGCCAGCTCTAAGGAATGGTGCCATTCTGGCTGTTAAGGTCCAGGAGTATGCAGCATCTGAGACAATTGAAACCTTTTCTTTGGCATCAAGAGGACTGGAACAGTCTGAGGGGAAGAGCTTTCCATTTGCTTTACTAACCAGTATCTCATGGGACATCTGCTAATGTTCAGGTAAAGGCAGTGAAGAATTTATTCCTCATGAGTCTAAGGCCAATCTCGGTTCTCTCCCATCTATCTCTCCTGTAAGAACCTGGCACCTGCTGTATTACATTCTGCCACCAGCAGAGCCTGCCTTGCAGGCACTGTGCCCAGCAGCTGTGGAGCACCAGTATGAAGAGAGGTAGGGGTTGAGAAGAAGGTGCCCAGCAGTGAGGTGACTAGAAGAGATCTCAACAGTGAAGCCGGGGAGCAAGTTAATTTCTGTTCATCACAAGACAGGTGCAGTGGATGAGACAGTCCTTGCTCACCACCCTTTCCCAAACCACACGTTGATCAGTGGGAAAAGCCAAGCAATGAATTAATTAGAGGTTTGTTGTCAGAGGTGGCTCTTTATTAAAGCCCTCTTCTGGGAGAAGAGGTGGAGAGTAGTGTGAAAGCAACAGCTACTCAAACAATCCTTTAACAGAGCTGAATTCTCTGTCTGCTATGACCTCAGGCTCTACCAGGATGTCAGATAGATCAGGGTACATGGGTGTCCCTGAGATCGGGGCAGGGGATATAGGAAGATGAGGGCTTTCTTCCTTCTTCTGCCATCCTTATTTCACCCCAGCTCTGATCTATCTTCCTGACTTCAACACTTGCTTTCTACCAGCCTTGAGACCCTGCAGCTCTTTCCATAGCAATATCTGGACTATAATAATACTTCCTCCTGAGATCTTCTCCCACTCTACTGGGACCAATGGTCATCTCTACAAATGTTTCTATTGCCAGGGTCTGAAGATCTGTGGCAGGAAGAACGAGGTGGGACAAGAAGTCTTTTCCTACCTTCTCTGTTTTGTTTTTAGAGATGAGCAGAGACCTAGGATAATGAAAGTACAACTGTTTAGACCCCAACTTTCTGCCCAAGGCTCTGTGACTTTGGGGGGATGTCACCTCACTCCTTAATGCCTTGCATTTCTCATTTATATCCTGAGGATAATGGAGGAGCTGACCACAGAAGGTTGTAAGCACTGAAAAGATGTGCATAAGACATTTCCTCTGATAAGAACAATGGGCACTAAATGCAAACTGTGCTAACTTGGGTCCATACTGCTAATCTCAGCAGATGGACCCAGGCCTTTAGCTAGCAAGCAGTACAGAAGCTGGCAGGGTGTACAGCAGTACCAAGCCTGGAAAGGCATAGAGATGTATACAGCCTAGTCTCTTCTCTGGGTCCTTAATCTGAGAAGACAACTACCTGTACTCACACTTATAACATTACTAGGAGACATTCCAGCAACTGTGGGGCTGAAAGGTCAGTACAAGAGGTGGTGGCTTTTGAGTTAGATCACCAAGGAGGATTAGGATCCTGAAGTTAGAACAAATTGTAAAATAAAGGTATAAAGACTAAAAAGCTTGGAATGTAATTGGAAAAGAGTTGAAAGCCATGTTAGCTAGACTCCAGTGACAAACTAGGGAGACTTTTCTATCAATTGGGACAATTAAGGGTGGGGTGTGTGGTGTGGGTATGTGGGGGGTATGTGTATGCTGTGTAAGGAGATGGAGTGGGTTGTGGAGGTGTGGGGTTGTGGATGTGTGGGGTGGAGGTGATATGTGTGTTGTGGGGAGTGTGAGTGTGTGGGGTATGTGTGTGTGGTGTATATGGTATGTGGGGGAAGGTCTGAGTGTGTGAGTGTGAGGTGTGTATGTGGGGGGGGTGTGAGGTGTGAGCATGTGTGAGCATATGTGGGGTTTGTGTGTGTTGTGTATGGTATATGTGTGTGAGGGAAGGTGTGAGTATGTGTGGTGTATGTGTGTGTGTGTGTGTGTGGAGGTATGGGGGTGTGTATGGAGGTGTGTGAGGGTGTGTGTGTGGTGTGGTGTGTGCGTGAGGTATGAGTGTGTGGGAGGTGTATGTTGTATGTTGTGTGTGTGGGGAGGTGTGAGTGTGTGTAGGTTGTGTTATATGTAGGTGTGTAGGTGTGTAGGTGTGTGTATGTATGTAAGTGTGGGTGTGGGGAGGTGTGAGTGATTTATTTCAATATCCCCAAAGTGATGTATACTCATCATTTTTAAAAAATTATGAGGCTGAGATAAGCAAGAGAAAGAAAATTACATGCATCTGAAATTTAAGGATTTTTGCATACAGAAAAGGCAGGATCAAATACGTGTTTTAAGAAGATTAATCTGGAAGTGTTGGGTAGAATAGATTAGAGAATGAATATGCTGGAGGCAAGGAGACTTCTCAGGTTATTGCAGCTGCAGAGATAAGAGGCAGTCAAAGTCCAGACCCAGTAGTTAGCAAAGAGAAGAGACATACAGCATGTGAATATAGTCTCCATTTCTCTTGGTCACTGTACTTTTCTGTACCATGGTATATGCACTCCATGTATATTGTTTTAAGACTTCTCCTTTTAAAAAATCAGGTAATCATCCTGCATCCAGACACAGGTGCTAGGTGAGGTCATGGTGCTCAGAGCCCCAGACTTCCATGCTGAAACTCAAAAGCCACCCTCAGTAGTAAAGGGAGCTTATTACTATTTCAGATTATGCAAGGCAGGGCAATTACAGACTATTGAAAAGAATGTGTTAATTTGAGAGATTAATAACCCTTTTAAAGTTCCCTATCCTTTGCTCTTTTTCAAAATTGCAGATAACCTTCTTGCCACCATGAAGGAGACAACTATGTGACCCTTCCCTGAGACAGCTCTCCAGAGGTCCTCAGCCATGTAGTTTCTTTCTAGTCCAAGTAAAGGCAGCCCCTTTTGTTTGTCTTGAAGGAAACCAAGACCCCACAGAGAAGCAGAGTAGAGAAGAGTTTCAGAACCAGCCCCAACTAGCTTTAGGTTCCACACTGCCACTTTGCAGCTGCCATCAGCTCTACACACTTAACATTTCTTCCTTGTAAAATGGGAGGAGGCTACCTCGTGGAGTTTGGGAGATTATTCGTGTTCACACCCCCAATCTTTTACACTTGGATGAGATAGAATAGATACAAATAAATGGGTTTAAATTAATAAGGAGAGAAAGCTATTCCAAAGCATATATATGTAAAAGTTGTCCTACCTCCTTTGGGGAGAGGAAGCCAGTCTCTCTTAAAATGCCTACTCTTAACCCTCTATCCACCCATTTGAACACCTGTTGAGGAACTTGCCCTGCCCTCCACATGGCCCCAGAGTCACTCCTTGGCCAAACTGCCTGGGCATCCCCAGGAAAAGAATCCGTGTATGTATGGCACTGTAAACAGAGATTCTTGTGTGATCTTTGTGTAAACAAAGACTCCTTGGTCTTGGCAGAATTCCTCATTACTCTTTATTAATTCCTTCTCCCTCCCTCCTCATCCCTCCCAACTCTGTGCACTGTGTGAATTATAGCTTTGCCTCTGCATAATGTGATTTCATCTGTGGCTGCTTAATGCTTCGGCTAACTCTTGCTGTGTTTATCTTAATGTTTCCCAGAACACTATAGTGCTTCCTCTACCTGACAGCTTCTCTTGTTTCTGGACCCTTAGACCTGCCAAATCCTAGAGATATAGCCTGGTGTATTAAGGTACAGGGTTGGGCCCTTAGAGCATTCCCTCGATGGACTTTGCCTTGGCTCTTTCTGATCTTTGTAGTTCAACCCCATCCTAACAGGGTAGAGTCAAAGATATAGATTCTTTTTGCTTCCAGGTCTTAATGTCACTCTCCCACAAGCAGTCAAAGGGAAGGCCCCAGGATGGGAACCTCAATGCTTCTAGGAGGTGGGATATGAGCTTAATCATAGGATGGTAAGAGCAGAGCCCACATTTTATTCTGGAAGTGGCATGTATCAGTGACTGCTTGACTATCCTCCCTTCACCCAAGAGGAGCAAAGAAGACCCAGTTTAGACCAAAATCCTGGCCTCTAGTGCTCTACTCAGCCCCCAGCCCTTTTCTTCGATCTTGCATGCACCCTATCCTTACACACTAGAGTGTTCAGTAAATGTTTGCCCTCTACCCTATATGCCAAGCTGTTAATTCTTAGACTGTTCCAAGGTGCCAGAATCTGAAGAACTCTTCTCTGCATCCTAGGAAGAAGCCCATCATAGCCTGATCCCCATCCCCCAAATCCAGATGCCTCTAGCCCTGTGAACCCTTCTGCTATACCCTCTGCTCTCCATTGGATATCTAGGGAAGTTTATAACATAAACAAAAATAAAAATAATTATGTCAGAAAATGTCAATCTCCACTGTAAAAGCCTTTCTGATTGACGACAACTGTAGGGACCAGTGCTGGGAGAGTGTGTGTAGGTATCATCTTAGCTCATCACATCTTAGTTGCCTCCTTCTTCATAGACAAGAGGGATCCTTCATCCCATCTCCCCTCTTTCTCTTTTTCCTTGGCTCAGTGTAACCATAGGTTTCTGACTCCCTTACCAATTATCAAAATATTGGGTGCCAGACTCCTAGCTGTCCTTCAGAGAGCATCAGTCCACTGAGCTGTGACTTTGCACACTCTGTTATCTTCCCAGAGTTCTGAGGACAGAGTTGAGACCTGCAAGCTGCTTTGGGAGCTGCTGCCATCTTCCCCCACCCCCGTGTGTGTATGTGGTGTGTGTGTGTGTGTGTGTGTGTGCTGTGTGTGTGTGTGTGTGCTGTGTGTGTGTGTGCTGTGTGTGTGTGTGTGTGTGCTGTGTGTGTGTGTGTGCTGTGTGTGTGTGTGTGTGCGTGCTGTGTGTGTGTGTGTGTGTGTGTGTATGTATGTGTAGGAGGGAGGGAAGATCTCAGAGACAAAATTTACCAAAGATTTCAAGCTATAAATAATTCGGGTCATGAAGTCCTACAAAAATAAACTTCAGCTTGAATCCTCTCTCACAGCAGTAATGTACAGCTGCAGATGTGCACTCATTAACTCACGAGAGTTCAGTGAGAGCAGCACCAGACACTCCACCTGCCTCTCTCTATATATATTTGACACACATATGCACATAAGTACTACCTGTTAGATACACAGAACACACATGATATACCTAACACACATATATACCACACATTACACACAGACAAAGCACATGGATACATAACACTACACACAGGCACACAGAAAGGCATACATATCACATACAAAACATGTATATGACATATCACACAATTCATATACACATCACACACCAAACACATATACATGACATACATACATACATATATACATACATCACACAGAGATATGCTACACAGAGATAGAAAGATACACACATCAAATACACATATACTACACTAGTTATACCACATACACACATACAAATATATGAGGTATATTACACATGGAGCTACACACACACACACACATATATATATATATATATATATATATATATATATGTATGTATGTATGTATATATATATATATATATATATATATATATATATATATACACATACCATGCTACATATCAAACATCAAACATACCACATATGCACATACTCACAAATAGTTACAGATAACACACATGTACACATACACCACCACTACCACCACCACCATACCACATGCATGCAAACCCAGAGTACTGAGCCAGAGCCATCCAGTAATAACCCTAGGACAGAAATTGCTGTGAGTCTGTTCAAGTTACAAGCCTCAGTCATTTCACATCTAAACTTTCATCCTTTCGTAAGTGCTGAGGCCCCAAAAAACAGATTTTTAGGAGATCTGGGTTCAACCCCAATGAAGTGCCTTCAGGTTTGTAGCACACTTCACATTTTCCACAGATGCAGTTCCTACCCTAGATCTTTGCTTAGGCCTCATCTCCTCCAGGGAAGTCTCTCCTCTGGACCTCCCTCAAATCAGATGGGCCATCCCTATTCTGAATCCTGCTGACTTTGTGGAAATCATCGCTCTTGAGGCTAACTCTTGAGTTTGTAAAGATGACTTGTGCTGTTTCTGTTTCTATCCTGAGCTCTCTGAAGGTGTGCAGTATAATTTATCAGTGTCCTCTGTTTCTTAGTGCAGCCTGGCTCATGGTAGGCATGTAATAAATAGGGAACAGTACTGAAAATCTTAGCTAATAACTCTTTTCATTTCCACAATATCCTTTTTGTGCTGAGAGAGAATAATAGCCACCCTCATCTAGAAGCTACAAAAACTATTACATGCACAAATAAAATGACTTGTTGGATGCCACACTCCAGTTAATGCAAAAGTTGGGATTAGACTCTGTTATCACCAGAATCTCAGACCCCAGCAATGCCTGTAAAACCTAAATTTCTCCATAGATGCCTACAAGATCCCTAACCCTTCTTTTGACCAGTAGTTCTTGGAGGCTATCATGACCATTGCTTCTGCTCCTAACAGACTGCCAAGCCCATAGACAGACTGTATAGTAGAGTTAACTAGAAAAGAAACTGATACGTAGGAGTTTACAGGACCACAGGTAAATCAGTCAGCTGTGTGTCTGAGCTGAATGGGACGTTCAGAGAAAAGAGTTGTCATTCATTTCTGTCCAGACATGGCTGTGATTTAGAGAAAAGAAACAATAATGTTAATATCTTTTTCTCCCCTGCCTCTTGCCCTCCAAGAATGGACACCGAATCTCTCCTGAGCCGTATCTCACTCACTCCTGCCCCAGAACCAGCTCTGTTAAACTAAATTTTAGTCCCCAAGTAAATTCAGAATTATGTTCTGAGTTATTTTGCCCCTTAGAAAATAGATAACAGTCTTGCTGTGAGTGGGAGAGGTCTGAAAGGTAAGAAGGCAGGGGACACTTAGACTCCAGGCCTTCTATCTTCTCTGCTCAGCTACATTTGTCTTTTTGACCCTCTCATGTGAAAATCACCCTGTGGCCTATGATTGGACTCTGGCTCTATGAATCCAAATGCCTGTGTGATCATGTGGTCACAGAACTCTCCTAGCCTCAGATTTATCATCTATAAAATGGAAATTATACTAAGATTATTAACAGGGGAAGCTGAAAGGATAAATTAGTTCATTTTTGTTATGTTTTGAGCAGTAACCAGCACATTTTAAGAGCCACACATATGGTAGCTATTAATAAACTTAACAGATAACAACGCCAATCTGAAATACACCAGCCATGTTGTCCCTTCAGGTAGGATTACATCTAAATGTAAAGCAAACTGGGTATCCTGCATCCAGAACCTGGAAAGGAAACCCTAATGTCTTGAGGCTGTTAGTTTTCTACAGTTAGGTGTCACTACAGCAAGAGGTTTTTACTGAAGCTCCCCTCAGTGTCCTTGCATGAATTTAGGCATATTTTGTCTCTTACTGTAGTAAATTGATTCTTAAGTTATATGCTTTCTGAGCCTTGAGCAACCAACACAGCCTGATAATGTTCACATGGCCATTGAGGTCTAGCTCTCCCAGAAGAGAAGTTGTACTTTCATAAAGCCTGCTTGGGAGGCTCAGTGTGCCTTTCCATGTTACCTCCCTCCTCTGCCTTATCTCAGCTTCTTTACTGGTGGGATACCAAGAAGTTATGTGGTCTACCCTGATTGGAACCTATAAGCGATCTATTTCAACTTATTAGTATCTTTCTGGTCATTCAAACATGGAATGTAATACTAAGGAAAGCTGCCACTTTGTGTAGAATAAGGTATATTTCTTGCTTCAAAATCCCACTTTGGGGACTAGAGAGATGGCTCAGCAGTTAAGAGCACTAGTTACTCTTGTATGGGATGGAGGGTCATTTCCCAGAACTCACATGGCAGGTTATAACCACCTATTACTCCCGTTCATCAGGATCTGACACTCCTTCTAGCCTCTTTGGGCACTCAAAGAATGGGATGCACAGACATATATGGAGGGAAAAATCCATACACATAAAATATAAATAAATATTAAATCCCACTTTTGTCCTGGTATATACTCCAGGAGTTTCCTTCCACTACCCATCTTGTTCCTGGTAGTGATGGAGGACAACTCTATAGGTCAGAGCTTCCCTGCTTGTTGCTAAGCAATCTCTGTGTTAAATGTTTGCACCCCTCAGCTGACGGGCATGGCTCAGAACCTTGAACCAACTGGAGATAGTTAAGACTATGATTCTCTGGGCCGGATACTAACTGGGCAGATTGCTTTTTCTCATTGCTAATAGAACACTTTCACTATGTCTTAGAGAGGTAACTCCCCTTAAAAGTATACCACACCTTAGCAAAAGTCATAAGGGAGTTACCCATGACCTAGACCCACACTCTACCCACTTAGTGTGCCAGCTCCAGGGGAAAGGCCTCTATTGCTACCTCCAACAACCCTAACCCCTTCCCTTCTTCTGGTCTCTGGTCCCCGGTCCATCTCCAATTTCTCTGACCTTCTTTGAGTATCTTACAGGTTGTGAAGCTTGTGGCAGATAACAGAGAGTAGAGGGGTATTTAAGGACGTTCTGGCTTCTTGACCCATACTTTCCTTTCTAGGATTTGGGCAGAATGAAATATAGCTTAGTTCAAATGATTGCCTAGAATCTTCTGTTCTAGTTTGGTTTTTACTTTGATATTTAAGAGTTACATGGACTTGATTCTGTTATTTCTGGTTCACTAAATGGTTGTGGTGGCAGATAGGGAATTAACTAATCACTAGGTCTCTGATAAGGTGGAAAAGTAAGGGACTAGTCATCATGGAGCAAAGCATGTCTGATACACCTTGTTCTTTGACAACTCCAGCTATGCACAGTACTACCTGGTCTCTGGAATCACAGAGTAAAGGTTTGATTTATTCTTCCTTCTGACTTTGTGTTCAGACATTGTTCTGAGACCCCTAGCCAATCCCAGATGAGTTGGCAAGGTGGCTATTCCAGCTGAGAAAGGGCAAATCAGCTTTCTGAGACGGATATCCCAGGCCTGGCCTGGGGTAAGGGACTGCTTCTGCAGCTCCTGAGTGGGATAGAGCCTTGAGGAGACAGCTGTCTTTAAGAGAAGAATTGGTATGAAGTAGGGAAAATTCCCATTGGATATGGTACTGTGCTGACTCAGACAAGAGCCAAAGTCAGAGTACTCTATGTCATGGAGACAAAATTGAGCCAAGTCAACAGGAAGTCATCATGTCTTTCCCCTGGCCCAACAACTTCTGTGACTAAAAGCTGCAATATTTTTTGTGAAGGCTTTTAGAAATATAAGCCTATTGATCCAAAGGAGAAAGCTGATTTAAATGGCATAGGGGTTCCTTTTCATTGTCGGGGGTGATACCAGGTAGACACTAATGATTACTTTGTCTTTCTGCTTAAACTCTGGAGTAGAAAGTGAATATTTCAGCCCTGTAACATCATGATTGATTCAGTACTTTCTTCAATCCTATAAAAATAAATGCTCATCCCACCTCTGGGAAGGAAGGCCTTTGCTAACAGTTGTCAAAGCAAGTGTCTTTAATGCAGAGAGACTACTAAGGTGCTAGAAAAAGGGTAAGGGTAGAGCTTAGGGGAAAGAAGATTAAACCCACAGGGAAGGACCATTGAACTAACCCTTGCAATTTCAAGCTTGAGCCCCTAGGTCACCTGCCAAAGCAGTGGGAGCATGTTCTCCCAGGCTAGACCCTAATCCAGTTCTTGTCCTTGAGATCCAGGTACAGAGCCTCAGCCATTGGGCACTTAGCCTTGATAAGCTCATGGCCTGTTCCCCCCCACCTCCAGCCCATCTCACCAGCCCACCATAACCAATCTTAGGCCCCTTCATTGTGCCACTCTTAGGAAGTACAGAGGTGGAAGTGACCCTTCCCACCCAGCCAGGCAGAACTGAATTCTCTGCTCACTATCTTCCCATGTTACTGCAGTATCAGGCCCAAGGTGGGCCTTTGAGATAACTACATCATGGTCTCCCACCCTTAGAAACTCTCAGAATATCAGGACTGGATGAGCAGAGGGAAGAGACAGTGAGACAAGAGAGACTGGGAGGATGAAGAGGACAAGGCTATTCTACCTATGCTCTAGAGAAAAGATCTTTTGATCTTACTCAAAAAACCCAGAGTTCTCTGTTAGCTGGTTCATAGTTCATATCCTTTCAAAGGGTTCTTCAAGCATTCCCCTGTGTCTATCACTGTCTGTGTCCCAGCCCCAGGCAGTTTCTCAGAAGGTTACATGGAAAATAGAAAGCATATATTCACCCTCATGGTGTTAATGACTCTACACATATTGGAAGCAATTAGAGAACAATTCACATAGTAAGTCAATACATGTTAGCTAATACATATACAATGAGCAAATCAATTGATTATAATCCTAGGATACATGTCTAATAGAGAAAACTGTGCCAGTGTACATAATTAATTATGAGGGGTCAGGGGCTTCCCAGAGCAGGCAAGACTTGAGTCACAAGATTTGTAGGTAGGATATGATAGAGAAGCTGGAGTAGGAGATAGGGTAAAGGGTGAATGCTGATCTGGGATGGAACTGTGCATGGAGCCCATACCAAGGTCTCCTTGCTGACAGCTCCTTACATGAAATTCTTTCCTTGAGGACATGTAGGATTCAACCATATTAGTCCTTCTCTAACCCCTGTGCCAACAGCCTCGGCATCACTGGGAATCTTAGACATAGGAATCTCCCACCAAAACAGAGGCTATGGTCTGGCTCAGCCACAAACTTCCCATGCCCTTCAAGCAGTTCTGAGGGTGGCAGGATTAAGAGCATTATGTTATCTTGCTGCTTGTCAAATTTGGTTGTGCCTTTGGTTAGGGAGCTTTTAAACCAGGTGACAATGCCTAGGCCACACCCTTAAAGATTCTGATTCATCGGTCCAGCTCTGACTTTTACATTCCTTTTTTTAAACTCTCAAAATAAGCATAAACATGTACCTTGGGCAGAGGTGCATTAGGAAAATGACATTCAGGCCCTTTTTGTTTACTGACCTAGGATGGGGCAAAAGAAAGAAGAGCATATTTCATCTCCCTAGGTAACTTGAAAATAGAGCCAGTTGGCATCCAGGGGCAGAAAGATTTCTGAGACTTGAAATCTTCAGTCTCCAATGATGACAAGACTTTTAATGATCTGCATAATTGTTCACTCATTTTAGCCTAACACGGGGTACTGTATATTGAAAATTGACTCTCCAATCTAGAGTAAGTATGCATATATACACTCACTTGCATAGATACATCACACTTCTATGAATATATGTAAATGCACACAAAAACAACTGCATAGGGACAGTAAGAATCGTTCATGTGCATTCAACACTATTAGGAATCCTAGACCAAAGCTGGACATCATGACGCATGGTACATGCCTGTAATCCCAGAATAGGAAAAGTTGAAGGTAGAGTATCATAGGTTAGAGGACAGACTTGGTTACATAGTGACGCCCTGTCTCCAAATAAGTGAGAGAAAGAAAGAAAGAAGAAAAAGGAGACTGGGAAGGGGAAGAGAGAGAAGGAGAGGGGGAAACAGGGTAGAAGGAGAGAGGGAGAACAGATCTCAGACCCTGTATATTGAGAGTGGGTGTGAATGGATTGGAGAGTTTAATATCTGTAGCACTTCTTTCCAGAGCAGTAATTATCTTTTTAAGCCACCCCTCCAAGTAGAAGCAGGTAGTCCATGGGAAGACTGGGTGTCAGTATTAAGGGCAATTTGGTTTCTTTGCAGATTCGAGCTGATGGTCCCCCCCATGGTGGGGTCCAGTATGAGATGGTCTCTGTTTTCAAAGATGGGAGCCCCATCCTCCGGGACATGGCCTTCTCCATCAATCAACTGTACCTGTATGTCATGTCTGAGAGACAGGTAAGTGCTGGCCCACATCTCTCCTTCCTAAACTCTAGGAAACCTCTGATAACCTGTCACTTTTGGTTAGAAGTTGACCTACCCTAAAATAGAGACTGAGTTTGCTGTGCTGGGCTTCTAAGGAAGACAGAGCCCTGTGGCATTTGCAGAGGGAAGCTGCAGGACCAGCCTCTTCCCGGACACTTTTCTCTAGGCCACAGCCCCTGTCTGGGTGAGTGATGAAAAGCCCTGCAAGAAAGAGCTAGACTGAGCCCCGCAGTACGGTGTGATTAGGAGGTAGATTTACTGCTCCTGGACCCACAGAGTTGGCTGTTCATGAAAGCCAAAGAGGTGTAAATAATCTAGGCTTCCAGGCTAGGCTGGCTCCTAGGAGACAGGACTGAGATGGGGCCCTGGAAGGAGATCAGATCTTGTCCTGAGTCTGAGATTGGATTCAGGATAAAGCTGGGCAGTACTGGAAAGCTGAAACTGCTTGCAAAGGTTGGAAATCCCACAGGAGAAGCCTTAGTCTTCTGTTTAAGCAGCAACTGAGCAAGCCCTTTCTTCCTAGACCCAGGGAAGAGTTATTCTTCAGCTCAATTTTATCTCGGGAATTATGGAAAGAGAAGTAAGCAGAGATGAGGGAGTTTACCAGACCCTCAGAGGAAGGAAACCAAGCAAAGTTCTTAGCCATGGCTAGCCATTGTATCCTCTTGATCATGAGGTAACCATGGATCTGCAGCAGCCATGGTATTACCCTTTTCCTAAGGAGGACACAAAAAGAAAGACAAAGAATCTGAGGTTATCTTGGAGCTCATGATGCTGAGACTGGGAAGACAGCTGAGCTAGACAACCTACCCCTTCACTAGGTATCTCCCAGTACCTGTGTCTTTCCTCTTTTCATGAATGTTCCTCAAAGACTCTGTGTCCTTGGTCAGCTTCACCCTTCCCAGAGTTCTGTGTGCTCTCTTTTCAAAGATAAAGAATCTGAATCAATGGATGACAGATAACGGATGAGCAGAAATGAGGAAAGGGGGATGGGTGCATGGTGGCATTAAAGAAAGCAGTGATGCAGCTCTAACTTGAAAATTACTTCTTGAGAATAGATGACACAAATCATATGCTAATTGCATGCAAATTACATCGAAATCCTCTTGAGCCCACCTGTCTTTTCTGTCTTTATTCATGTGGCCCCTGCAGTTGAGGCATAAACAGATCCAGTGGAGAACTTAGTGGAACTGAGGGAAGCTTTGCCAACCCAGAGTGGGTAAGGCAATCCTAGAAATAAGCATTGGCCTACTAGCCCAGTAAGATAGCCAGTGGGTCCTGGAAAAGTATTACTAGACACATAATTATTGGGAACAAAGTACAGGGAAAATATCAGAAAAAAATGAGGCTTGGTTGCTACCCTTAAATTGATTGCAATCTAATGAGAGAAACATACCACTGGATAGATTCTATAGTTGCTTTGCATTTTCCTCCTATTGTTTTTTGTTTTCAAGGCAGAAACTTATTTGTATTTATGGGGGATGCATTTGTATATGAGTGTGTTATGTGTGTGGAGGCAAGAGACCAACCTCAGGTGTCAATCCTAAGGAGCTATCCACTTTGTTTCTTAAGACAGTGTTTCTCACTAGCCTAGAACTTAACAAATACCCTAGACTGGTTTAGCTTGTCTCTAATCCCTACTACTAGGATTATATATGTGTATCTGTCTTTTGTTCATTTGGGTTCTGGATATCCAGCTCAGGTCCTCATATTTACACCTCTTTGGCTCCCATGAACAGCCAACTCTGTGGGTCCAGGAACAGTAAATCTACCTCCTAATCACACCATACTGCAGGGCTCAGTCTCATGTTTACATGGGAAGCATTTACTGGGTGAGCCATTCCCCCAGCCCCCAAAGAGTTATTTTTTAAATAAAGAAGGTTGATGCTTACTCTACAAATCCAATCACTATATTTTAAGAACAGTTATAAGTCACCAAATCCTCCTGCACAAAATATAACACCCTGTTGACATTGGTCAACACCCAGATGCTTCTAGATAACCACCCAGAGGCAGGAGGATGCAAGGGACAGAGAAGTGGCAACCATGGAGCCAGGTGAAAAAGCAGTCATACAGGATGAACAGTCTATGCTTTGGTTGTATTTTCAGATATTCTGTATGCCAATCAGATCGCTCTAGGAAGCAACTATCTCTTGGATTCCCTGAGCCTATTAAAGTATAAAAACCAAGGTACACATAGGAATGACCAATGAGAGCTAATGGTGACTGGAGAGGTGGCAGGGCAAAAAAAAAAAAAAAAAAAAAAAAAAGTAGCACAGCTTTTTCTCAGATGAGATGCCTTTTGAAAATGCATTCAAAATGTGGGCAGAAGAGGATGTAGTTCAGTGGCAGAGAGCTTGCCCAGCATGGTCAAGCCCTAGGTCTCATTCCTAGCACTACATGAGTAGCTAAAAAGAGAGACTGGGTCAGAAATGAGGCTGTTGAGTAGGCTTTAGGGTACGTAAGGAGCTTTTGGTCCATATCTGAAAGCATCAGCCCTAGCCACATAAAGTGCCCAAGTATCTTGTTTATAAATATCCCTTCCTTCCTCCTGTCTTTTGCGTCAGATTCCCTGTTCTTGTTATAGTCAGAACCAGATATATTGAGCAGCAGCCAGCCATGGGGAGCTGAAATTGGAATCCTTTGGGTTTAATGTTATGGTCACATGAGATATTAGCAGGAGTTCCCCCATACCAAATGGAGTGAGACAATCAGGAGCTTGAGTCTAAGGGAGATTTGTGGTGGAGCTCTGAAGCCTGTCACCTGAGAAACTATAAATCATGTAGAAGAGGTAGCCAGGTGACTTCAGCTGGGGTAATCCAGGGCTGAGGGCCAAGACCAGCTCATGAGGCCCATCTGTCTGGGGCCATGGAGCAGAGTATTGACACTTAGCGTGGTCTCATAAAGGACACATTTTACTGTGTGCCAGGAATATGGTCAATAAGAACAAAATCAGGAGGTGGCCTGTTTTCTCTCCCAATGTTTGCCATTATTGTTCCCATGATCCCACAACCTTAACTTACTCTTTTATTAATTAAAGGATATGAATCAGATAATGAAATATTTCTAATACTCTATGTCCTGAGCCCCATCTCACAATTTTATAGCTGAATTGACTTGAGCAAGCCACTTAATCTCAGTGTATTCACTCAAGGAGAATATGAGATCAGTCGAAATAACAAATGAAGAATTTCTTCTTATTCAGCATAAATGGCCACATACTTACCATGAGGACTCTATAGGCCTCTTCCAGCCCTCACTCACTATATTCCCATTACTGGGTATGTAGAGATGTGTGGTTATTAGGATAAAGATAGTGGTGTGTGACCCAGATTGCTGGTCTGGCCTGGGCCAGGAGGCCCAGGTTCTGGAGCCTTTAGTCCTGACTGTAGCAACAGCTTCCTAGAGGCCTGGTTATTTAACTCCTCAGGGACTTGGAAAGGCAAGCTTCCAAGACAGAGATGGTAGTCTTAATTCCAGTATCTCCCAGATCTTAGCAAGATTTAGAAAAGTCCTGGGCTGGGACTTTTAAAAATAATATTAGCAATAAATGTATTTTTATTATTGCATCACTAATAGTATAAAATTGTCTTTGTTGATACTTTAATCTGCGTTTTCCTATATTTTTCAGTATTATTCTTTGCCTATACATGTTGGACATTTCTTGTATTGTCAAGTCCTTAAGAGTAATCCTGGGGTACTGGTAATTTTTCTTTGGTGTTTTCTATTCAGTTTTTAAAGTGTCTATATCATGAATGAAAAAATGATATCTTTTTGTCAATTATTTGGTGAATTTTGGTTGATTGTTTCTCTTTTCATTTAACTCTGTATGATTTGTATGGTCATTTATTCTAATACAGTGATTCTCAATTTATGGGTTGTGACTCTTTTGGGGGTCAAACAACCGTTTCACAGGGACAGCCTAAGACCATCAAAAAAAACACAGATATTTATATTACCATTCCTAACAGTAGTAAAAGTATAGTTATAAAGTAGCAATGAAAATTATTTTATGATCCAGGGTCACCACAACATGAAGAACTGTATTAAAGGGTAGCAGCATTAGGAAAGTTGAGAACCACTGTTCTAATAGATGTAATGACCATAATTAGGTTATTTGTCACGAGGTGTTTCTTCTGCTACTGGAAGTATTTATTGAAACATACATTAATAATTTTCTGAATTATTTCTGCATAACTTCATTATAATTTGAATTTTACTTTCTCAGTTTTTGGAACACATTTGACACATAAATCAGTTTTCATGTTCTCCTACAAATATTGTACTCAATAGCAGCATAGGTAGGCTTGACATTAGACCATAAGATCTTTATCTAAAGGAAAGATAGATGCAGCCAAGTGCTCCTATAATTAGCCTCCCTGAACGATGATCACTATACCGAGAGAAGGAATTTGTCAATCATTAAGTATGCTCATGAGTCAAGGCAGTATATCTATTTTCTGTTACTGTAACAAACTATGTGAGAGTAGGTAACTTTTAATTTGAAGAAGTTTCTGGGCCAATGTCAAAACAGTGTGGTCCAATCCCTAGAGGGGCTTACCTGTGTCACAACATCATAGGTATCATTAATGGCATGAACATGCTTCAGGTGGGGAGATCTCATGATAAGATCAGAAGCCACAGAGGTATAGGGAGGAGCTAGACTTGCTCTTTCTTAACAACCCTTTTGTAAGAACTAACCAGTAGCCTCCCAAGGACAGCACCTTCAGTAATCTAATTCCAAACCAGTATCCACCCCCACCCCAAAGGCTTTACAGTACTTTCTAGCTTGTGTGGCTTGTGAGGCACACTCAAGCCATGTCCAAACTTCATATGACGTGATGGGAAGGATCCTTTCTGTAATTTCACTTTATAACACACTATGGGCAGTGTTGTTTTATGTTTTCCCTCTGAGCTTCTGTTCTCCCACCCTTTCCCAGAGATATGGTACCTCTTGTATCTTTGGGACCATGTGAGAGTAGAATCAGGTTTCCAATTCTGCCGAGAGGTTTCCATCTCTGTACAAAGCTAGATCCATCCTATCTAGCACTCAGATCCCCCCCTCTCTCTGTCAATTAACTAAATGTAATTAAGAAATAGTACTAGTAAGAAGTGTTGGGTCATTAGTGCCACTGCCTAACAAGTCAATGTTAATGTACTCTTAATGGATCTGTGGCTTGGCCAGTCCCAGGGGGAAAAACTTGGAAAGAGAATTCCAGGCCTGTCATTAATTGCCCAGGTTCTCCATCAAGATAAGGCTGGCTCTTCCCTAGAAAGCTACCCCAACTTCAGCAGTAAGTCAGCAGATGTCATAAGCATGAATAAATACAACTTGCTCCCAGATTTCAGTGTCTAATGGAAGTCAGTCAGTGAGTGCTGGGAAAGTTAGGCTGAGAGCCAAGTAAAACAGCAAGTAAGAAGATGAAAAGAAGAGACATAGCCTTGATTCCAGCCCAGCTTGTCAGGCTGGCCACTCCCAGAAAGGGAATACTACTCTGTCCTCAGGGTAGATGGGAAGAGAGTGTAGGAATGGAAGCAATTATTCTATTTTATACTTTAATTAGATTGAATTAGCAGAGGGAATAGAGGCATAAAATGATCCAGTGAAGGGTGAAATGGAAAAGGGGAGTCACTGTGCAGAATGGCTCCATGCAGGCTGGAGAGAGCCTTGGGAAGAACAGAGGGCTGGAGATGGCTGACATTTCTGGAGAGGGTGGGGGCCTGGGATTCTATTCTCCATTTAAAGGTCTAGAGAGGATGAATCACATGGAGTTTAAGATCTGGTGTGTATGGCTGACACCATCATTGCATAGCCACTTATTATGTAACTTCAGAAAAGTATGTAGTTTTCTTCTAAGCCTCAGTTGCTTCACCTGTATAATGGATCTAATAAAGCTGTGCTCTGAGGATAAGAGAACAAACATAAAGTGCCTAGTGTGTGTCTAGCACACAATCTGGGCTTCATCATCAATAATGTTGTTAGTAAAACTTACTGGTGTATCAGAGAAGACCAGAAGTGTCTGTTACAACCTATGCCCAAGGAATTCCCTGCTCCCAAGAATGGCTTGCAACCTGTCTTTGATACTGTAACCTGCCATCCAAAAGGACCATTCAGAAGACTCTGACCTGGCCAAACTGGGCTGTGTGCTCATAATCTGGTATTTATTTTTTTAAAAAATCCATCAATGTGTTCAGTAGACTAAACAGCCCCACTCTCTCAGAACACAGAGAGGCAGCTCCTAGCCATTATATGAGGCAAATGGTGCAGAATACAGGCATCTGTGGAGAGGAAGGAGGGTATTCTAAGTCAGGCTATCCCCATGCCTTAGGTCACATGTATGGACATCTGGTTTGGAAGACACCCTCCAGGGGCCTCTTCAGGTATGTAGCCAAACCACAGGCTCAGTAACAAAGACAGGAAAAGCCTCTTCTGCCTGTGAACACTCACACCTAGTCCAAGTGCCCTTATGTGTACAGGTTCTGTTTGCTATAGCACAAACTGCCTCAAACTTTTAGGGCATAGCACAACTATTTTTTCACAGCCTCAGGGAAATGATATAAACAGATAGGGTTACTAGAATGATGGTGGGAGGTCTGGAGAGATATCTCAGGAAAAAGCATGTAGTGTACTTGTAGAGGATCTGAGTTCCATTCCCAACACTCCTGCCAGTCAGCTCACAAACACTTCAGTTCCTGGGGATCTGACATCATCTCTGACCTCCATGGGCACTGTACTCACATGCACATACCTCTATCACCACCGCACATGTACATGAAACTTAAAAATAAACAAGGATCTAAGACTGTCTGGACTTCTGACCAGACTGGCATCAATCTATGTTTTTTGGACATCCTTACAACCTAGCAATCCCAACACAATCTCTGACATAGTCTCTAACATGTCAAACACGTCAGCTATATGGACTCTGAGAATGAGAATCCCCCACAAATAAGACAGGAATTATTTTTGGAAGTCTCCTCATCCCTTTTACTTGCCTCTTCACTCTAGTGGCCATCACCCCTATGAACTTATGTGTGTGTCCATAGACAGAATTTAAGAAACAAGGCTAGGGAGCAATCAATTACATGGTTCCCTATCTGCCAGGGCCATAGACCACAGAACACCAGAGCTTGCCAGAGCTTCAGAGATGGTCCATTTTGTAATCCCAGATGAAAAATACTCAGTGGGCACTTTTAGCATTGCAGGCATGGTACACTTAGATCCAGAGTCAACACAAGTGTTTGAAGACACTACACTAGTGGTTTTTCATCAGGTTGTTTATTAGCTGAAGTTAAGTCCCCCCAATAGGGCCACACCAATGTTGTTAGCTCTGAAAGGACCACTGGGAAATGAACTCTGTCAGGAGAAGTCAGTGCATGGACATTCCCTGACAAAGCATGGGCCTTCCTGTGACAACATTGTCCCAGCTCTCAAACATAGCTCTCTCTCATGACACAGAGATATTCCTCATTCTGCATAGTTGCAGGATGCTAACACATTCACCACTTTGTCTTAAGAAGTTTACAAGTGGTAGGACAATATGAACTTCAGTCTGGAGTTATGAGACACAGAGATTATTAAACTCCCCCTCCCCCTAGCAGTCCCCAATGGGCACAGAATTAACTCCCCGCTCTGTGACTCTGTCTCTCTGTCTGTTTGTCTCTGTCTACCTCTTTGTCTTTGTCTCTCTGTATGTCTCTGTCTCTGTCTCTCTCTCTCTCTCTCTCTCTCTCTCACACACACACACACACACACACACACACACACACACACACACACACACACTTTTCCCTGTGTGTGGTTAGGAAGAACCTGGAGGTCAGGCCAGTCTCCTGCCTGATAAAGTAGCAATATCCAGCCAGCTTCGCAAGAGAACAAATTTTGTTTTCACTAGTTTGGAGGCGTCCCTTTGAATAATTACTAAGCAAGATCTAGGACCAAAAATAGAATCATTTTCAAAAGAGCTATGTTCATGCCTGGGATAATAAGCCTACTACCTGTAGCCAAAGTTACTGAATTTCCAAGACCCCTATGCTAACCAAGCACCTTGTAGGGAAAGCAAACAAAATACGTGTGAAGAACTACAACTTCCAGATTCCTTGGCCCTTGCATTCTGACACCCCAGACTGTTAATTTTGATTGTGGGTATTTGTTTAGTCCAGGGGAGAAGACATCCCCAATGTGGACAGAACATGCCTAAGTATGTTTCTACAAGGGAAATGGTGTCTGTCATGGGCATCCCCCCTTTACTGGGCTAGGGGCCTTAGCCCAGGGGAAACATGAAGGTGGGGTTGGGGGTAGGCAGAGAGTTAAGCCTGAAGGACTTGATGAATTATGGAGTTTAAGGATTAGAAAAGTGAGGATAAGAGAGTTGCTGCTGCACCCAAGGTTAGAATGTGTCATTTTCAATCCAAGCCTCTGGTGCACATGTGTTTCTGGTTAAGGACCTGGATCCCCATGTGGCCCGGGAGCTGAGTCTCACTTAGATCAGTGTCTTTCCCAAAGAAAGGGCAGAATCCTGCCTCCAGGAACACAGTGCAAGGATCCAGCCATGGTCTTTCCCTCCCCCCACACCCCTCAGGTTTTAAGTTCCCTCGTTGCCAGCATCAAGGAGCCCAGAGGCTGACCCAAATCATTGCTGGCCATTAATATTCTCTTGGAGCATTTTTAAAAATAAATGTTTTCACCTGAGGGAAAAGAACTGCTAACCTTCGCTATTAATCAGACACTTGGATTGCTGTATTTTAGAGAGAATTCCAGCATCTTATTTTAAAGTCCTTTGGTTTGGAAAGAAGTTATTAAACACAATGCTCAGGCTGGATAGACTAGTGCCAAAACCCCTCATTGCTCCAAATGAGCAGGGGTCTGGGGAGTCCATTCTGAGCTTTGGCAAGGGCTTTGATTTCTCTTTCTAGTAACTGCTGGTGGCCGACACTATGACTGCTCATAGTGATGCTCCAAGGATAGGATGATGAGAAATTACTGGATCTTAATTCCAGATGCCCAAACAGGGACTCACTTGCCCTGACTATAATCTGTGTCATCAGTAGGAAAACCAGGACTAATGCTGGCTAACATGGCTCAGCCCAGCATTCTTTTCCCAACTTGACTGCAGCTTCACTCAGCATAGCCAAAAGGAAGCAGAGGTTGTGTGTACAAAGTTTTAATTTAAAAAATTTAAAACAACCTAGGCTCCAGAGAGTCACTGAAGACGTTCCCAAGAGTCAAATTAAACTGGGGGAGATTTGCATATCATTTGCATATATAGCCTCTTTCATTCAGCAGACCATTAAGTGTCTACCATGTATAATGCATAGCTTTGTCCACTGGTAAGTCATTTGCATATGCAGATTTGGACAAGGCTGTCTTTCTAAGGAATGGTCCAGCAAATATCTTATAAATAGGTCTGCCCTGGAGATAGTCTCCTTATGATTTCTTCCTGCTCTTTTCACTACAACAGCACTATTAAGTGTGGGTTTTGGGTAGAGATAAAAAAAAAAAAACCAGGAGTCCTGCTCTGGGGAGGGACATCAAATTTTGCTGGTAAAGAGTGGAATTTAGATTACAGAGAGAATATAGGCAGAGTGCTCAGTGACTGAGGCAACTTGAACCCTCCAGGAAGTGCTCTCAAGAATCCCTTCAGGTTTAAAGTCTCTAGAAAAGGCCTCTTTGCCTTGATACAGGGATCCAGAGCTAGTTGGTCTTAGACCAACTAGAGATGATCTAGAAAAGGGCAGCCTTTTGTTTCACAGAAAAGGGGACCTAGATCTCCAAAGTGACTTTGAAAACAGAGTAAACCTTTAAAGAGGCTGGCAGTCACTTACTATGAGCAGTTACGATGAAGTTCAGCTCCAGGACTAACTGAAGTGAGGCCTTGGGCAAGTTGCTTCACCTTTCTGCTTCAGTAACCTCATCTGTAAATGGGCGTACTTGTGGTCTCTGCTTCAGTGTTCAGTGAATTAATTCAATGAATTAATGCCTTAAAAGCACTCAGAGAAGTATCTGGCATGGCATGCCTGCTTAATACATGTTAGCGTTGTAATTATGGTTTTATGGTTATGTCCCATGTCTATCGTCAGGCCAAGTCTTACAGAGCAAGATTCAACTTACAACCACACCTATAGTTGCTTGGCCTCTCGGCTTTGTCTTATTTAAGATGTGTTGAAATCTAATATTTATGCCAATGTTTTTCTTCTTTTAGTTTACAAACATGACCTCAGCTAATGAGTATTATTTTCCCAGCCTTTTCTATAGATAAGAAAACTGAAATTAAGTCTGGCTTGCTAATTGCCCACAGCAGCAAAGCAGGCAAACAACAGGATTGGGCCTCTGCACCAGGCCTCCTTAGTCAAAGCTCCATTTCTAGCTCTGAAAACAGTGCCCCCTGCTGTGCATGCTCCCATCCTGCAATTTCTCTATCAAGGGCTCCAGGCTTCAGGAAACACAGGCCTTCCTAACCTGGCCCTCCCCAGGAAGTGGTAGTCTGTTTAAAACCCCAACTAAAAGAATGTCAACACTGTTTTAGAACCCAGACTCATTTAAAGGGACAGTAGAAGAAATGTCCCTAGTCAGGAAAAAGAAAAGGAGAGGAGAGGAGAGGAGAGGAGAGGAGAGGAGAGGAGAGGAGAGGAGAGGAGAGGAGAGGAGAGGAGAGGAGAGGAGAGGAGAGGAGAGGAAAGGAAAGGAAAGGAAAGGAAAGGAAAGGAAAGGAAAGGAAAGGAAAGGAAAGGAAAGGAAAGGAAAGGAAAGGAAAGGAGAAAAGAAAATTCTGCCCAATGAGGTTGGTGCCACTGTCCTATGTATTGTATAGTAGACCAGTGTCCTGCCAAGAATGTTCTCTCCTCCTTAAGGCAAACTAAAAGACAATTAATTACCCATGTTAGACTAATGAGGAATGTAAGGCCCCTCAAGGTTTAATGACCTAAACAAGGTGTTTGTAGGGCTCTGAGGGCTAGAGCTATGAGTGAGGTGTAACTCTGGGCAATGGCAAAACCTTTGCCTTCCTGCACTTCCCGCTACCACCAATGCCATTTGGAGATCTCAGGGTGACCTCATGATGCCCTGTGCATCCTTCTACCCTGTCCTCAGCAAAGGAAATCCTTGCAAGGAGGGCGTACAGAATACAAGAAGTATTGCAGCTAAGCCTGACTCAGCCTCTCTAGTACCATCCAAGAGTGAATGAGGTATGCCAGGATTCACTCAACTGCTGGTCCCAGCTATAGCCTTAAGGTTCCTTACCAAGACAATGGCAGGGCAGAGATGGAATGACACCCCAGAATTCAGCCTCCTCCTGCTTAGCCCTTTCTGACACTGATGCTAGTGCTCTCAGTATTCAGTTTTTGGTAACTGAATGCATTTGATTTAGACCATAACATTTAGTGCCACTTTGGATATTCAATTAAGCTTCAGTCAGGCACTGACAGTTTGATTTGTTTTGTTTTGATCAACACAAAAGAGAGCAACATCAGAGGAACTGTCAAAAACCCCACAACCCTTATTTCTATCTGCCAATGACTGGGACAGTGATGCAGTGATGAGAAGATACAGTTCAGAGGTGTTGAGAGAAGCACACTCATCATGAGCCAAGGAAAGAGGGAGGAGAAGAGGAAGAGAAATCTTAGGAAGAAGTAGTGTCTGAAGTCCTGGGCCTCCTCCCGAGTAGGTGTGCAAGCTATACATAAGAGGACTGTGTAGAGGCCAAAGATGGGAACAGGACAGTCTACCCTACAACTTCTCACTCAAAATGACATAGGCTCAGAATTACTCCCTAGAACTTTGATCCAGGCCCTATGAATGATGACCTTCACAGGTAGGAAGCTGACCTCTCGTGAATTCTTCAAGTAATATCTCACCCTTCATCCAGAAGTGGCCAGCTGTGCAGGTTCACATAAAGATGTGAGCTTGTCATCACTGCCTGTGAGTCTAGCACACTGCTTACACACTCATGCTCAGAAATGATTCTCTCTAGGGCTATCTACGTGAGAATGTTTAGGGTCAAACTCAGGTCTGTAAAGGAATTCAGGGGAAGGTAGGTAACGAATGTCAGAAGATGATGCATCTGCCTTATGAATCATCTGGGAGGCTGAGTCAAGGTTAATTGCAACCTGAGTTTCCCCTTTGTGAAATGAATTCTTTCAAAGGGCACTGGGTGCACTGTGCTTGGAAGCTGACCTGGGTGTGAGTACACCTGTACTAGTGAGTACTAGTGTGAGGGCAGTAACTATCCCTACATGGCCAAGGAACAAATTTAGTCCTGAAGATGCTTTTTTTTTCCTATGCCATTGCAGGAGAGTAGTAGGGGTTGACATTTCTCTTTCAAGGCTTGGCTTTCACTGTTTGAGACCCAAACTTTACTGTATTTTTCTAACAGGCCCTTAGTTCTTTCTCTGGGCCCAGTTTAGGAACCTGGTGTCTCTACTTGACATTTTATAGTTCAATTCCCTGAGTATTTGCTAGGGAATGAGGTAGCGTTCCTTTCCCGTAACTGTTATTCCCACTCCCCATTCCTCTCTGCAAACAGATTGGGATTTGAAATCGCCACCAGATGGAAGAGCACCAGCTGCCATCAGCTGGTGGCAGCTTAGGAAACAGATCAGGTTCAGCTTCCATCCTGCAGGCAATGTTTAAAGATGAGAAGCCTAGGGTGGGTAGACGCAGTAGAAGAAAGACTGAAAGGGAGCCATGGCAGAGATGAAGTCAGTGTCTCAGCCACTCAGTTACCAAGCAGCCACTTAGGGCTCAAATGCTTGTAGCACTAGGCTTGTCTTCATACAGTCACATGCACACAAGAGGGACAAGTGAGCAGAGCTGACAGTAAAGTGTGAACAGGGCTGTAAACACAACAGGATGCACCCAGCTTTGAATCAGAGAAGGCTTCCTGGAATGGGGAATGGTCCACTTGACCTATAAAAGGGGAGAGTTTACCCAGGGGCGTTAAGTTAAAAAAAAAAAAAAAACTTTTTGAAGAATGTAAAATCAGAATATTTGAAATATTTGAATAGTACTTTCACAGACTTGTGATTGTAAACACTGAGGAGAGGTTAGGAAGCATCAATCCCTCAGAAGCACCATGGTACATAAGTGTGCAGCCTTCCAATCAGCACCATTCCCAAGAAAAAAGAGACCCAGTCTGGAAAGAAACGTGTCATGCTTCCCTGCTGAAGCAACTTAGAATGTGGGAGGAAACAACCAGGTACCTAGAACAAATATTATCACTAGAGTTATCCCCTGGTACAAGGCCTCCATTCCCTCCATCTTCAAACTCCTAGACAGGTCTTGGGTTTTAGTGACATCAGCAAGAGAAAGATGCCAGTACTGGTCCACTTCCTCCTAAGACAACCTTGTCCCTTACTGTGTGACAAGGTGGCATCTAGCCATGCCAGTTAATGGGATGAGGATAAAAATGTTTTCCCCTTGACTTTTAGTCCCTTCTTTCAGAGATGTTAATAGTTGGTAGAACTTTGTCAGGCTGGGCTGCTTCTCTTTCCCTAGGAGATGACAATGTTCAATAATTATTTGGTGCTTAATAAATACTTGGTATAGGCTGGGAGACAAAGAGACAAAGAAAGAAAGCTGTTATGTAAGGCTTCCTAAGATGTCAGGAAGGTCCTTGTAGGTAGGCCATCCTTTATCTAGAACTGGGCCCTGCAATTCTGCTTGTCCCTAAGACCTGGCTTAGCCTCTCTAAGCATCAGTTTTATCTTCTGTAAAGTAGGGTCAATTATAATAGTCACTATCTTGATTGATAGAGAAATAAAATAAATGGCTGATCCATATAGGATTTTTGGTTGTGAGCCTTTAACGGCTGAGCCATCTCTCCAGCCCCCATATAGGATTTTTGAGACATCAGGAACTCAGCCTATAGAATGTATGTATCTTGGCCCTACCTGTTTCCCTGGTTCACTCCTTAGCTTCCTCTCCTCTGTCACTGAGCCCCCAACAACTAACAAGTTTCTCAGTTTTTATCCTGAAGTTATTTGCCAGTTGCATCTTTTCCCAGGCTATGTCTTAGGAGACAAGACTAAGGAAGGAAAACAGATAACCACAGAAGCTCATTTGCCAGTTGTCAGAACCTGCCATCAGCAAAGTGTTCCTGCTTTGTCTCCTGGAGTGCCAAGAAAAATCAGCTTGACCTTTGATTTGCTGTTCAATATGGGTTTCCTGCCTCTGGGTCTCTCTACCAGTGTCTAGCCCACCCTCATCTTTCTATTCCTCAGTAGCCTGGTGGTCTCTGTTCTCTCCCTGAATCCTGTTCCTCACTAGACTGCAGAATGAGCGAGCTATTCTGTGTCCTCTGAGCATCATGACCAGACTCCTAAATCCAGTGAGTGTAGATCAAGTACAGGAAAGCCACTGATCCTGTCCAACAGCCTGTTTCACCCAGCATGCAAAGGCTAGCAAGATGCACACTCCAGCATTACTGAAGAACTCAGCAGCCTTGTTCTAGTTCCTCCCAATCTGTACCCTGAAATTTCTCTATTATGATTTACAGGACAACACCCCCCCATTCATTTGTGTTTCTTTTGCATTTATTGTCACATCAGTTCTAAACCTAGTTGACCTGATGTGGCCAGCTACTGTTTCTGCTTTTCTGTCTCTTTCCTTCCTGAGCCAGCCTTACTTTCTCCACGCCACTCAGACATAGGTGTGCACTCAGGGAGCAGACAATAGAGGGTGGTTATGGTCAGTAGTGTCAAGGACATGAAATAATAAATGTACTGAGAAGAAAACATGACATACAGGTCCTCAAGAAGCAAGGAATGAGCTAGTTAGACCTGGCTACAGGAATTAATAGTGTGTGTGTGTGTGTGTGTGTGTGTGTAGAGTGTGTATGCATATGTGTGTATTACAGCATTTCCAAATCAGCTTCAAGAATGTTTTCCTAGAAACTCTGTTCTCTTCAGGCCTTGGTTTTCTCTTGGCCTCTATCACCTGTGTTGGCAAGACTTCTGTCTTCTCATCAGGGAAAGAGAGTTTAAAACCCTTTGTGCTAGTCAGCTTCAGGATTTTCAAGCTTCCTTTTTGACATGGCTGTCAGCATCAGTTTTCTGCAGGGAGTGATTTAACCTTCACTTATTCATTAATCCCCCTGCATCTTTATTCGGGAAGATTTATAAAGGTGCTGAATTGGAAATGTCAGCTGTCGCTGTGCCCAGGACATGGTGTGCCTGTAGTTCTTCTCATGAGCTTCATTCTCAGGATTCATTCTTGAGACTCAAAGATGAGGAAGACAGCAGCAGAAGTCAGCCTTGTGTTAGGTATATGTGATTTCTGGCTCTACCATCCCAGATCCATGAGTCTCTCAAGGAAATTGCTGATAGAAGCAATTGAGAAATGGACTGAGGACTAACAGGGTGGTATAAAGAGTATCCTGGGCACAGTGCCCAACAGACAGCAAATGGGAGAAAAGGTAACCCTTATGAAATGTGTCCCACTGTCATGGACAAGCTCTAGCAGAATACCCTAAGCAACAGGTCACTATCTTCAAGTGACTATATGCAGGAGTCTGTCTGACATCATCAAAGGACATAAACCCCACATATCCTATATCTGATGCCACATATATAACCACAGGGGACACAAAAGTTTATGAAGGACTCAAAAAAAAAATTAGTCTTTACCTTGGTGAGGTGAAAGTTGCTTCTGAGACCTGGAAGATTCCACAGGACATCAGGCTGAACTACCTTCTACCCTTTGCCATAGCCAGGTCTGTACTCATCTTACCCAGAAGTCACTCATCCTCATGTGCCTTGCCTCAAGTTTCTATATCTTTTGCTGTCACAGTGGCTGACCATCTTAGCTCATGGAGTTCTCTCTACCAATCTATCCAGAAGAGAAATAATAGAAAGTAGACTAAAAATTATACAGAAGCTTTAATCTTGTGGGAAGGCAAAATACTTGCTTGCTGCCTCCTCCCTGTCTTCTGCTTCCTGGCATAAGGCAGAACTCAAAACCATTCCAATTCACTCCTTGGGATAACCACAATCTTCTGGCCTTCTCTCTCTAACATTGATTATACTTCTATACTTCCCCATTTAACTTTAAGTGACTAGGGGACCAGACAGGCCAGGGGCCCCAACCTCTTACATTGTCAGCTATATAGCCAAGCAGGGTTTGAGAAAACAATTTCAATAAGAAGGCAGGTGGGCAAACCTATTCCATGTGCCAAGCTGAGAATATTGGGTTTTAATATGATCACAGAGGATTACAGAAATTAATTTTATTTTATCTAATATTGTACAACTTGGGGCTTCTGGGATTCAGCATGCAAATTTATGCTCCCAGTGAAAATTGGAGCATGTCTAAATTAATGGAGAAACTGTAGGCACCCCCACTTTCTTCAGAATCCTATTTTCCTTATGGGATTACCTACTTGTTTGCCAAAGATGTACCCAGAGCTAAATTTCCAAAGAAAGAGTGCCTCTTCTAGATAGGGTGTATGATGGAGTCCCTAAGTATTGATGACAGCCTTCTGAGCAGCCTAGAGACTAGACAGGGACTTCTATTAGTCAGTGGAAGGAGGCCTATGTTGCTGCAGTCTGTAGTGAAGGAGAGTGTTGAGGGTATTTCTCTGAGATGCCAGCATAGTAACACTCTGGATGTAATGAGCTGCCTGGGGCATTGTTAATCATGCCTGACCTTTTTAGATCAGTGATATTGTATTGTTTTATTTCATGAAATAAGACCCTACCCCAAAGGGCATTTGATATAGTCAGTTATTTTATGTTTTGAAAGGAATTTGCTTCTAAAAATTAATTTGGTTGTGAGACTCTCCATGGAATCCATTAAGATGACTGAAGGTACTAGCCATTGGACATCCCAGATAAGAAGTGACTAGACTAGCAGTTATCAAACTATGTGCTCACAGGCCATATCCTGAGTTCTTCCCTCATCTCTACTGTCGTCTTGCCACAGCCTCCAAGCCACTGTTACTAGTGCCACTATCTTGGCCTAGCTACCAGCCACTCCTCTTTCTATAATCCAAGCTAAATCAATATAGAAAGTTAGAGAAATGAAAAATGGCCTCACACATACAGAAAGCATATTCTCAGCTTTCTTTAGCTGGGTTTGCCTAAGGCATATATATTACTCAGTGGAATCTCTGGTTCTATTTTTCATGTTTCCTGTTTCTTTTGACCTATGGCCCTAGACTAACATCTAGTGGCCACAAGGAAGTGCTGGTAGGCCTCATCATGGAGAAATAAGAATGCACACAGTCTGTAAATGTTTCCTGTCTTAAATCTCTGTCAACTAGATAGAGTAGATATCCTATCATTCATGTAATTCTTAGGAGAGCTTCTAAGGGAAGCCACCTCCACTATAGAACAAGTATGATCCTGGTCCTTTCCAACCAGTTGCTAAGGCCTCCTCCTAACCTGGTCCAGGGCTGCTGCTTTCTGCCCCTTGCATTCTGAAACTACAGCTTTAGCACATAAAATTACTTTAAACATAAGCAATGACAGATAACCATTAGAGGAGAATCAGCCTTTACGCTGTAAAAATTGAGCTGGGAATTGTCAGTTTTAAGAGCTAAGAGAGAGACATATGGACAGAATACCAAGAGAATTTTATTTGTCTCTCAACATTAAGCCTAAATCATAAGCCACACCAGGCAGTCTCACATTACAGCTTACTGTGCTCTTTCTTTGTGAAAAGTGTGCATAGGCTATAAACAGCCCACACTCAAAACACAATCATTTCACAGTGGTTTGGTTTCCCCTGTGGTACAAATGAAAGAACCCAGCTCCAGGATCCCTAAGTTGGCCATTTAATGACTAACCTTAATTCATTGAGGTTTCTAGGATAAACAGTCAGGTCTCTTACATAATAAAACTTACTCATATGTGTGTCCTGAGCTCTTTTCCTGTACTTTCTTGGCTTTGAGTTAAGTAAGAAGTCACTAATATTTACTAGAATGTGGATGAAATTCTAGTTTCATCCAAAATACTGTGCTAAGTGAAAGAAGCCCGTCACATGTTGGATGGTTCAACAAATAGGAAGTGCATATAATAAACAGACACAAAAATCAACCAGTGGGTTTCCTGGAGTGGAGGAGTTAGAGACAGGAAATTCAAGCGATTGTTCATGGACATGAGCTATCCTTTGGGGAAGTATTCTAAAATTAACTGTGGCTTTGTTTATTTTATTCGTAATACCATGAATGTACTCAACACTTTTGGGTCATATTCTCTTAAGTGGGTAAATTTGAGGATATGAAAATGTTATATCAATAAAAATCCTTATAAGTCTTAAGGAGGCTGTACTGTAACTATCTGGCTACTCAATAGCCTCTTCTTCTCTTAGTACCCTTTGCCTAAAGGATACATCTATGCTGTGGTTGGGCTACTGTGTGAGGCCTCTGTGGGATCTGCTGTCCTGATTTTCTTTCTCTCTCCTTGCTCTCCTATTCCTTTTCTGTCCCATCTCCTTTCTTCCTTATTTCCTGCCAATCACACCAACAGTGTTTACAAGTCAGGGGCTTCCCATGGCCCCAGAAAGCTGAGGGGAGAGAGAAGATGATAATAAAATTAGAACTACACATAACAATGTTATTAGTATTGTTAAGTTATTATCATAGCTATCTAGGACTTAATACAATCCTTACCCTCTTAGGGGACTAATCCACTGAATGAATATACAGAATTTAGAATATACAGAGACTTAAAAAGCAGACTCACATGGCTACCTTCCCCAGGGCAAGAATGAGTTAAGCTTGCTTGCTGGACCTCAGGGCACATCCTCTAAAGTTCTGTTGACTGGAAGCATTGGGCTGGGTTGCATTATTTATTGAACCACTTTAATCAAGCAATTTGACAGGGTTCAAAACTGCAGCACCTAAGATGTGATCTGTTAGTCTGATATTTATGGCCGTTTTTGGAATATATCCTTGTTGTTCTTCTATTCATTGTGGTTTTCATTAAGACTCTAAGCCTGCTTAAAAGTCTATTTATCATTTTAAACTCTTCTGTTTAATCTTGTCAGTTCAATTGGTTAGTTCTTCAGGACAAGCCAAGAGAGACAGTTCCTGATGGCTCTTTTCTTCTCACAGTTGTATGCCTTCATGACAAGGTTGAACAATTAGTCACCATACCAATAGGCTCTGAGTGTTTGTACCATGAATATGGGTGGGGTCAGTCAGTGTGGGTGGGTGCTATGAGAGTATGTGAATATATATCATGAGTATGTGGTAGAGATATGTGTCTGTATATCAGCTTGAATACATGGGGTACATCTGTGGGTATATCAGAAGCTCTCACTATGTATTGACACCCTGTTGACTCATGGAGGGTTGCAGGGGGGAGGGAACTGGGCAGCTCAGTGCTAAGGGGCCTACTGGATTGCAGCCCCATTCATAGAGGACCCAGAGCTCTTGGTCACCTCTGCAGGGTAGGACATTTCCATCCCAGCACGCAGGCTTTTGGAAAACTCCCCTTCTTGACTCCTCTTCTTTTAATAATCCTGGGATTATTCATTTCTTTGATTATTATTAGAACTATCCACTCCTAAGGAACCAACAAGGAAAGAAGTCTAAATGAGGGCATCCTTTTAGCATACTCCTCTCCCTAGAGCATACCTAATATCTCATTCTCAGTGTGGCCTCTAGTGTTTCCATGCTTAGAAAACTCTGCAAACAACCCTTATTAAGTCCAACTTATTCCATAGGTGTTTCTTGCTCCCAAATCCACAGTTGACTCCTGACTCTGCACATCCAACTTTCTTCTGGAAATTATAAAAGGCACTACAATATTTAGCACTAAAAGTATTCCCTTTGGATCAGTGAGATAAAATCTCTGGTATACCCATCAACTACATTTCTGTCTTCTACTTCTTCAGAGGCTTTAGGATTAGAGTTGCAAGATATGATGGTTCAGGTGCTGCACCATACATAAGTTTTGGCTAAGTGGGAAATAGTGGCTAAAAGCAGGCCTTCACTTATTGTAGCATTTAATGTTCCTAGAGGGTCACCTTTATCTAACCGTGAAAAAGTATCCTGTTAGTTTGGTGGTGCTCAATAAACTAAATCATGTTGTCTCAGACCTCCACTAGTAACCAGGGAACTACTTAGTGAAAGATGTAAAAAATATGATGTACTCCAAGCCTCTACAGATGAAGCCTGGATCCCCTACCCTGCCTCAGAAAGTGCCATTTTCCTTTCTGATTAATGCTACCCCATGCCTTCACCTCTCTGATTAGTAACCCCACTCCACACTGACCACCAACACCCTTCTCTGATCACTACCACTCGAATGAATACCACACTCTCTCCCATTAGCCACCCTATTCTGACCACAGCCACACCTCTCCTATTAGCATCAACTCACTCTGACCACTGCCACACCCTCTCTGATCTCCATTCAGTACATTCTTCGTCTTTAACCCTGGATTAATTTTCACCTTGTCGCATCTGCCTTCTAAGTATTCCAGTCTTTTTATGTCCTTCCAATTAGTTAGCATGCTCCAGAAGAGAGAGCACATTTCTGCTTCCTTTGCTTACAGCCAACCCTCTAACATCTTCAGAGAACCTGTCGCATGGGGATCCTATCAGTTCCAGTAATACTGAGTGGCATGTCAGCTGAAAGTGCAGATAGCCAGGCTCTGTGTTCAGAGCCATATAACTAAATTAACCAAACTAACCTCTCTCCCAAAATGCCAGCCCCACCAGGTATCCAGCATCAGATGGGTACATTCATAGAGCTCCCTCCAGCTCTCTACTTCATTGTGGGGGAAATGTCTCTAAAATTTAAGGAAGTTCTAGAGAAATTGAGCCAGATGACACAATAGAAATAAGAAATAGCCAGTGTTTTTGACAGATTAACCTTAGTGTAGCTTAGTGAACAATAGATTTACTGCAATCTTCTCTGGAGCTGTGTTGAACTAGGAGAGGTAGTATGGAAAGGCAGCATTAGAAATATAGTCTCTCATTTAGTCCTGACCCAGCTCTTGCTGTCCTTAGAAAACTGTGTTCAATTTGTCCCAGCAAGGGATGGGGTCTCTCTCTGACATTACAAATGTCAATCATCACCACGACTTTTTAGCCTTCCCAGCTCCTTCTCCTGCTCCAAAATTGAGCACCCAGCAGTCACTACATAGCAGTACTGATGCTCCAGCCTCTCATAATGCATCACCCGTGGTGCATGGCCAGACCGAACCCGATTACACTACGGTGGTTAAAAGTCCAGGTCTAATTAGAGTTCCAGGGAATCAAGCCATTGTATTATTAATGATTCTTGGGCAATGTTCTGATTAAAACAGTAATTTTAATAAGCACAGCTCAATGCTAAGTGTTCACTGAGCTCCTAATTACATCAGTTATGACTCCAAAATTATTTAAAATTCTGTTGTTTTTTTTTTTCAACTAGACACGGCATGCACCAATAAAGTACTCAGGTGATTTGGTGATTATTTTCTGTAATTAATTTCCTAAGTACTTGGGGTTTTTTTTTGTTTGTTTGTTTTTTGTTTTTTGTTTTTTAAAGACTCTTTTGTCTCTCTTCCATCTCTCCTAAGCTTCCTTTACTCCTTGTCAACCCAAGAGTCTTGAAAACATAGATTACAGTTAAGCAGCCATTGACAAAAGTCAGGAAAGCAGTGAGGAACACAAAGATTTTTTTTAATAGTCCCCATCACCAAGAGATAGCTGCAAAACTCCAACCTGTGATCACACACCTTACCTGGCTGAGTGAACACCAGCAGCATCCAGAAGTCTCCTAACCTCCATCAGCTCACCTCAGCCTTGCTTTCATTTTGACAAGAACATGTGTCCTATTGAAGGCCAGCACTCACAGTTCCCAGAAGACAGAGGTGAAAGAGCTAAGAGGCCACTCAGGATTAGTTCTGAAAAATCTGGAGTCAATTTAGTAGATAAAGACTAGGCCATTAACTCCTCCAAAGACCCTGGAGTATAAGAGGGACTGGGTTTCAAAACCAAATGAGAATTGACACCTAGAACTTGCTTAAACATAAAATCATTTTATTATGAAGTTATCAAGCAGCACTCACAAGTAACAGCTATGTCACCTGACCCATGATGCAAGTTTGTACTGTGCACTGCTGTACGCCCTGCTACACCTCACTTCTGGTGGTTCTCATGGCCATATGAGTTAGCAGCAGCAGCAGTCATTTAGCATTATTATCTTGCCACCAAGAATGCTGGGAGATGCATCTGAATGTAACTTTGTTTTGCACCCACAGTCCCTTCAAAGGGCATATCTTGGAAGAGACATACAGATCTCCAATAGGGCTAAACAGCCAGAAGCTCACCCTGGGGTAATAAGATACCATTAACTCTAGGTCTGATCTCAAACACAGTGTCTGTTCAGGGTTAAGATGGAAGTTCCTGACCAGGATTAAACTCCATTGATAGCAGCTTAAATTTGTCCTTATTCACAGCACTTTGAGCCTGTGTCTTATGCATGTTCCCTGCCTAACTGTTCACAGCTCTTTCCCACACCTTACTCCTACTGAGCTGCTGGTCCTGTCCCTTCCAGAGAAAAGGTCAGGGAGAGATCAGGGAGATACACAGCTGAGACTGTCACAAATATCTCTGTGATCTCCAGCTGGCCAGTGTCTGATTTTCATGGCTGGAAACTTGGTGACCTTGGGGATACCCACAGCATCTATAACTGTGGTTCCCACCAGGCAGAGATGCTTTTCCTGCTGGCAACACTTCCCTCAGCCCCAATTTTCTAGAAGTTCTCTTAGTACTCCATTCAGGGACCCTTCTTGGGCAAGTTTAAAGGTGCCAGATCAGCTTATCCTACTGTGATGGCCTGTGTGGAGCCTTCCTTGTAGGTTAGGAGAATTGTGACTTTACAAACTCCTATTGTTACTTGGCCCCCTGCCTACCAGACTCCTATCCCCTCTATCCCAGTAGCCCAGGACATGCCACTCAAACCTTCCAAGGAGTCCTACTGAAGTGTTCCCAGGCATGGAATCCCAAGGGCTTTCTCTAGGAGCTCATATAATGTCCTCCATTTCATTCTTTCTACCCTTTTATGTTATTAGTCCATGCCAGGAGACCCTAGGTAAGGAGTGGAATCATAAAACTGGATCCTGAGCAACTTCAAATATTCGACTACCATTGTTACTTACCGATAGATGTTTTATTTTTAATATCCAATAATATTTACAGATGTGGAAACAGAAACTCAGAAAGGTCAGTGACTCACTCAACATAGCTGAGCATGAGATGAGGCTGACCAAGACTCTTTTGTGACAGTTCTGTCCCTTCCATGACAGCATGGGCTTATAGAAACATAGTCACTTTGTGGATCCTAGGAAAATTTGAGGAGATTTCAATATGGGTGTCCTTAGCAGAGAGGATATACTTGAGGAGCTTAAAATAAAACCTAGATTGTTGGGCATATGTGACTCACTTCTCAGCAGGTGTTCATATACAGAATTGCAGCATGGGAAGAGCTAAAGAGAACCATAGGGAATGCCTCGGAGGAAGACAAAGGAAGCAGAGCCCCATGCACACATATAATCCTGGATTTGTGATGGGTTCATAGATGCATCAAATCAAAACTGCATGCAATCCTAGGCATGATGGTTCTACCTGTAATTCCAGCACTGAAGCAGAAAGATTATCCACAGTTTTAAGACCAATCTGGGCTATATAGAGAGATCCTGTTCTCTTGTCAAAAGAAAGGAAGGAAGGAAAGAAGGAAGGAAGGAAGAAGAAGAAAGAGAGGGGAAGAAAGGAAGGAGAAAAAGAAAAGATAGGAGAACAACCAGGGGAGGAAAGAGAAGATCCTAAATAAGTCTACCTTAAATGTGCTCAGGACCCCCACATGAGCTTGCACTTGGGCAAAACACATCTCATATAGAGCCATCTTGAAATGAGGCGTTGAATAGCTCATGGACACACAGATAGGTGTTTTTTGAGCTTGAATGAGGTTTTTTTGGCAGGGAAGGGGTTTTAGACAGGGCTTCTGTATGTCTCTGACTGTCCTAGAACTTGCACTGTAGGCCAGACTGGCCTTGAAATCATGATGATCTGTTTTGTCCCTACTTCCTGAGTGCTGAAATTAAAGGTGTGATTTAAAACCACTGGTAACATGATCCACTGTGAAATACCAGTTGTCCACACTCACTCACATATAACTGGGAACTTCATCTTGCTGCCCTATTAAACACTATGAGAAGCTTTCTGTCCATCACCAGTGTAGCTAAGATCAACATTGGAAAGTTGAGTATGGTGTCTGTTGAGAGTTTCTGCTTCTGCTAATTTCAGGAGCATTGATAAAATTTTCCCCTTTTAAAAAAGATTCCCATTCTTGGTTTTCATCTTAGACACTAAAGTCTGACCTTTTGTTAAGCACCTTCAAAGACTTTCTTATCCTGGGTCCCTGACTAGCCTTTTCTTGGACTTCTTCCCTTGACATGTCTGACCTCTAACCTCACCTTCCTATACCAAAGGCCATGGGCATTTTCTCCTATAAAGGAGACTTGGGGTCAAACTTAGCTTTGTGGCCTACTTTTCATACTTTCCCAGTCACTAGAGGGCACCAGGAGTAGAGGGCAAAGTCAGAGCCCAGAGCCTATTAGGCAGGAGTACAACATAGATAAAGCTGAGCTCAATGTGATAAGGCTGAACTTGGACCCCATGGCCAGGAGCCTTACTGGAGCCAGTTCTAGACAAGGACCCAGTATGGACTTCAAGGATGGGAATGGCCAGGTAAAGGCATGTCACTTCCTTGTTACTCTGCCCCTCCCAATATACCTTTCCCCTTCTTGGTTATGAGTAGATGCTAGCTTTGTAGGAAACTAGGACATTGCTAATCTCAGGCATCCAGCTCCAAGATAGGAGATCTGTTTGAATTATTTTCCAGCTCCGTTTTGCTCAATCCTTCTCATCTCCTGCTTCCTATCCCACCTGTTTTCCCTAACTGAATAAATCTGCTGTTGTCATGGAGACAACACAGCATCAGCATTACTGATGATTCTCTGTAGATCCCACCAGATATCTAAACTAGAAAGGGCCCCACTTCTACCTCCCTAGTGTTTCCAGCCTGGAGTCCTGCTGGAAAATCAGTGTGCTATTGAAAGATACTGGGGGTGTCTGTTTTGCCCCTTGCCTTTCTACCCAATCTGTTTTGCTTTCACCCATAGGAGGCTAAGCTTAATTAGGCATTTTCAGCCCAGAATCCTAGACCCTGTACAATGATGGAATTTTGTCAGGAATCAGTAGTTGAAGGGGCTGTACTGTTCTCCACGCATTGTAGTCTTCCCTTAGAGTAGATGAGCAGGCCCAGCCCAGAGAGGCCAGGTGGAATGCTCAAGAACACTGACAACACTAAAAGCTGAACCCTACTGACACCTTCCCATGCTGCACCTTCTAAGAGGATTGCTGTTGGAGAATGAGTTGAGTAATTGAGCATCAACTGTGTACGAGCCCATTTGTGAAGAGATGTCACATATGCCTCAAAGTAGAACTGATACTATTGTTTCCATCATGTGGAAGGAAACAAAGGCTCAAAGAGTTCTAAGCTTAGTGTGCTATAGGTAATGAGAGCAGGACCTGTCTTCCAACTACTTCTTAACCAGCATATACAATGTCTGTTGCTCCAGAGGGAGTTCCTAGAGAGTTCAAGGCCTACCTGGCTGCAATACCAGAGTAGGGCTCAGGGGGCTTCTGTTCACTAGAAGATTGAATTGCACTGTTTGTGGCCAGAGGCTTTGAACCCTATTCTTTCCATCTTGACTTCTGTAGGGCCTCTGTGGAAATTTATGAAAGAGGGAAAATGTGTCTGAAAATTTCAACCAACTTTGTACTTCTCTCAGAGTGATAGATAACTTTAATTACTCTGAATTACTCAGCCACTACCCTCTCACCCAAGTCATTAAAAATAGATTTTCTCTTTGAACTAGCTCTACCCTCAGATCTACAGATAGTCAGGAGTCTTAGGACATGACCTCAGGTCAGCTCTGGGTCAGGAAGCTATGTATTTCTGTATCTGTGGTCACAGGCTTAAGAAGCACTGCTGAGTTGCTGGAGTTTGTACCTCCTTTTTCTTAGTGGCAATGCTCACAGACTTTTATAACTTAGAGGACAGGCAGGTCCTTGATGGCATTTACTTTATGAAGTTTTAAGGATATCTGGATGTAATTATGGATTTGTAAAAATAAAGATCTAGTCATGAAGATAAATAATAATGACTACATTACTGGATGTTGATTAGTAGAAAAGATGACTGCTGGAAGTATGGACTAAAAGGAGCTCTGCCTGCTGGGGAATTCCACGATCATCTGATCTGGTAGTATTACCCCCCTTTAATATAGTCAAAAAGGCCTAGAGCCACACTGGGAACCACAGGCCAGACAGGAATAAAATAATCCCTCTTCTTCAGGAGACTCACATGGGTGGGACCTGCTCATAGCTCTTCCGTTATTGTTCTGGTCATCATCAGCTTATAAAACACCTCAGCAGCCAATTTGTCTCCCTCTTTACCTTCTTATCTTATTTTGTGCTCTCTGGCTTCTGATTCATCAACTGAAACACTGTTGAGATGCAGGAAAGCAAAGGAGCAGAGAGGCATGTAGAAAGGATGTGTTGACAGTCAGACCTAGAGCAGTTTGGAAGGAGCTTTCCTTTAATTCTTGCTCTTGCCCTCTGCCTTTATGTAGGAGACAGACAGACCTGGACTCTGTTTCTTCCACCTATAAGTCCCTATAAGACCTCTAAGACCCTGACAGGTTACTTAATTGGAGACTCTGTATTCTAATGGGAAAACAAGACTAAAAGCATGTCTATGTAAGGTAAACATAGGGGATAAATGAGATTATACATGTCACATGCCTGGCATGTAGGAGCTACTAGGTCAGTGGCAGCTATTGGAATATTGTTCTTGCTGCTTTATTTTATTCCATATCCTGTATTGACTCCAAAGCTCAGAGCAAGGTGATGTCATCAAGCAGTCTGTCAGCCACCTGAGCTTACTGGAGCCTCCACACCTTTACCCTGACCCTGGGTGGCTTTGGATATCCAGTACTCAATCAACTCTGTCCCTATACAGGAAAAAAAAAGACATGTAGGTAATTTTGGATAGAGACATGACAGGCCAAGGGGGCTGTAGTACATGGTGGGTCTAGAAGTGTGACTTAGAGTGGCTATCTCATGTATACCTGAGAGAAACAGAGTTATAGGTGGGCTTTCCTGCCAGAAGTTGTTTGCTCTCTGTGAGGACCTTGACCACCATTGGTGTAGAAGCAGGATAGACCCTTAGCTGCTAGGCAGAATCCTCACTGGGCTCTCCATAGTATTTGCAACAAATTGCAACAGTGGAAAGGGTCAACAGACAACAAGACCCATCACCTATTCCATCAGCTAGCACCATTAGGTGCAGGTGGCCTCCAACCTCCTAGACCTACTCTGATCCTGCTTCAGATCTGGCCCATCATCTCTCTCCTGAAATTGGCCTTTCCTATCCCACAGCAGGAGCTACACAGCTTGTCTCAGGGAAGAAGCCACTCAGTGTGACAGTCAGTGAAGACAAGTCTTTGGACCCTTAATTTTCTGTTGGATCCAGTGTGGATCATAATATATAACAAAACTCAATGGCCTACTATCTTAGAAGTTGTGCAGATCAAGTGAAATCATTCTGTGAATTGAACCCCCTTTGCAGTAGGCCTTTGTCTACACAGCACCCAGGGAATGATTCTTTAGCATGTCATCGCCCTGTCTGCCAACAACTGTTAGATCATTTCTCAAATTCAGCGTTGGCATGCAGAAAAGAGAAGAAAATGGGCTCAGCTGAAGTCCTACAAACTTGGGGCAAAACTATCTGTAGGGAAGGACTACTACATAAAGCACAAAGGGAGGAAAGAGGTCAGAGAGTCATTTCCATCAGTTTCAGCTGCTGTGTGCTTTGCCCCTAGCCCTGGGGATCAGATTGTTGTTGACTAGGGCAACTGCATGCTCCAGCTAGGTTGTCTATGATACCTCCCACCCTGTCACCTGGCTCTCAGCCACGGAGAAGGCCTGTGTTGCTTTCTTTGTGTCAGGAGCAGGGCACACATGTAGGGACAGGTGTCCCATCTGGCAGGGGGCAAGCAAATTCCAGAGAAGCAGAGGATTAGATGCTCAGTGTCTTGGGAACAGCTTTCCCTTATCCTTTCCCTCCTACCCAGCCTCTCATTTACATGGCCCCAAAGGAATCCTGTGAGACTCTGAATACTGTACTCCAGCTGCTACCCCTGAAGCAAGTGGTTAGCTACTACTCTGGCCTCTGAGCCACTGTTATACCTTAATTTTACCTCCATTATACCTTTTACTCCATTGGAATGAGTCTTGGTTCCCACTGAACTGTGGGTTCTAACAGTGCAGAGAATGCACCCTTTTGTCTCACAAATTAGTATGACTGAAAGGTTCACTGAACACCTCAAAGACCTGGGATTCAGACAAGATCTATATCATAGAAGGCATCTTCTTTCAAGTCCAGTGTTTCTCTGGAAGGTCCAGGTATCAAAACCATTTTGCTTCTTCCCAGTTTTTCATATAGGGTAGCAGATGAACACTCGTGTTCTGTCCTTTTGGACAGTCAGCTGTGAGGTCTTGGTCTATTACTTCTGGGAAATCTTGCATTTGGAAATCTATGCATTTCTCTGGACACAAACTGTACAAGGCCTCTGCCCAGTGTGAGGGTGGCAGTTTTATCAGGATCACATAATCATCCTGTCTCAGGGATGGTCTTCAAGAACTTCAGGAACAAGGACGATTCTAGTAGCTTCTCCCAGAGATTTGTCCCCACAGCCAATCATAATCTTAGGATATCCCTAATGAGCTGCCCAGTGTACTGAGTGGAGAGAGTTGGGGGAAGAGACTCCACATGTATACCCCACTGAGCCCTACTAATTAAGGTCCTAGAAGGCACCAAGGATGCAGGGCCCCCTGTGCCACAGAAGCTAAGAACATAGCATGAGTCATCTTTAATTAGGACTATTTCTTAAGTAAATGACTTAATGGGACAGTTATATTCATTAGAAGTGTAATTATAAGACATAAGCTCAAACAGGAAAGAATGTAGAGTGTGAGGGTGGAACCCAGTCAGTAGTAGTAGATCTTGGGTGCCAGAGAGGCAGCAGGCATGCAGGGGCAGGAGATGATGCCCTTCTGTCCAAGCCTTCCCATGCAATTCATCTCAGAGCTCCTAAACCAATTCAGGAATCTGAGATCCTGGCACTCACTGGGGATGGGGGGTGGGGTGCTTTAGCTTAGTTAAAATGAAATAATTAGCAAACACTGACTAAAGAATCAAGGAGTGTCCCATTAAACTCTGAATCAGCCCTGGTAAAGCCCTGCCCCCAACACATCATAGCCACTTCAGGGGGGAAAAAAAAAACAAAAACGCCCATTCTCCTGAGACCTGGTTTTATTTGGTCCCAGAAAGTGCAAGACTACCTCCTAGGCTCCACGCAGGTCTGCCCCAAACTTTCCAGGTTTGGACTTGGTTATTTGAAGGTTCCAGGGACTAGGACTTAAAATAACCTAATTTATCAAGCAAGGTATGGTGACACACTAAGGCAGGAGGAAGGAGATTTCAGAGCCTGCCTAAGCTACCTAGAAAAACTTTGTCTCAAAAAATAAACTAAAATAAAACTTAAAATCTAATGGAAGAAGTCCATTTCTCCTTGGGTTTGAAGAGGTTCCCAGAGTTCTTTTGTTTGCATCTAGGCTCTTAAAATATTACTTCCTCCCATAGCCTAAGGGCAGTCTGGTTCTGATTTTTCCTGACCCCAAGATCTGCCATTTAAAGATGTCCTAAGAAGCTTAAGTCAGCTGTGGCAGAGGCTCCTGAACATCAGCATACCTACAAACCAACTGGAGAGATGGCGGTCTAACAGAGCAGACCTGGACTTTGTTGTCTAACCTTATGGTAATAAGGTAGTTGTAGTTCAAGGACTGTGCATTGAGAGCCACAGCTCCTTGGTAGATCCTATTTATAAAAGATATTCTTTTGACCTGTGAATAACAGGCTAAAGAGTTCAGAGACTCTTTACACTCTAGCTCCTTTGGCCTTCCTTGGCCTTCCCAAGGAAACCCAAGCCCACATTTCTAACTCATATCTTGCCACCTTGTCCTCATACTGGCTCCTAAGAGACTCTGCTTTCCAGGGATATGGGTCTATCCTCCTGAAATATATTAAAGATATTCATCCTGAAGGGCCCAGGCCATGCCATACATATACAAAATCCTAGCAGCACAGGCAGACAAACCAAATGCTGGCCACAGACAGAAGCTGCAGGCTTGGTTGCCACTTTCCTAGTAGCTACATTTCAAACAGTAAAATATCTCATTTAACCTAATATATGCAAAACATTAACTTTTGGAGTTGTCAATATAAAATTCCTAGTGTGATGTTTGCTTTTTTTTTTTTTCTTTACTAAATCTTCAGGATCAGTATACATTGGATATTTATAGCACACCTCAGTTTAGACTAGCACTCTCAAACAGGCACACAGGTCTAGTGATGATCATATTAGACAGTGAAGACACCAATGTCTTTCCTCTCTCAGAATCTCCTCTGCCTTTTTTCATGTTACCCCTAGAATACAACACTTTGGTCTTGTGATAGCTCATAGACAGCTAGAATTAATATCTGTGTTTTAATGCTGGTTGTTTGTTTGTTCTTATTCTCCTGAAGTGTGTACTACTAGCCTATATGGAGCACCAGACCAAAAGTGCTAGCTGATGGATGAAACTAAAGTCATGTGACGGTATACACAGGGCAGGTCCATGGGAGCTTCCTACTGTAAGGGTCTCCTCCCAGTCTCTGTGGCAGCTGTCGCTCTGATTTGTGCCTAGCTAGTAGATCATAAAGAATAATGCAAGTTCTCAAGCCCTCCTTCCTTCTAAGTTTCCTGTTTCACTCTACTCTGCCTTTAAAAAAAAAAAAAGAAGTCACACCAGGAGGGCCCAGGAAACAGGAAAAATAGTTGTGCTGTTGGTTTCATGTTTGGAGAAGAACAGGGTTTCACTATCTCCATGGCACTTGGCATGAAAGTGGGCTTTGTTGCTGGAGACACTGCTTTCATTCAAGGCCCCTGTTCCCAGCTGCTGAGAGCCGGGCTGTGTTTTGACAGACAGGCCGAATGCAATGCAGACAGTTGTTTTAATTTCCAGCCAGATGCAGACATCACTCACAAGGAGCCTGAAACCCAAGAAAGGGAATGGGCACTGGACTGCTGCTCTTAGGCCTTGCAGAGTAGACCCAAGGAGGCCAACAGAAAACTATTGGACATTGGAGTCCCAGATATCCTAAGAGATTTAGAATCATGAGGCCTGGGCTTGGCACCCATTTCTCTAGGAGGCATCTGTTACAAAGGTGCTTCTTGTAGGTGTTGGCAACTGTGAGGAGGTTTCAAGGATTTTTCTTTGGTAATGATAACTGGATGTTTTCTTTAAACTGTCAGATGTGCAAGTCTTGAGCTGGAAAGCTCCGTAGGAAATGCATTTACTGCACAAGCATGAGGATCCGAAATCAGATCACTAGAATACACATAAAGCTGGGCTTGGTAACATGGTTTAGAATCCCAGTGCTACTACAGCAGGATTCTGGGGGGAGGGAAAGGGGTTCCAGGAGAATCCCTGGAAACCCACAGGCCAGCTAGCTTGTTGTATGTCTTAGTGAACAACAAGAGCAGTTGCAATCAAGGTAGGAAGCAAAGACTGACACCTGAAATTGCACTATGTGCTCTATGACAAATGCATGCCTACATTTACACACACACACACACACACACACACACACACACGCACACTCACCATATGCACATATTTGCCATATACACATACATACACACATAGAAATATATAACATATGTACATATATACCATATACACATGCACAAACACACGAAGATAAAAATGTTTTAAAGAAATAGTCTCAAGGAGGTATGATTAAACACAGATAAAATTTTTGGATAACTGAGTTGTAAGGGACTACAATCTCCTTGGAGGGTTAAATTCCATTTCACAGTCTCCAGAGGAATATCACCCTGCTTGCCACTCATTCCCATGATGAGTAGTATATTTTGTACAAAGTGACTATTGCAGACCAGACAGTCCTGAATTTCTTATGTCAAGTTTCTCGTCTGATACTGTAAGTCTGTTTTGGTGGTCCATGATATCATTAGCCTCTTTCCCTGTTACATCATCCTGACAGGTCATATCAGATCAGACTGATCTACAATCAGCTCAAACCCTCAGATATATTATGCTTGAGGTTTTTAAACCAATGATTCCCCAACTTACACTTGAGGTATCTACTTTTTAAACCAAATTTCCAGATTTTATGTTTACTTTCCCTACATCTTATTTCTTTATCAAGGAGGTTTGACTCTGAAGGCTCAGCATGTCTGTCACTCAGTTGTATTAAGTGTTATGTGTACTAAGAGTGGGTAGGCTTAGAATGACATACTGCCTCTCCCAGCCTACAAGTTCAAGTTAGAATGAACTTATCTGTGACTTTTGCCCATAATAATCCTTTAGCTTGGAAAGTCTTTTGGGTCTCTCCATCTGATGACTCTTCTCTTTATTATCTTCTTCCTTCTCTTCTTCCTTCTCCTTCTATTCCTATTCTTTTTATAAGACTGAGTTTTACTTTGTAACCCAGTCTGGCCCTCAATTCACTATGTAGCACAGACTAGGTAACTTATGTATAATACTTCTATCTCAGCTCCCACTCAAAACTCAATTGCTAGAATTCCAGACATGTGCCAGCACGCTCAGCTGGATACATTCTCATCCTTAAAGACTTGCCCTTAACCTCTCTCTCCATCTTCTCGACAGATTAGTCTGAATGTCCTTCTCCTGAGCTCCCACAGCACTTAGTGCTCACGCCAATCCTAAGTTCCAATACTGAGCAACATACAGAGCAAATCTCAGTTGGGAACTGCTGACTCCTGTGAACTGTTGGACTTTGTGCTGGCTGAATCTGTGTCATTTGTTGTGGATTCTTTATAGCTGAGCATCAAGGCTACCACAGAACTGATATTCAATAAGCTTTCCCTGAGTTTACCATGTTAGGATTCATGCTAACCCTCTGGAAAGGATTTTGTGAATTTGTTCTCCTCGTATCTTTATTCCCCTGCCAGTGACAGAATGTTGTCACTGAGCTGCAGGTCATGTTTTCACCTGGGCTCACACTTCTAGTAGGTGACAATCCTCTATGGCCTAGCAAATGAGTTTGTATTTCCAACCCAGCATGCATTTTTGCAACTCAGAACCCTCTTACCTAGCCAGCAACAGACACCTGAGATATGTCAAATGGAAAACTCCAATCCTCTAGCCCTTTTACCTGGCCTTTGTTGTCACATGTGCTGGACAGGTGCAGGAGAGTGATGTCCACACACACCCTGCTCAGGCACTTGCCAGGCTCCTCCAGAAAACCAGGAGGGGTTTCAAAAGCTGGGCTTTTGGGGGTTTGCAGGAGGAGGAGGGCTTGATCTGCAAATTCCCACTAACCAGGCAAAGCAGAATCAAACAGGCAGCTCTTCTCTGTGGAGATTCCCATCTTGCCAGACTTTCCAAAGAATGAGAGATTTACTAGAGAAACTGAACGCAGACATCAGAGAATGGGATAATTGGATCCAGGTGGTACACTTGGTTGGCTATGAATATTATTTGATGGGAAAAGTTTCTCCCCCCACCCCATGTGTGCTGTGCAGGAAGGATGTCTCAGCCCAAGCCCAGCTGAAAGCTCTTCAGAGTTGAGTTTGTGCCACTCAATAGCCTTTTAGCAGAATTAACCATTTTCAACACTTGCCAGGCTCTCGAAAAGACAGATAGAAAGAAGCAATAGGCTGGAGGATTCTTTCTACCCTTGGTAAAATCAAAGACTCTGGAGCTACCATTCAGATACTTCCTGTTTAGGGTTAGCCTCTTCAGACTTGCCCACAATGAAATGGAAATACCTTAGGGGGAATAAAGGAGAGAGTTTTGAAACACATCTTCAATTTGTCACAACATGACCTTCCCATGCTCCTTTTCCTCTCTCTGCCAGGTCACCAGGGTCCCTGTTGAATCATGTGAACAGTATACAACTTGTGGAGAGTGTCTAAGCTCAGGGGATCCTCATTGTGGCTGGTGTGCCCTGCACAACATGTAAGTTTGTGGTATTCAGAGGTGGTCCTAGCATGCAGAAGACTGGGGGTTTCCTGGTGTAGTGGACTGGACAGTAAAGGAATTTCCCTCTTTTGAACAGTAGAGATTGTAAATGAGACACAATGTGGAAGACAGGCAGAGGCCAAGGGGTTTGCTTCTTACATGCAGTCCTTTGCTCATCTTCTCAGCCACTTTAAAACCACATGACTATGTTCTCATGCAATTGTGAAAGTCACAGGGCAGCTGTAGAATCCTAAAATTTCCAAAAGCCTTTTGCATTGTCTGGACAAGAAGCCAGGCTAAGGCTTACAGACAGATGGTAGGACGCCAGAACTTGGAATTTGCACTCCAGCTTGCTGCTGTGTGACCTTACGTGGGTCCCCTGACAACTCTGGGTCTCCATTTCTCCTTTGCCTATTTCGCAGGTGAATTGTGAAACCTAAATGAAATAATAAGTGCTTTAGAAATAAAGAAGAGGCAACACAAATCAAAATAATTATTAAGGTCTCTGTACCCTTGGGAGGACCCTTCTGGCCTCATTATTTCATGATTCCAAGAAGTCTGCACTGCATCCAACTGGCCACATATCCCTATTCAAATACATCCCCACCATTGAACAACAGCTCAATAGAAATGCAAAATCACACTTAAACTTCCTAATTCAAGGAGCCCCAGAGGAAGAGAAAAAGGGTGAAAGCCCTAAAACAGGAGCCTGGCTAGGGATTCTGTTGCCCAATAGTGTTGGAAACTCCATGGCGCCATGCCAGCAAGCGCCTCTATGAAATGTGCTGGGTTTGGGGTGGAGGAGGAGGCAGAGGGCCAGAGTTCAGGGTCCTGTACAATAGCTCTTGGCTTTCAGCCTCTGCAGCAGGTGTTGGGAGGGCTATGGAGGGAGGAGGGAGCCTTCACAGATGCAAAATCTGGACTGGATTTAAGTCCACTAACAAAGGATTGAGTCCCTGCTTGGGTTTTAGAGGTAAGAGACTTCTCAAAAAGTTTTACAAAAGTGATCTCAACAAAACCTGAACAGTAAATTGTCATGTAAGTCAATCAGGGGGTCAAGATGTCACAGCCAGCAACTGTGCTTCAGGAATGGAAACTCTGATAAATTTGTCAAGTTCCAGTGTACCCGACCCAAGAATCTGCAGGCTCTTTGAGAATTTGACACTTCACTCACAGCTACATGGGTAGGTCCCAGGCTTTAGGCCCTCACACTCTGCAATAGTTACTCACCTGTCCCATCTACATATATCCTGCCCCATCCTCCCTCCCTGACATTCTCTCCAGCTTCAGTGCCTGTTACACTCTGCATATACAGAAAGAACACAGAATTACAGATTGGAATTACTGTTTATTTTCTCTAGCTTGTATCAGCACCTATTATTGGATCAGTAATGACCCCATCTCTCAACTACCCTAGAACACCTCGCTCTTCTCCTGGTCCAGGTCAGCTGTGTCTTCTAGAAGGATGGAACTCCATCAAGATAGCCCAGATTTCCTCTGCCCACTGAACTCCTCACTTGTCTTCAGGGAATCTTCCCTACCTCCCTGTGTACACACCTTCCAGCCATTCTACCTTGCAAGTTTTCCTGGGGACAGGAGCTATACCTTTTATATACAGGTTTCTCATTACCTGGCATTCATATCTTCAGCAGACCCTCTTGTACTGTTCTCTCACCTACCCTTCCAGACTGCCCAGCTAGCAGGACAGTGAGAACCTGGCAACTTCAGCCTCAGGCCTGAAAGCCAGCCTCTTCTAAAGCAGTAGAGGATTGAGGCAAAGGGCTGATAACAGAACCTCTGGGTATCAGGGGATTTAAAACCCTCCTGTCGCTACTGTATGATTTGCCCCTCCAAGTGTGTTATTGTCTCCCAGACTATTTATCTCTGTTAGGGTTGTTGCCATAAATAGTGTGATTTTTTTTTTCAAAAGGAGCCATTTCAGTTAGTCAGTGAGATAAAGGCTCTAGTCAAGAGCTCACTTTAAAGCCATCATAAGGATTCACTTAAACCTCCATAATTCTTCCTTTGACAGCACTCATATTTGAATCCATTATGTACTTGGAAGGGAAGAGGGGAGGAGCTTAGGGAATCAGAGTAGGAAATACTGCTTGAGTGTGAACTACAGTAGTACTGTGCCCTGTGGCTATTTGGTTTGGCGCTACACTGGCTCTGAGCCTGTCCCATAAGACACAGCAGGTAGCAGTCCCAAGCATCTGAGTTCAGGCAACACCTCACTTACCTGCCACCACCAGAATGAGGAGCTTGAAGCCAGAGATGATTTCAGGAGAAATGACCATGTGGGCTTTCTGACAGAGGCAACCCTGGACACCTGCTTTGTCTGTCTCTTTGACTTAAGGCATTATTTCATGACATAAACATTCATTTAAAATATAGCTTGTGACAGGTAGAATATCTCATTGAATAAAACATAGTCTCTTCCTTTAAAGAACTATTAATCCAGCCAAAGATCACATGCATCCTGTCTCACAACAAAGAGACTTGCTTGTTAACACCTTTGGGTGGAAATGATGTTATTAATCATTATTATTAACTTCAGTATACAAGGGTTAGCATGGGGATACATCCACTAAATGCCAGGCTACATTCTGAGTACTACCACATTTTACACTTAGAGAAGCCTTACAAGGTAGGGTATTATTGTCATCCTTGCTAATTTAAGGATAAGAAAACAGAAAAGAGATTAAGTAACTTGACCAGTGAGACCCAGCTAGCAGGTAACAAGCCTGGTATTAGAGACTAACACTCTAGTTATAGGGTTCACATTCATAGCCCTCCTTCTCAAGTACCCCAAATTTCTTACTTGAGCATCCCACAGTACTAGCATGGCATTCTCTATACTTAATCAGCATCTTGATTTGGAATTGATAACCCTTTTCTGTGAAATAACTTTAGCTTCATGTGACAGTGGACACCTGAGAATACAGTGAAAGTCATCACAAGACAACAGGATATAGCGCTGGGGCAGCAACATACTCTTACCCAGGGACAGAGGAGTCATGACCTCTTATTGGCCTAAGGACATGATCTGTGTTCATGTAGGTGCTCCCGAAGGGACAAATGCCAACGGGCCTGGGAAGCAAATCGATTCGCTGCCAGTATCAGCCAGTGCATGAGTCTTGAAGTGCACCCCAGCAGCATCTCTGTGTCAGATCACAGCCGGCTGGTGAGTACACAGCAGGGAGGACTGGAGCACAGAGCACACTTCTTTAATACCTGCATATCATATACTGATCAGGATTTCAGTGCTAATATCACACACACATACACACACACACACACACACACACACACACACACACACACACACACACACATACATTCACTCTCCTTTGGTAACTCCTGTTGTAAAGAATATAGTCACCACATTCTGCAAGTTTATTATCCATAGATCTGTTTTGTAAATTTGAAATTTGCATTTAGCTACAAAAAAATCTATGATGTCTTACAATACTTAACAGCACATTCTTAAGACATGGTATGATTTCAGTCTTCTATTTGTTAATTATTCAAGAAAACCTTAGCTTGCCTCTGTGCTTGGCAGAGGCAGACGAGAGATTAAAAGAAGACTGAGACTCATTCAAAGTGTATGCTTAAAAAGGATATTAAACATAATAAAATAGCCACCTGTCAAGGTACAACTCAAAATATTCCATGTCCTTAGGCCATAACTGCAATTTCATTGTGAAGGTTTTATGTGCTTCATGAATGTTAATTAGCTAATGAACCTTCCATAGTTTTGGTTCATTCATACCCCCACCAAGAGGTTTTAGCTACAGTGATGCTAATGAAACAATCAGGGAGGCTGTGCCTGTTGTGAGAGCTGAGGACAAACTAATTGAAAAGTGGCTTGAGTTCAAAACATTTTCCAAATTTTAAAAGTCTTATTTTTTACCACTACAATAAAACTCTGCTATTCTAGACCCGAGTCCTTGGATAGTAGATATTATTTAGTCATCAGTGAACCTTCTCTGATTCCCTGAGTGTCTTGTGAGCCTCCTGCCCCACAAGTAGAAGGCTTGAAAAGTAGAAGGCCCAGAGAGAAAAGAGGAACAGAAGCTCTGGGGCACACAGTTTCCCAGTGGTATGAGTGGTAACCAGGGCAAGGATCTGCTTTCTTCTACCAGCCTAGCTCCATACATGGCCAGCCTCCACCCTAGTGAAGCTTACACTCCCAGGAGCTCAAGCTAAGGCCTGTGGTAAAGTCCTAAGCTTACAACTCACTTGCAGGTCCCTCTGTGCATTGCAGCTAATTTCCATGTCACATAAAGCAGGATCTGAGATGAATGCTGGTACAAATCCCCTAACTTCCTTGAACACCAAGTGCTTTCTGATGCTGGACAAGATTGAAGTAGTAACAATAATAATCTTTATGAAGACTACTGACCTCACACAACACACAACCTCTTGTTATTCTAATTGTTTAGTGTCAGAGATGGAAGATCACTAGACCAGTGCCCTTCTTTTATAGATAAGATCAAGGAGGTTCCTGAGCAATAGGTCCTGACAGGGAACCTTGCTGGGTGCCTGGTTCTCCTGAGCTCTTGCTTCTCCCACAGCTCAGCCTGGTTGTGAATGATGCTCCCAACCTCTCTGAGGGTATTGCCTGTGCCTTTGGAAACCTGACTGAGGTGGAGGGGCAGGTGTCTGGGAGCCAAGTCATCTGCATCTCACCTGGACCCAAAGATGTCCCTGTCATCCCTCTGGATCAAGGTAAGGACTGTGTCAAAAGAGCAATGGGTACCATGGTGAGCTTAGGAGTCACAATATAGGCATGAAGCTACCTGACCAGTATTCACATACCAGGTGCTAATATTGGCTTATGCAACTTGTTTGAGTTTGACAGCACACTGCTATGTCCAAAGTAAGATTAAAGGAAGAAAATGTTCATTCCTCCTGGGCTGAGATGTATAATGTGCACTGTGCCCACCTCCTATCCTTTCTAGAAACAGGTGGGATTTGGGCAATAGATTGCTTTGAGCTCTCTCCATAGAACTTGGTCTGAACGTTGAATGATTCTCCAGCTCATATTATGAAATTCTTTCAGAGCATCCCTAACCAAGTCAAGAGTCTCATGGAATCTGTTATTGAGGGACAGACTAAGATTGTCTGGGGGCAAAACAGGTTCATGCAGGCTTTCTCTACCATCTGTACTCCTAGGTGGCTCTATGACATGGCCTTCCCCTCAGGGTGTTCACTGGGCCCCAGGTTCTCTCACTCTGTCTTCTCTTGCAGACTGGTTTGGCCTAGAGCTGCAGCTAAGATCCAAAGAGACAGGAAAGATCTTTGTCAGCACCGAATTCAAGTTCTATAACTGCAGTGCCCACCAACTGTAAGCATGCCTCAAAAGAAGCCTTGCCTGGGTCTGGTTGTGGGTATGAGGTTCCACTTCTTCCCTCTAGGGCAAGACTTGTGCAGTATTCACATTGAAGTCTCTCTAGCAGAGCTGGTACATGTTCATTTCAATAGCAGTCACTCACCATAGCCCATAATTTCATTTCTTTGGCCCCACCCTAGTACACTCTATCTCTAATTCTAAAGCTAGGATGGCAAAAAGAGGGTCCTGACCTATAAGCTATAGGAAGAGGTCTTCATTTCAGTCAATTGGCAGTGGAATTGAAGGCAGGGACCACAGTGGATATGAAAGAGTCTGCTATGCACACAAAGGAGAACATGCATAAGAATAAGCCTTTCTCAGTTTCCAATGAAAGGTCCTGGTCTGGAAGAGGCAGAAGAGGTTTTAATTTCAGTGTGCAACATATCCCTCATTAATATGTGTTAAAAGCAGGACACAACAAGGGGAACAAGAGGTAGAAAATGGCTAGAGGCAACCAGGCAGGGTAAGAAGACTGAAACAGAACTAGATAAAAATGACCACTAACACACTACATTTCAACCCCCAGATAACCCATCTTGGGAATTACAGACTTTTTGGAGGTAGGACCTGTCAACCTTTATAATCTAAGACCGTGGTAACAGAATCTATTGTTTGTGAGATATCAATCCAGTGTGAAGTCACCACATTCAGTGATGTATTTCTATGTCAAGGAAGATGCTGTCACAAACAGAAAGTTTTAGCAGAGAAAAACAAGTCTCCTTGACATCCAGGATTCTATTTTATTTCTCAATATTATCTTACCCTTCTCTACTCCTAGCATTCTATTAAAAGTCTCAGAAACAAGTTCAGTTCCTCCCTTTTTTAATATGGTAAGCTGAGACCCTTAGACAGTAAGTGCTCCGATGACAGTGACAAAATCAGACAGTAGAAGACTCAGGTTAGAGTCCAACAAATACCATTTCTTTTACCCTAGACTATATTCGTTTTGTACTTGTTAAATCATATATATTATCAAAAATCTATTAGCAATGAAGTACATGAAATAGCATTGACTCAAACTCAGAAACAAAGTGATCTTAGACATGACTGACCTTGGGATGTACATGGCTAGAAAAAAAATCCTTTCTAGTCTGTGTATGGACCCAGTCAACTTATACTTGGTCTTACTAGCCTGAGCCCCCTGAATGGAAACCCCTACCACCCAGACTTAATAAGAACCCCACCAGGTGGCGCCAGATTGAAGACTTATTTCTGTTCATAACAGCTTAGTATAGTTCTGAAAGGCTATCATACAGAAACTGAGGAGGAAGAAGACCAGAACTCTCAGCACATTTCTATCACAGTGGTCTGCATACACACAGAGCCTGCAGGTGAGCCCAAAAATAAAGAAGTGCTCTCTCTGGGAAGAACTTGTATGCCATTGGCTATTTTCTCCATGCTAGGGCCACTAGTGATAAGGGGTAAATTTACCATTCAATAATATAAATTTCCCAAACTCAGAAACACAAGCACTGTGAATCAAATTGCTAATAGTCAAATGTTATTCAAGTTGTTGAAATAATAGGTGATTTAACTTCTTGAAAATAATGATCACATTTAATATTATTTTTTCAAAAAAAAAAAAAAAAAAAAAAGGACTTCCCATACATTATTTCACAACACCAAACAGCCCTGAGGACTACACAGGAATGTTTTGTAACAGACAGATGAAGAAACGATAATGCACAGAGTGAGTGACTTACTCAAGGTGACATCAGTGCTGGCAGCAGAATCCAGATAGAACCAGATCTGCCTGATCTCTGCTTCTCTGCTCTTTCAGCTAGCTGCTCTGACTGATAACCCGTGGTATACTGGCATTAACTACCAGCAATTAGAGTTGTAGAAATCTAATTCATAGTATTTACCAATTTCTGTGGTTTAAATGTTCTGATCATAGTCTATTTCAGTCCATTAGAGTAAAATTCTAGCTTGCAAAATTCCTGAAAAATATAAACTAGCACACCACTGTCTTATAGGTTAAATATTCCCACTCCTTTCGCAGTTTATTGCTAAGTTTCTGGCCCTATGAACATCTCAGATGCAGAATCCACATTCTCAGAACTAGATGGTCCACAAGTTTACCTTCACAAAAGTAAGATGAGACTGTTAGAATAACAGCCTTCCTTCATGACAGGCCTGTATGGCTGGCCCTTTTGTTGTCTCCTCCTTGCAGGTGCCTGTCCTGTGTTAACAGCGCCTTCCGCTGCCATTGGTGCAAATACCGTAACCTCTGCACACATGACCCCACCACCTGTTCCTTCCAGGAAGGCAGGATCAATGTTTCAGAGGTAAGAGCGTTCTCTGTGGCATGACAACATTCCCCAAAAAGCAGTCTCTTTGCACCCTAAATGGTCTGTCCAGTGGCTTAACCATCTCTTTTCCTGCTCTATCTTGGTCACCTTATCAGAGATTCTGCATGTTATAAGTAAATGATATTATAAAGTCCAATAAAGTAGCAACAGGAGGTCCCCCAAGAAGAGGCTAAATCTGCTAGACTACTAAGACTGCATTCAAGAGTGTAAAGGTGATTGCTAGTTGAAACTAAAAGCTCAGAGGAAGCATACCCAACACATAGACTCCATGCTCTGAGAGACTGTAATGAATACTGTCTATTCTTTGAGCCTAGCTCTTTGCTTGGCTGTAGACTTACTGTGCTTCAATAGAACATTCACTCTCAACCATTTTTTCATGCCAACTTTTCATCCAACTCTAAAATTCAATGATTCTTTGACTCTGATGGATTACTGGGTGGGTGGCCTTGGAGACAGAAAGAAATCCAGCTAGCAAAAAGCATCGAGCACTGCCAAAAGTCCTATTATACTATCTAGTTGAAGCTGCTTCCCTAAAATCTGACCTGCCTTTGTCATTAATACAGTGAAATATCATGTTCACCTTTGCCTCAAATATTCCACTTAATACCAATTATTTACAAAACTTGGTTCTCTCACGTTCCCCAATATGCCTCAGTTCCATGAAGCCCACTGCTCAATTTCCCTTTCTTTTGTCTTTTTTTTTCATGTCCCAGGGTAGCCAATTAAAACTAGCCAATTAGGACCTTGTACACACACCATACAGCACACACACACACACACACACACACACACACACACACACACACCTCTTATTCAGTATTTTAGAAAAACTTACAGATATTAATGAGTGACTGTAGAATTTTCATAAACTACTGTAGCCTTTCTAGATATTTTTCCCTCCTGCATCCACTGAACTAGAAGCTGCTTGAAAGCAAAGGCCACATCTTATCTTTAAGTCCTATCCTTTACCAGTGAAAATTTGTAGAATGCATACATGGGGGGGGGTGAACAGTGAGTGACCTCTGTACCTAAGTCTAAGTGATGGGGACCGCTACTTGTCAATGATATTCTAAAATTAATTTCTTGGTTCTCCCAATCTTCACAGTTGTACTGGTTGCTTCTATGGCTAGTCATAAAATAGAAATTGAAATGTTTTGGAAACAGATACACCTGACAGTCAGCAACTCACCCTTTCTGAAATGATCTGAATTATGTGCAGTTTTTAAAAAGTACAAGTAGTCTGTCTGTATTGAGAGGAACAGATAGATGACCCCATAACTAGTATTTAAGACAGACCCACCCACAGTTGTCTCAGAATGATAGAGCCAGATATCCAGTTCCTGAGACAATCTAGAAAAGATTCTTTTCTAGTCATTGGGCATGCTGGAATGCTACACTAATGTTAATGGACCTGGGAATTAATTCCAGGCTTGGGATCCTGCAGAAGTTTGAAGCCAGCCTTCTTGGGATAGGGGCTTAAGGGCAGAAGGTTTTGAGCAGGAGTTAACACAGCCTAGGAGCCAATGAAAGAATGGCCATGGGGAGTGAGCCACTACTGAAGAGCTAAGGGCTAGGCAGTGGAAGGTTAGTAATCACAGTGTTCAGAAAGCGACCTTCACTGTGGCTACTGAAGTTATGAAGTTCCTTCACAAAGTAGAAGAGGAAAGCTGGAACCAGGAAGAAGCTGCAGATCAGGACAAAGAGCAACTCTGTGTCTCCGGAGGCTACCCTTCCAGGCAGATAGAAATCCAGAGCCAAGACTGAGGGTGACCTGCAGCTGGAGCAAGGGCAAGCAGATTGTCACAAGGAGCAAGACAAATAAACTATGGTGGGGAGGCCTGAGGGCTGAGCCCCAGAAGAGTAACTGGAAGCAGGCCCAGCCCCCTTTACCACAAGGAACCACTGAAACATAGTTCCTTTTGAGTAGCAAGTGAGAGATTTGAAAATCCAGAAACTGCCTCCCTGTTACTCAGGATTAAATGATCACCAAAAGACCTTGGGGGCAAATGCAGACTTACATCACCTGTTCATTCTAACTTACACTTTTTAGTGTCTGTGCCTCGGGTGCCTTGCCCTCTTCTCTCCTTTTTCTCCCCATGTCCCCATCAGAGGGCAGATGCTCTCTTGCCCTCATGTATGCTGGCTGTTGGCACAACACTGGAACTAAATGGAGGCTGTGAGGGAAGTCCAGAATCCATCCAGCTGCTGACTTTACTCAGCAAAGGAAGTGGAGTGCAGTTTCCTAGCACAGTGGCTAGAGCCTCTTTCTCAAAGTTCTAAAATACAACTGAATCTTTTAGCCACAGCTGACAACACATTTCTTCTTAGTCAGTGGCTTACAGACTCTGCTTTTTTCCATTCAAAGCTCTTCTTTAGGGGACCTCATTCCCCAAAGTTCAAAGAATAACAAAAGTACATGTGCACAGCTTGAGTAAAGTTGTTTTAGGAACTGTAGATCCCTTAGATATCTTTTTAGTGTTACTAGAATATCTTTTTACCAATTCCTTCAAACCCCTCCTCCAACCTTGAATGGAAATTTCATGCCTGTATACTTGGTAGAAGCAATATATCACTGATTAGCACCGCCAATTAGCACCACCGATTAGCAACACTGCAACAGTCACGCCTCATGTGTTCATAGTTCTGCACCTGTGGCACAATTCTCAGTGTGCCTTCCCAAGACTGTGCCATCAGCATCACCTGCAAACTTGCTAGAAATTCAAGTTCATGGGTGCTATCCCAGATGAAGCTAAAGAACGAGAATCACTGACAGATGGCATTTCAGTTGACTCTCTAAAATGAATGCAGTTTAACTTAACTCTTATTTGACATCTATAGTAACCAAGAGGCCAACAACTTGGAGTTATTCCCCAGGGCTATGGAAAATTCAGCATCCAGAAAAATCTGACTCATTTGCTCTCTCAGAAAATTGGGACCTGTAAGCATATTGGTGTCCATGGCCGTGGTTATGCTTGTAGGCATGGCTTTTATCTGACCCCTTGCTGTTGGTCATGAAGGCTCAGTTGTGTCTGGACCACCACAAATCTATCTTCAAAGATGGAAATGCTTCCCATGAAAGAGTCAGAAGGACCATATTTCAGGATTCATCTACCCACATCCTTCCAGAAGCTGCTGGACCAAATCCATGTTTAAGCCTGACAAGGAATAACTGACAAGCTGGGCCAAAGCACATGCAGTTCTGCAATAGGAGTATACTAGCTTACATCTATTGCATATTTTCATGTGTACATCACCTTGTTTGTGAATACATTTCATTTAGCCTTCACTATTTATTAAGCTAATTCTGTGACAGATCAAATTGAGGCCCAACATTCCTCTGATTGTTGGTCAAAGAAATGAGGATGTCAGAACTCAGTCCAAAGTGGTTTTGAATAAGCTTGAATCTCCTGACTCTGCCACATTTGTACATACCCAAGAAATACACAATAATCATATTAACAGTTGTTAAAACAGCCTGTTACCACATAATCACTGCATATCGCTCCTTTGTTAATCTAGTTGTCAGTTATTACTGACTCCATTTTGTACACGAAGCAGCAGAACCTCATCCAGACTGTCTCTCAAGCCCTTTGAAGGCACTGAGCTTCATCTTCTCTATGCCTTCCCTTAGTTAGAGCCCCTCAGCTTTCTGACGGGCTATCTAAACCTCTATTTCCCAGCAACACGGTGTTAGCAGGTAGTGTGCATAGGAATATGTACAGCTGCCAGCCTTGAAGGCTCATCTTACTCCACAGCTGAAACAGGCCTAGTGAGATGTAGATACATAAATGTCTTTTTTACACCCATCCCAAGGGGAAGATAGAACCAAATAAATCCGATTAGCTGACCGGGAAGATAGCTGTTCTCACTCTTTGAAGTCCAGTGGGTGAAGAAAATGCCATTTCCACATGGAAGAAGTCCTTTTGAGGACCAACAGGTCCTCAGCACTGAATTAGGGGGATCCCAACCAAAGTGAATGGGTATCAAGGCAGTCTCCCTTCCTCTTACTGGGCCCTGGGGTGTTCTAAAACAGGACACCTGATCACCTTCATTGAAACTGAAACACCTGCTGAAGAGGCTTGACTGCCTCTTAATACCTTGTGGGGTATTAAGAGGAGATAAAATGACCTAAGGTTGTTGTTAAGAAATCTGCAGGGTCATCAGTGTTTGACCAATTTTGATGAACATCTTTACATTCTACAAAAATGTTATTTATGGTTATTGGCCTTTTTATTCTTAGGACAAAAACATCATTCTCTCTCCTTCCCTCTCTCCTTGCTCTCCTCCTCCCTCTTTCCTCCCCCACTCTCTCATTTCACCCTGTGATATGTGTGTGTGTGTGTGTGTGTGTGTGTGTGTGTGTGTGTGTGTGTGTGTGTGTATGTGTGTGTAGATACAATTGGCAGAGAGATAGCTTTAGATGGGACCTATTACCTTCCCAAGCTCCAGATATATTGACTTTTCAGCAATCCTGAGACTTCTTGGCTGTCAGTTCTCCTGACTCTGCCCTTGGTCTCACCATTACCATGTCTACCCCCAAACTCCTGCCCTTCACTTGTGACCTCATGGATCCATCTCACAGACCAGGTCTGCATCTTATTTGCTTCCAAAGATGCATATTGTGAACTTGGAACACCATCTGCTTCTTTCCTTTACACTGGGAATAGAAGAAAAGTCCTTTTCTACCTGACCCTGGAGCAACTGCCAAATAAACGATGCCCAATGCATCCTTTTGCTACTAGGTCAATCTTGAGCATGTTTAGGCATTAGGGAAGAGCCTATTCATCATCTATAAAACTAGTTTTTAAAAGCCTAAATGAGCACAGAGTTTTCTAAAATTCTAGACTGTTCTTTGAAAAGATATGACTCATGAACAACTCCTGCCCATGACTCACTATCCTCTAAGATGGATGCACGTTGGCACATATGAGTATATTCAGTTATCACTCCACAGCCATAGAGGACAGGGACTGGTTCCAGAACCTTTACAGATTCCAAGTCCCTTCTGTTAGACAGTGTGATATTTTCATAAAGCCATACACATTTTGTCCTCTATCTTAAATGGTCTCTAGGTTACTCAGAACCTACCACTCTGTGTCAGTGCTATATAAGTAGCTGCTTTCTTTATATGAGAAAATGACACAGTGGAGACCCTGTATGTATCTACTATATGTATAACTTTTGTTTTCCAAATATCCTTGGTAGAATCCATGAATACTAAGGGCCAAATATGGGGAGAAATTTTGTCCTCAAAGATATAAAGGATGCTACAGTCTTATTTGCTCACTGGAGACATCATGCTTCCAAAAGCATATCTTTAATATTCTAGGTCTCCTGAAATTTAAATTTGTTCTCTGAACTCATTAGAGAAACAAGAACATTTTACAGCAATTGATTCAAAATCTGAATCAATCAATATCTATCTATCTATCTATCTATCTATCTATCTATCTATCTATATGTGTGTCTGCCTTTAAGTCTGTACACACATGCATTATACACACATGCACACACACATACACATACACAAACACACACACACACACACACACACATACACACACACACACTATTATACATCAGACTTATTTCTATCATAAAGTCTAACCTGTTAGATTCTAGCTAGAATTTTAGCTACTGGCTGGATGTGCTTCTTTTCAGTGGGATACCTGGGTTTCCTGGCTATAAATCTGTGAAAGACTCTGTCAAAAGTGCCTGCAGGGGATGAAAGCAAAAGAGCAGTAAAGAGCAGGTTTATGAGTCGGCAGCTTGAGCAACTGACTCCTAAACTGGGATCCATCTGTTCCGGGATTCCTTATGATCCTGCCTTCTCAGAAAACCTGCTTGCTGGAGTTCTCCTATGCAGTGACTGGTAGGCAGAAGTGGCCAAGCTTACCCTGGAAGTCTTCCTAGTCCTTCCAGACAGGTCTCAATAGGAAATTCTGGCTGTAGCTCCATATAAATGGTCATACTTCTCAATAGATATGTCTGTGCCTGTAGGTAATTATGGAGCTCCAGAAACCATAGCTACAGACTATCAGTTGTAGTCCCAGCTTGAGAATCAAATTGCTTCTCAAGTCTCCCTTATTTCTTACCAGCCTCCAAAGTTGAACTAAAAAGAAACTTCAGAATTCTTTTGTCTATTGCTTTATCTTCTTTACAATCACCCTCCTGCAAACAATGGCTAAGTATCCACTACATATCTGACACAAGATGAAGACTTAGGATGTGGGGTGAAAAGGTTCAGACTCAGTCCTTGAGAAGATCACAGCCCAGCAAGAAAAACAAATCCATAGGAATTGTGGCTCCATAGATTCAGTGCAAGCATGGGGCAATACTCAGAGTTCTACCTGAAGTCAGTGCAGGAAAGGGTCAGGCCAGCCTTCCTGAGCCAAGTTGGAAGGCTGGGTAACAGATGATCAGCTATGTGATTATGTTGAGGTAGAGCGGGGGGCAGGAAGAAGATGGCAGTGGTTAAGAGGAGTTAGTCTTTGAAAGGGAGAGAAGCATGTGCAAAGGCCCAGATGCATTGTCAGTATGCGAGATGGCATGCTAGAACTGTCTTCAGTATGTCCAGACCATGATATACCAAAACAAACAGATTGACAAGCAAGTAGGGACCAGAGTATGATAGGCCTGCAACTGGGATCTGAAAAAAAGTAAAAAAGGAGACTGTGTCTGTCCAAACAAAGAAGCTACCCAGTTCTGTAGATCTACAATAGAGATTGTTATTATTCAACACCCTGTGATGGCTTCTGACATCCAGCCTTTTCTTGGAGACTGTCCACACCTTGTGCAAAGCCCAGCAGTTTTGGTACTAAGGCAAAAAATACCAGCAGTACCTTCTACAGACCTTGTAGCTACATGAGCCCCTATACATTCCTTAAATCCTTTCAGGAACTAGTGTCCAAAGGACGGGTGATGTGGAGCCCCTGCAAGAACTCCCTAGAGATTAAAAATGTTTCCATGTGAAGAGTTTCCATATCTGTCCTGTAGGAGGCAGGGCAGGCAACAAGACAGATCTTTGCTGCAGGAGGATGAAGTTGAGGATCAGTGTGGTGTTGGACCTCTGCCTCCAGACACAGACTGAGCAAAACTGACCTCTCCCATCTCTCTTACATCTTCTCATGGCCCCTCCCTACTTCAGTTCACTGTTTGGGTTTTGTTTTCCAAAACAGCATAGCTTTCACACGAGGTAATGAAAGGAGATAAAAAGCCAAAGCAAGTATTTAGAGAATAGCTGGGGGAGTGGGGAGGTGGGTACTTGATCCCCCTCCTGGAAAGCTGGAAAGCCTGGCTCAGCTGGAACTAAGAAGCTGAAGTTGAAGATAACAGCTGCCCCAGGCAACAGACAACGTAAAAGGCCAAGGGGCTGGGGAACCAGATAAAACCAGAGGTGGGGTGCCTGAGCTGGGGACATGAACCCATGGAAGCCCTTTCTTTTAGTCTCCAGAGATAAAACCCACAGTTTGCCATACTGGTATTTGAAAAATGTTAATTCCTAAATTGTAACACACACCCAGAGCTTAGGATGGCTTGTGGAATGGTGTTGACAATATCAAAGCCCAGCAGGAGGAAAAGACTTTATCCTCCCCACTGACTCAATGTGTCTCTTAAATAAGGGGCAGCTCTTCTCATGGGCAACTCACCTGGAAACAGGAAGGTCCTGTCCTGGCTCAGGTGAGGAGAGAGCTCTGAGATGAGGACTAATGAAGCTCTCTGCTTGCTCCCCTAGGACTGTCCCCAGCTTGTGCCCACGGAGGAGATTCTGATCCCAGTTGGGGAAGTGAAACCAATCACCCTTAAGGCCCGAAACCTTCCCCAACCCCAGTCCGGCCAGCGAGGCTATGAGTGTGTGCTCAGCATTCAAGGGGCTGTCCACCGGGTCCCTGCCCTGCGTTTCAACAGTTCCAGTGTGCAGTGCCAAAACAGCTCGGTAAGCAGCTCACACATAGGACAAAGCCTTAGATCATGTAGCATCACAAGCAGCATTCATATTACCAGAGACAGAAAAACCTGTAAGCACCCTGAGCCATTGAGTGAGTCATGTTCTCAGACAAGAGAGCCCCCCAAGAAAACCTTAATGGTAGAAGTTGAGATTTGGGGGACCCTTCTGAAGTTAAAGAACACAGTTTTGCCATTGGGAAAACTTCTGCCTAAAAGAACCAACCCCACCCAGCACCCTATCTGCATTCAATTTGTGAGGATACTGGACTGCATCTTTAAGATGAGGATGAACAGGAAGGGGTGGGAGGAGAGGAAGGAGATACAGCAGCTTAGGAGCCACAAGGGTTAAACCTGCCCAGAATGGTGGACAGAAAGCACGAGGTGTTTAATTATAATTTCAGCCCAGAGAAGATCTTTTTATCTGCCAACTCCCTGTCTCTGACTGTGGGGGGTCAGCTCAGAGATGAAGGGCTTGACAAAGGTGTTGAGGAAAGCTAATTCGCCTGGGAGAGATAAAGAGAATCTGGGCCTCTTATCAGGAAGCTGTCAGATTCTGGGGTCACAAGCATTTGATAGAATTTGTAATCGGTGCCAAGTGCACAGGAAGCCAGGCTGAGAAAGAGAGCACAACAAAGGAAGAAGGCAAGGGAAGGCTGGGCAGGAGGGCCATGGTAACATGCTCTCCAGAGCTAAGCTAGAAATGGACAGATATAAAGAGGGACTGCCCAGGAGACTTAGTGAGGCACAATGGGAACTGGGCCATCCGAGAGGTTGGGAAGGGCTTGAAAGTCCTCTGAGAGGTCAGAACAGGAGAAGGCCCTGATGGGGCCATTTTTTTTCCTGCTGTGCTAGGAGATACCCAGGAAGACATGAACCCTTTCTTAGACACTAATCCAGGTAAAACCTATCTGCAGAAGGAGAGGAGGCTGGGGAAGTAGCACAGTCAGTGGAATGCCTGTCACCCATACATAAGACCCTGAATTTGGATCCCCATACCCACATAAAAGTGCTGATCACAAAGACTCACAACTGTGAGCCCAATGCTGGGTGTGGAATGGTGGAGGACCATTGGATCCCATTGGGCAGTGAGTGTAGCAAGATCTATGAACTCCAACCCAATCTCAAAAAATAAGGAAAATGATTAAGGAAGATACCCAGCATCAACTTCTGGCATCCACATGCATATGCACACACACATATATATGTACATACATATAAATGCACATATGCACAGAAACACATCAAAACCTCAACACATACACCTAAGAGATAGACCAACCAACCACTCTACAACTGTTGCCACATGCCCTATTATAGGTACTAGGTTTGAAAGACATTAACTTTGTGTCCTCAAACACATGGACTCTAGAGAGAATAAATGTACACATTTTTAAAAATGCATTGTAGTTCCTGGAAAGTGTCATAATAAAGACAGAAAATGGCAATATAAAGAGTCCAAGGCTAGGAGGAAGAAGGAGATGTATGAAAGGACACAGGGAGGATGAAAGAGAGCAAGGCTAAATGAACAGGGTAAGCTCAAAGGTTGGCTATTGTAGGGAGAAGCAACATTTCTTTTGAATTATAGACTCAACCAATATACAGAGAGAGGCTTCAGCAAGTATGTGCAGAACTGATGGATTCAGCAAGAGAAGGAGATAGAGATCTGAGCCTTTTCAGATTTCAGAAGAACTGAAGGCTAAGCCAGAGGCTTAGGCTGGCCCCTGGTGGCCTTATTGACTAGAAATCAGGTGTCATAGAAATAGGTGTCATTAGGCAGCCTGAGAAGTTGCTTTGCACTCTGGCTTCCTGTGACAGAGAGCCTTAAGAGATGTGTGCCCCCATCCTGTCCCTGCAGTACCAGTATGATGGGATGGACATCAGCAACCTAGCAGTGGACTTTGCTGTGGTATGGAATGGCAACTTCATTATTGACAACCCTCAGGACCTGAAAGGTAAGTAACTGCTTCCAGATACAAATTTGATCTTTTCATGACCTTGGGAAAGGCTGGGGTTGGAGAGATCAGAGCAGGCTGCTGCTGTGCCTTGAATAGCACACTCCCTCTGCCAGCAGAGTTCTTTGGAGATGCCTAAAGCAACATTTGAAGCCATCAAAGGAGTCCTGTTGGGAGCCCTGTTTTATTACAGCCAGAGAATCCACAAGGCGGCTGTCCGTTCATGTGTACTGTTCTCTGGTTCCTGGTGTCTTTGAAGTAGCTATGGAACCTAACCTAGGAGAACAGCAGACAAGTGTCCTGACAGCTTCCCTAGAAATGGAGATAGTGCTTTCACTCAGGCTCTCCTTCCCATGTTCTCAGCCCTGGTCACTGTCACAGCACAAAGAAGGCTTGCAAATCTTAAGCTCTAGTCCTGAGAACAAAGGGGGTTAGCATGCTAACTCAGGTTCACATCTGGAGCAGAGAAGCTCAGAAAGTGGGGCTAGGTTAGAGCAAGAGGGAAATTCTAAGGTTCTTTCCCAGTAAGCTCACATTGCACTCATTCAGAAAGCAGGCCCTGGCAGGTCCACCCTCAGGGCAGCCATTCAGAATGACCTAACTCCTAACACTTGTCATAAAAGGCACTCATTAGGCAATTTATTTGAAATTGCTTTTATTACTTATCTCAGTAACTCTAAATGTGTGCTGTTATTATTCCCATCCTATAGGTGGTGAAGCTGAGTCATAGAGTAAGTGCTGAGACAGTCTGATTTCAGAGCTGGCATGCAAATTAGTACACACAAACCAGAAGGCAGTTAAGGGGAGTATTGGACCAAGCCTGGCACTGTGGAATGAAGCCCCACGTGTCTGTTCTGGGCCCTGCAGCTCTGGATGGGACAGGAGACTCTCGGGAAGTGGGGGCTGTTGGAAGCCTTTGCCGGCCCTGCCCATGGGTGGGGAAGGGGGCCATTCTGGGGGAACTCTCGGCAGCCGTGTCCGTAGGTTCTCTAGCCCGAGTTGTCACAGGGTGCAGCAGGCTGGCTAGCTGGAGCGCAGCTGGGATTCCCACCAAGACCCAGTTTCAGCAGCTTGGGGTACTGGGCTAGCTGCTTAGGCTTGGGTGAATGGGTACTGTCTGGGATTGCTGGGAAGCCCTCTTCGAGAGATTAGACACGGCTCCTTAATTGAGGGCCGTATCCCTCGCTTCCCACAGCGGGTCCAGATGAAGAGACAGTCCATAATTCTAAGACGTTTATTTTCATCGTGTGGAGTGGCATGGATGGAATTGTACCTCTGCCTTTCTGGGAGAGGCAAGGCAGATATAGTAACTGGGAAGGGGTGTGGCTAAGCCTCTAGGTGTCTCATTAACATGGGGATGGCTTGGGGCTGTGTGGCCACACCTCTACCTGAGGAGGGGTGGTACGTCGTGAACTGTGACTAGAGCCAAAAGCCTCCCAGGAGCGTTGGCATAAAGTTTTCCGGTCCCTTGTGGATTGTTCCACTGGGTCACCCAGATTTTACACCTGTGCTCAACTGGGTGCCAGATTGCCTGTCACAGATCACTGCCCCACAGGGGAGAGCAGGTTTTGTAGGTGCTTCAGCATCTATGGAATACAGGTTCTTGTCCCAGATACACCATTAAAGTAAATATGGCCTAGACTGCAAGAAGGACTTCAGTCCAGGTAGTTTGTGTTTACTTGTTCTTAGACTAGATTTTTTTCATCACTAGAAGACAGATCTTTTCCTTGCCAAGTTAGATCAGTTAAATCCCAGAGGTTGCACCCAGAACCTGGAGGAAAATGGCCATAGGGTCCAGACTGGTACATCAGACTTTTCTGACATCTACAAGGCTCTAAAGGTGTACAAGCAGACTTGGCTTACCTTCCTACTTGTGTCTACCAGATCCTCAGCATCAGAGAAAGCTGTACATGAATTGGGTTCAGTGGGCCACTGAGTTTAAGAACTCAAGTTCTCAAACTCAGCCATCCATGTTCCATTGTTGGTGCTTCTACCTAAACCACAAAAGTTCACACTAACAGTGACATCTCTCTACATCCTACTGTCTTCACACAGTCTCCAGAAGAAGGGAAGCCCAAAGGAGCTCATGGTTAAAGACTATTTAATTCAGATTTGTAAATTCTTCACAAGTACTTGTTTAATTTCAGATTTCCTTTGCCTATCCTGTGCCTTGGAGACCACAAGTATAAGAGTATTTAGGGATTCAGGTGCTGAACAGTCTGTGCAGCTAGGATAGGGAAAGTAGACAGAACAGAGGTGTCATGAAGTGCTATGGAAAAATGAAAAGTGCCTCTCCCCTTGGGCATATGCCTGACCTCCAGCAGAGGCACACAGCCAGGTCACAAAAGCTTAGGACAACTTAGCTGGAAAAGGTGAAAAGTGACTTTCTCAGTCATTGCTCATTAGCCACCATAGGATTATTTCCAGGAACCTCCAGAATGCCCATATCCAATGACATAGTATTTACACATAACCACAGATATCTAAGTCATCTCTAGATGACTTACACCATATAGTTGAATGTAAATGTGGAGAAGACAGTTATTACATGCTAGTTATCAAGTAATGTTAACAAAATATCAGTCTATACATGGACAGGTATAACTACTTCTAGAAGCTGAATTCATCAGCTGATTATATTCATCTGGAGAATTCACTTGGATTTCTGAATTCTCAGTACTAACAAGAAAAGACTAAAGCCTGAGCTCACGACACAAGTACACTTTATGACTTGTTCCTCTAGGGCCTCCAAGCTAGTTAGAGAAAAATCAAAGCAAAATGCTTGCAGAATGATCATGTAATCTATCAGGAACTAGTTTGTCCTCTCTGGAAAAATACATTCTTAGTCTACACTGGTATGAATAGGGTAGAGTCACTCTTTCCTTGCTACCATGCCTCCTACTTCATCCATTTAGACTTTCTTTAAGCACAAGCTGACTCTGTCACCAGACCCACACAATTTCTAGGGTGACAATTGAGATTCCGGTCTTCTCAGGACTCAGCAGCAGCAGCCCAGGAAGCTCGAGACCAGTGCTCATAGTAAGCTGGGAAAGTTACTACATCTTTTTGAGCTTCATTCAGTTTTATCTGCAATGAAGAAATAAGCCCATATCTCTCATTTGTGAAAGACAGCTCAAGAGCACTGTTAGAGTTCAAAGAAGATAATAGGTGTGTATATAGCACCTAGTATATTACAGGCACTGCTGAGTACTCACTGTACATTTTTTTCAAACCTCCCCACAATCAACTATTATCTCCATGATAAATATAGGTAAACAAGATTTGGGGAGGTTAAATACTTTGTCACACTGCTAGGAAGTAGAGAAGTCACAATTAAAGCACAGGCTCCTGATTCAGTCCAGGAGCAGAAACCTTTAACTCATTATTTTCCGCTGTGCCTCTAGGTGACTGCCTAGGCACTCTATTCATTCTCCATGCTTTGCTCTTACAGGGGTGGTGACCCCAGTGTTGTCTGTCGTTGGTGCACCTACAAACAGAAGGTATGTGGTAAGCTTCTGCAGTCCTATCTATGATGGCCCCCTCTCTTTGCAGTTCATCTCTACAAGTGTGCAGCCCAGCGGGAAAGCTGTGGTCTCTGCCTCAAGGCTGACCACAAGTTCGAGTGTGGTTGGTGCAGTGGTGAGCGCAGATGTACCCTCCACCAGCACTGCCCCAGCACTTCTGGCCCCTGGCTCGACTGGTCCAGTCACAATGTCAAGTGCTCCAACCCCCAAATCACAGAGGTAAGTCTCCAGCTTCCAAAAGAGAAGGGAACAGCCAGGGACATAGGAAAGAAATATATTTATGGGTGAATTCCTTCACAGGGAATATTTGATGGAGAGATGGAAGGTCTTGTGTGTATGGACTCTGGAATAGTCATAAATGATAGGCATATGCTCAGTGCCCTGCCTTAGCCCAGCTGGCTGAGCCAGGTAGGGACAAGGCATTAACTCCATGGTGAAGGAACATTTCAGAAAGCAGCTTTGGCTTTTCTCAGCAGAGGTGCTATCTGGGGAACTATAAGTAGTTCAGAAGTGCAAAATTGGAAACTGAAAAAGCAGAAAGACCATATGCCAGCTTCATGCTATTTCTCAGTGTTTTGCCTTGGTTCCAATTTGTTTTATGCATTTTCATGGGAATAAATAAAGTAATTAATTGTACTAGGAAAAAAATGATGTTTGCAAAATAGCAAATTGCAAAGGAAGATGAATTGGTGATATGGAGAGAAAGAACAACTACTTGGGTGTGAGTAGTCTGGGGAGGCACAGTTGCGTCTAACTCAAGTTGCTGTCAACTGCTCCCTAGTCAATAATTGTCAATTTTCTTTGAATCTAAATTGTGCATTCCCTATTAAGAACAAAGGCCTAGGCAGGTGCAATTGCAGTCTACAAAACTTGCGATGTCAGAGAAAAACTATTTCTGTCTTCATCTTTCCTAAGCTGGTGCACTGTCTCTGTCTCTGCATCATTTCCCCAAAGCCATTCCTGTGTCATGGATTATTGGGAAATTTATTGAATTCCTTTCTGACCCAATCAGAGCCTCAGTTCAGTTTAAGGAAAACAAAAACCTCAAGATCAAGGGCTGTTGTAACCTTCAGATAGACTGTTTGAACAGGGAACAGATATCTTATTTATCATGCTTGGCTTTGATATATTTAATTCTTATAGCAACTGTGAGAAGTTTTCTCAGGTCCATTTCACAGAGGAGAAAAATGAGGCCCAAATTCACATAGCAGATTAGAGGCCAAACTAGCATTTAAGCTCAGATTTCATTTTGAAGTTACTTAAGAATTCTCCATGATTTTGTGTATTGTATATTGCATACAATATATTAATTAAGGTGAAATACTACTTACTGGATACTACAATATACAATAAGTATATAACATATACAATAAGTATACAATATACAATGAGTATATTGTAGTATACAATAAGTGGTGTTTCACCTTAATTAATTTTCACACCATTGCTAGTAAAGATCAGATAGATGTGACCCCTCCATGTGAGGGGGTTCTGTGTCAAGTGCTCCAGCTCCCAAATAACCAAGGTGAGACCCCAAAGTTCCAGAGAAGGGGTTGAACACAAGACTTTGAGAAGTACATATGTGTCTGTGGAGAAGAGTGTAGCTGATGTGGGGGGGCGGGAACTACTGCATCATGGCACTATCCTGTAACAGGACAAACTTACACAAGTGTAGACCCTGCCCACAAACAGGGAGTGGCTTTAGTACTAGCTTACATTCAGATGTGGCCAGTGACCATGCCTGCTGGCTTTCTCAGTGGAAGAAAATGTTGTAAAGAGTGCTGACATACTGTCATGTTTCAGCCTTTGCCCTCATACAGCTAACATCTTAAAATCTTTGAAGCTCTGTGTCTTAGCTGTTCTAGTGGTTTTTGGCAACTTCTGGCCTGAAAACTTATACTGTTTCATGTTTTGCAATATGTCTTTCTGCTATGGTTGTCAGTCTCTGTGCCTGTCAATACCCGTGGTGTCTGGAGCTTAAATCAGGAGAAATTCTGTCATCAGCACTTCCTACCTCTACAGGCTCTGGGACTGCAAAGCCTGGTGTCTGTCTGCTCTCAGCCTGGCTGGAGCTTCTATAAGCCCCAAGGCAAGCTGCTCACAGGGAAGCCTCTGCCTCCACCACCCACCCTGTTCACAGACTGAGGACTGACAGGCTGCTGGCTTCACAGAGGACACCCAAATTACAGGAGGCTAATTAACCTCCTGAGGTAATTAGGCTATAATTGATTTTTCCAATGAATGTATCAGCAACAGAAGGTGTTCCAAGGCTCTAAGGGTAATTTTCATATTGAGGATGTTGAGATATAAAAGGAATTCTTAGGAAGAGACACACCAGTACTGTGCTCCAAACCCATTCAGGCACATCACTCTAGACAGGACATATGGCAGGAAGTACTTAGGCCTAGAATGACTAGTCACTATTATCTGTTCTATTTTCTTTGATATTGTATCTCTTACCCTCAACCAGACCCTCCTTCGTCTGTAAGTCGTTTTCTGTTTCTTCTAATTGGTCACTTATGAAATAGTTTCAAATTTATAAAACAGATACAAAACAGTACAAAGAATATTCATATCCTCTTTACCCATGTTTTTCAAAGTTACCATCTTAAAGAAACATAATGTAAATATCAGCTAATGTTGATCAGTAATGTCATCCAGCATATATACTTTATTAGCATTTTCCCAATTGTCACAATGATATCTTTTTCTAGTGCAAATGTAAGGTCTAATCTGGGAGCCAGTGTGATGTTTCATGATGGCATTGTCTTGTCCCTTTGGTCTTTTAATTCATAGTCCTAAAAATGACCTTCATGGTACTAAAGAGTTATTTTTGTTGTTGTGTTGTCTGTTATGTTGTCCATGTCCCTCAATTTGGGTATACCAAATGTTTCCTGTGGTTTAATTCAAGCTGAATACTTTGAGTAAGAACCATTAAAAGAAAAAGAGCATAGAAACCAAGTAGAGGGAGATCTGAAAGGAATAAAAACCCACCGGTTTTTGCTGATACGTGCAGACAAACATTTAATAGGAAAGGAGATGCATCTTCATACTAGAATCTCAACTAATAAATATAGAAAGAACTATGGAAAAAGAAAGTCACAATTTTAATGTGCACAGCTGTAACTGTTTCAAACAAGAATGGTCTTTAGATACAAAGATGAGGTGAAATCTGATGAGAAATACAATACTCATACAATCTTGAGCTATCTTCCCATAAGATCATTAATTACAATAGTTACAATAGTAGCTTCTTGTTGAAGAAAACTGATCAGTTCTCTCCCAACCTCAACTAAACAGTCTTCACCTCACCAAAACAACCTTGGAGATCTGCTAATACCCCCTGAAAGAGTACAACCTCTTTTCTATGGCATTATTTTTATAATAATAATTTTTTCACACTAATTTTAAGAGGAATCAACTTTTTTTTTTCAACTTTCTTGGATAAACCCTTTGTGCTGACATAGCTCCTTTTTGGAATCTCATAATTATGACACTTCTATGTATTGATAATCTTTACGCTTAATCTCCCTTATCTTCAGAATATATGTTGTCCTTAGTACCACTCAGAGCAGCCAACGTAAGCCACTAACTATATGATCCTTCTAAATGGTGCTTGGGAAAGTCAATAATTTGCTCAAAGTCACACATCTGGTTAGCAGTAATATAGAGGTTGGAAACTAGGGTTCTTTGTCATTGGGGGCAGAGGATATCCTGTGCTGATGCACTTTCCCACTTTACTCCATCCCAAAGTACCTATGTGTCCAGCATCAGAACCTCTTGGGAGATACCAGCAGGTGTCCAACTTACTGAGTACTCCAGTACCCTAATAAATCTTAAAGTTACCTGTGCTTAATTGTCTTCCTACACATAATCGGGTTCGACCACATATCTATGAGTAGAAGAAACAGTTCGAGAATTTGGGGGTATATGTGAGCTTAAGGCAACCATATTTTTTCCTTCAGGCATTACTTAATGCCTACTCCAAGTGTTATGTGAAATGCAGTTATTTTCAGCCTTTGTCCACCAGTGCAATAGTGGCAGCAATCTTCAGTTCCCTAGGTTGAGATCTGACCTCTGAGGCATCTCCATCTGGCAGGAGAACCCAGGTGGTGTGCACCTATAGGCTGGGACAGAGATCAGGCTAAACAAGGTGCAGAAATTTTGAGAAACAGGAATAATCACAAAGGTAGTGCCCCAGGCAGTGACTAGAAACCTACTACACTTGAAATCTGAATGTTCCCTTGTGTTCCTAAACCCATATGCTGCATTTCCCACCAAGGATGTACTAATGCCAGGCAATTTCTCAATTGACCACTATATAAATTTCACTTATTTTCAACCTCAGTAACTTCTCCAGCCTCACTCGTCCATACTTATGGAATTAGAGATTCTGTTTAACTTATCTCAGGTACATGTAACTGATAGAAAAAATACAAGTATAAAACAGTATATATTTCCCTCTAAAATTAAGGATAAATAATTGTTGATATTGTACTAGTTTGAGGATAGATCCCTCATGTTGCCCTGCTTTTCATGTGCCAAATAATTATAAGGAGATTGTTTTGCTCAGACTCTCTCAGATGCTAATGCTTTTACAGAACTGCATGAGAAGCTAGGAGAGTTGTAAGTATTTAGCCAAACAGCTGGCCCACATATTTTTAAGAAAGAGGAAAATCCACCTGCCCAGGGCTGGAGTAACTCACTGGAAAGTTACCAATAAAGAAGTCAGCCAACTTTCCTGAGAAACCAGCCAGCACTCTGATCTCCTGTTCATTTATTTGCAGGCCTCATTAATATAACATCACTGCAACAAACAGCTAACGGGAATGGTGTCAGGATGAATAATGGAGTCACTCTGCTGAGATAACAATTAGGTTTTGAATGTACTATCAGCTAAGACAGCACTAGCAAGGAGTCACCTGAGGCAGAAGAGCTGGCACCATTAAAGCCATAGATTCCTGCAGAGCTCCTCAGTCAGCTCTAGTGATCATGGAGAATGTGTACTCATAGGCATGCATGCACCACACACACACACACACACACACACACACACACATGCATAAATGCATTCACATACACATGCACACGTGCACACAAGCACTAGCAAGTTGGAAGAGCACATAATCATTTGCTGTCAGGAACTCAGTGTCTAGGTGTGTTTGGGAGTCAGGGTAGAATGGAAACTTGCATGTGTACAGTTAGCACCATCATCAGGGGCATACTACACTACAGGATAGAGCAAGAATTATAAAGAAGGATAGCTGGTTATATACCAATATATCTGTATATATCAATACAGTCCATCTGTCTGCCCTAGAGCCCAATCTCTGACACAGAGCATCTAATACATGGTTGGGAATACTTCTTCCCACATAGAAGTTCTTGTGTCAGTCTCTCCTTTCTCTTGCAACCTCAGAAGTGGATATTTACACCATGGAGACCATAACAAGGGCTGCACAAATCACAGAGAGGCAGCATCCAATGCCACAAGGCAGGATGTACACTTGAATCAAGTCTCTGCCAAGAATATTGCCCATCTGCATAGGAAATTCATAAAAAGCAAAGCCATTTTTCCTTCAGCCCTAAGCTAACCTGTTCTCTGTATGAATTTCTTAGTTCCTAGATGGTGACAAGAAAAATAAAAGCTATATTCACTGAATGCAATACTGATTGATAGCTCTTATTAAGCCCATTTTAAAGATGAGAGTTATGAGCAGTGATAACTTTCTTGATGTTACATCAGTATTTTGTTTAACCCTCAGCTGCTTGGCCCTAGAATACCACATTTGACCTGACTATCATCCTTGCTATTTCTTTTAAGCTCTCTTAGGCAAATACTATTTTCTGTCTAGAAACAGAAGAAAAAAAAAAAAAAAAAAAAAAAAAAAAGAGCTGCAACTATGTTCTTCTAGCCTCTGCTAAGATGGGAAGAAAGTCAGAAGTTCTGCCCTAAGTATCATCTTGGGAGGCCAGGCATATATGGGTAGAGAGGATAGGGCAAGCCAAATTAAATGTTTGGACAGGTAGAAGGAAGATGGATGGTGAGAAACACAGAAAAGAGTAAAGAGCAGAAGGAAAGACAGTGGACACCAAAGCCAATAATGGGGCTCCCAGTAAACAAGGAGACATAGCCTCAGCCAAGATAAAGAGGCTGGCTGGTGCTGAACAAAGGGACCAGAGGAGAGACTAAGGCAGGTACTCTTAGCTGGCGACTTGATCTCTGCAGGGTTGGCAACAGTTAGCTCAGACTGTATTACATGGAGACTAAATGCATATGTTAGATAGATTCACTGCATTATTTCATTCTGTGTGCAGCAGAATGCTGTTCCACACCTGTGAAATGGAAATAATAACAGTGCTGCTCTAATAACTCATTTTAAGCCCCAAATGGGATATAATATATAAAATCCTAAGTGCAATTTGTCTCATTCTGAACACTTCATAATTAAAGAAACAGCAAGTATCATCAGAGAAATCTCCCATGCCCTGCAGATGATGGACTGTTTCTATCTTACTTCTCCTTGTCCATATAAACCAGGAGACAGTCCAAAAGAATACAGTGTTTCTAGCTTGCAAGTCAAGATCAAGATCCTCTCATCAAGATCCTCTGACTCTGAGGGAGGCCCAAATTTTGCTCCTCCAAAGCTTTACCCAGGTCCTGCCTGAGTCTATCATTGCATGAAGCCTGTCTAATCACTTTTCCCCAGGCTGCCAAGCCCCTAGGACCTACAGTAACTCCCACTCTGCTTCCTCATTCGGCCCTTTAGATCCCCAGCTGTAATTAATCAGCTGCATCTGCTCTTGCCCTTGAGCAGCTTTGTGGCACAGTTCCCTCGAAATGTTCAATTAGTGGTTGCAAGAATGAGGGCAGTTGTAGCATCACTGTGCTGCTTTCCAGGTCATAGCACCCACAAAGGAAAACAAACATGACAGAGTTCAAAGAGGAGACAAACTGAGCTGAAGTGCCTCTAGGGTGCTCACCAGGGCTCCATTTGACTGACAGCTGTTGAGGTGGGGTCTGAGCTTATAGAGAGGTGGATCTCCGAACCAAAGGTTCCCAAAGCTTTGGAGGCTCCAGAAGGGGAAAAAAAAAAAAAAAAAAATAGAATTCTCCCATAAGTCATCTATTGTCAGCCCATGAGCTATGCTCAAAACATGCAATGTTCTTTTACACTCTGCTGTCTCCATTATCCTGGCTTAGCATGTGCATAGCAGGGGCTTGGATAAGCCACTTCATGTTTGAAAGAGTCTAGCTAGCATTTATTGCTATTAGACTGAACCCTAAAAGGTTTCCCTTAGATCCTGCAAAGCACAGGCTACCTTTCCTCTCCAGAACTAGATACCAATCATGTTAGGACAAGGTGATAGAATAACTTAAAGCCCCTTGTCTTAGTTACAGTTTTACTGCTGTGAACAGACACAAGGACCAAGGTAACTCTTATGAAAGATAACATTTAATTGGGGCTGGCTTACAGGTTCTGAAATTCAGTTCATTATCATCAGGGCAGGAAGCAGAACAGCATCCAGGCAGACATGGCACTGGAGGAGCTCAGAGTTCTACATCTTGTTAAGCAGGCAAACAGAAGACTGGCTTCTAGGCAGCTAGGAGGAGGCTCTCAAAGCCCACCTCCACAGTGGCACACTTCCTTCAAAGAGGCCACACCTACTCCAACAAGGCCATATCTCCTAATAGTACCACTCCCTAGACCAAACATATTCAAACCACCACACCCCATTAAAATGCAAATTTAGAGTAAATATGGTAGCACCTACTTGGAGGCTGAGGCGGGAGTATCTCCAGCAAATTCAAGGCCAACCTGAGTTACATCATGAGAGCCTGACCAAAAGAACACACACACCACACTCACACACACACACACACACACACACACACACACACACACACACACACTAAACATGGAGTTTTTTAGGAAGGAGAGACCCTCATAACAAAAAAAAAAAAATATCTCTAAATGGGTAAAGAAACCTCAAGGAGAAAAACAACACAAAGCATAGGAAAGATGACCAAGGTTTACCTTCTGCTACATCCTGGAGACAGCTAGCCCCATTAATAGTGTTTGAGACAAGCAAAGAGATGATGTAATTACACAAGAGATGATGTAATCACAGGCCTTCCAGACTGCATGCTGAGTACTCAAGCACTCCCTCAAACCCCAGCCTGGTATGGGTCACTCTGCCTCAGAGGAGGACAGAAACACCAAGATCCAGAACAAAGAATTCACAGTGAACAAAAGGTTTCAAAACTGTCTTCAGAGGAGGTAGAGACATTACAGAAGCAAAGGCCAGGAGGTATAATTTCTGTCTAATGTCTCTGAAAAATGTTTACTGAAGCAGTATCTACTCAGCTCTCTATTCAATGAAGAACCAAATCAGAAATTGTATTAAATTAAAACAAGAGGGATTATAGGAAGAACTTCTGAGTGGTTACAGTAGGGACACCGAAGCAACACTTAGATATCTTTTCTTCCAGCCATAGTTAAAAAATACAATTTGTTCTAGAATCTGGTACAGACCAGAATATCCTAGTAACTGAAACTGGGAATATTTATTAATGGTTGGTCTGAACAAGGCAGTATACTAAATATTAGGTTGCTAAGAAAAGCACAGTCATCTTTGTCCCAAGATAGTTATTGTCTCACTGGGACAATAGGCAGTGAGAGTCCTGTCTGGCCATGGTCTTTGAGGTGGTCCTCAAGTGCAGAAGGGAACTAGGGTAAGGGGCTGCTGAGGCTTCCTGAGGGAGCCAGGGAAAGGCTAACAAGGAGGCATTTTAGGTGAGCAGAGCTGAGCAGGATTGTCAGAGGGCTTTCCTGGTCAATAGTGGAGATGAACCTCATACTCTGTGGCTGTGGAGCTGGTGAGCTGTTCATGTAGCATGCATGTGTCGTCATTCATTTCAGCTAATCCAGAATTTTGGAAGTCCTGGGTTTGGAGAATGGACAGAGAGGGAGCATCTGGGTGGGCAAATATAGAACATATGGGAGAGCTCATCGACCTTATTCATGCTCCTCCAGCTATGGCAGCTGTGTATCCCTATGCTCTATAGTTATCGCTCCTGAGGTTCACAGGGCACAACTTCGATAGATTTCTTATCAAAGAGCATGGTGCTGAAATTAGTTAGTACCTAAACATCTTTTCAGTTTCTTTCCTCATCTTCCTAACTAGCCCCACTATACACAACACACACACACACACACACACACACACACACACACATACCTACCTCAAACCAGTCATACTGTTTATGTGACACTAGTGGGTATCTCATTTAAAATTATTTTTCTGAAAGAATTTATTTAGTTTATTGTGTGATGCTGCACTTGCCTCAAATAACCAGGGGAGGAAATACTGGCAAGAAAGGAAGGAGAAAAAAAATTGAAGACCATTTTGGACAGTACCTTCCAATTTGTTGTCAGATAAAGGATGATGTCCAGCTCAGAGTGTGTTTCCATACAAGATTCAGAAGGCCGTGGCCTTAGTGCTACCTACTTCCTGGCCAAGCTTGACCTGCAGGAAACCTCTCAGGTATTCTCCAGCAAGTAATACATGTTCTTTCCACCTGTTTACTAAACATCTGTCATGGACTTCTTGATCCACAAGTTGTCCTTCCAGGTCAGCAGGAAAATTCATATCATCTTTTAGCTCCCCAGCAATCCCTATATACCATGTTCTTCTCATCTGTAAGTCCTGTGTGTAGAGAAGCACAGAGCAGGAAATTATCAACTGTTATGACCTACTCTCTAAACTAACATGCTGGAGCTTCCCAAACATTAGCTAATTTAATCTTGGCCTCCTTTCTTTGAGACCAGCATGATTCTCAGTTTTCAAGGCCACATAGCTTCCCAAAACTCAGACCTGAGTTTTCCTGATCTGTTCTTGCTGCAGACACTGCCTAGGTACTAGGTCTTACTTCCTTACCTCAGAGCAGTCAGAAGCACACAGGCCACCTGAAACTGGAAGCCAAGATAGGCAAATATGCCAATATTATAGCCATGTCTGAGTATATTCTGTGTCACTGGGGACGTCAGTGTTACTCTTCTGCCCTCTTACCATCTTCTTACCTTCCTCTTAGGCTCCAATGCTCCTTTTAGAGCAGGAAGACCTTTCCTGGGCTTTCTCTGTACACTCTTTATATACATACACCCTTTGTATACATACCTTTATATACATAAAGGCCAGACCTGGCTACTGATAGCCTCCAGGTTTTAAGAAGTGATGTCATGGGCATCCTGCAATTTTATGTTACTTCTAAGAAAAGAACTCTGAGGACAGTTTCATTGGGGAGGAGCCTAGGGACTCAACAGCTGCCTGGTTTGAAATGTTGTCCTGGAGGGGTGGAGGGGTATTATTCTTTCCTTCTCTGAAGACTAAATTTTTCTACTAACCCTCTTTCCTGCAGCCTGTGCAGTTGGTTCTGAGGAGGAATGAGAATGTGCATGCCAGGTTCTTGTGACTCACGGGTCCTTGGGCTCTTCTCAGACAGCTGGGAAGATTCTGGTAGACAGGCTTATATAGGATGCTTTCCTCGGTTGTTTTGTTCTAAGCACAGACTACCAACCTGACTCTCTCTGACTTTTGAACTTAGGAAAAGCAAATGCATTCAAACGCGCGGGGGGGGGGGGGGGGGGGCCGGGCAGCGTGAGGCCGTAAGAGGCTATCAGGTCCCCTGAGCTACAGTTAAGTACAAGAGGTTGTATACAACCCAGTATGAGTAATAATCAAACTTCAGGCCTCTGCAACAGCAATAAGTGCTCTGATTAGCTGAGCCATCTCTCCAGCCCTGACACTGAAATGTTTAAAGTACATGCTAGTATGGGAACCACTAATCTCTGGCAGGACACAGAGGCCGTATTATAGAATGGAAGATACAGCTGAAGAAATGCGGGAGACCAGAATCTAGGGGAACTTTGCCTCAGTAATGATCACAACCATTGAACCAAGTGGCTAGAACCCTTGGCAGCAGTGGGATTTACAAGGAGGAACATGGAGGGAGACTCTTTTGGTTAGAATGAGTGAGGCGATGAAGTCTGCTTAGCATCTATTCACACATGGAAGTGAGAACTGAAAGGACCTTGACCTTATTAATTACACATGACAGGAGAAGAGAAACTATTGAAGATGCTTGCAAAATTTCTGGCCAAGAGCATAGTGACCCCATTTACCTTGAAAGAAAATCTGAAAGGATAATTGGGCTTGGGTAGAAGGAAGAAAAATTAAGAGTTTATTTTTAGATCTGGTGAAACTTAAGGCACCTGATGGACATGCAGGTGGAAGTGGAAATGTCCTGTAGCAATTGGATATATGGCTATGGAACTCAGGAGAGAGCAGATGACAAAGATTTGGAAGTCATCAGTAATGGAGGCCTTGGAAACTCTCCTGCAAATCAGATAATCACCAGCTCATTTATATCTTGGAAATCCATACTTTTATAGATAAGTTGTTTTAATTGAAGCTGTAAGCTATGAATTTCTTTAAGCCCATGGCCGTGTGCTGCTTAGTTGTTCTTTACTCTGAAGTATTGGGCTACCTATTCAAGTGATGACAATATAAGATGTAGCCCCCAACACAGGCTCTCTTAAAATCTCAGCTTCCTTAGCACTTTCCAAGACTGGGGATTGGTCTGATTATCTAGGAAGGGTTCAATTTGCACACCAGCTGCTATTGGATACACATGTATCCTGGACATACACATTCATTCCAAGATTACAACACTTGCTCATAATTTACACAAGAATCTTCTCTGTACTGACTTATACTTCTGAGAAACTCTGTACTAAAAGACTGGCCCCACAGCCCAGTGCCTGTAGCCTGCGTCTAACCCTCCATGTTGGAAGAAACAGCTGCTATGACTGAACAGCAGGGGAGCTGCACTGTGAAACCTTCCAGAGGCACTGAGTACTCATGTGCTACCTGCAAGACAAGAATATTTTTAGGCTTTCAGAAAGATTTCATTTCACAGTTTTTTTCTGAAAGGTTATAATTAACTGCAGTGAACAAAAGATATATTGTTTTTTTAAATGAAAGTGGGAGGAAAGGAACCAAGGAAAGTAACCAACCAGCACAGCTCTGTCCCACCCATTGAGTAGGTGGATTCCAGTCATGCACGAGCTGGGGTTGGGGTGGAGGTGGGTGGAGCACTGGGAAGCCAAGTCCGAAAGGGTCCAAGTGAACTCAGAGCTAAAAGCATGTTCTCTCCTATGGATGCTATTTAAAAGATAGAAGCAGCTCCTTCCCTCGACTCTCATGACAAGAGTCCATCTTCCAAGCCAGGATCCCTGGCCTCTGAAAAACTGTGCCATGGCCAAGAAGAATATCCAGAACACACCATTCTTGGACATTTTAGAGTTTCCAGGGACAGAAGAGTCACAGAGGCTTCTTACTCTTGCTAGCTCTTTCTCTTCCACATAATCTTCCCATCTTTCCCATCCCAACACATGAATATGCCTGTGAGTCTCCTTGGCAATATCTTCCTTGATCTAGTCCATATATTTAATTTTATTTATAAAGTGAGGTATTTTATTCCAAGAAAAAAGGAATCAGAGTCACAGACAAGGTGATGTAGGTAAAATGAGTCCTCAGAATAGTGTGTTCAGGGCCTTTTGGGCAAGAATTCAGCAGCACCATTGAAGGTTTGCAGAAATGGAAGGAAGGTCAGCAGGCCAAATTAATTCTAGCTGAGACAAAGTCTAATTGGCATGCCACCAGTAATAAGGAAGATCTATCCGTATTACCCACACTCCATCTTTTTTTGCTTGCTAGAACACAAGGGTCCATGTCTAGAAGGTTGGCAGGACTCAGGGTATCTCTGAGGAGGAGTGCACCTTTCCACCTGGACTCACCCATATTGACTGCTCCATCCCTAACAGGGTTCGATTGTGCTGTATGTCTTATGTCAACTCGATATTCAATATAATCTAAGGTCATCTGAAAAGAGGAAATCTCAATTGAGAAAATGCCCCCATAAGATTGGGTTATAGGCAGGCCAGTAGGGCATTTTCTTAATTAGTGATTAATGATGGAGGGCCCAACCCACTGTGTCATTTCATCCCTGGGCAGGTGGTCCTGGGTTCTATAAGAAAGCAGGCTAAGCAAGCCATGAAGAGAAAACTAGTAAGCAGCACTCTTCCATGGCCTCTGCATCAGCTCCTGCCTCCAGGCTCCTGCCCTGTTTGAGATTCTACCCTCACTTCTATAGTAATGAACTGTTTCATGGTACTGTGAATGAAATAAACCCTTTGCTCCCCGGCTTGATTTTGGTCATGGTGTTTCATCATAGCAATAACAACCCTAACTTAGACAACTGGCATGTATAGGCTTAAGGGGGAGATTGTTCAGTGTCTAAGAATGCAAAGGCAGGGTCTCTGTCTCAGAGACTCCATCCTGGGATCTTAGCAGACTGTCGTTCTCAATCAAGTCAAGCCTTTCTTAGGATGCAGTGATAAGCTGCCTTGTGCACAGGCTGCCTGAAGTTTTGGATCTATCCCTAATGTCTCTAGCTCTCCTTCTTCTCACTATAAAATGAGACTCCTAGAATAAGATGCCCTGACACACTCTCACCTCTACCCCTAGGTTGACAATTATGAATTTCTTTGTCCTCTAGAACTGAGTTCACTCAGGATCATGATTAGGTAGTTACTTCCCACTTCAGGCAACTGCAGACTTCAAAGCATGAACTTATTCATGGGATTTACTGGATTCCTGAGAAGTTTATAGTTTGACATTCTGGTTCTTCCACTCCTTTCCTTTTGGGTTAATGCAAAATAAGATAATCAGCATTTGGCAACTGAATTAAAGAATGAACAAATAAATAACGATCCTTACTAGCAGGAAACCAGAGAAAGGTCATAAAATCTAAAGTTACTTCTTCTCTCTAACATATGTCATGAGATTTTTTTTTTTCTTTCAGAACAATGGTAAGCAGTATGGGTCTGTGATATTCCCCTTCAGCCAAATCTAATCCCTACCTGTTCCAAGTTCCCACTGTTTTCCCTGTATTTGTCTGATCACTGCAGACCCCAAACTGGAAACTTTGTTATCACTTCCTTCCTGACTTATAAGTTCCTCGAGGACAAGTCTGTCGAGTATTCACCATTGTATCCTACAGAGTCAAGCACAGAAATAGCAATAACACTACTGTCATAGTTTCAAAGCCTCCTTGTGCACACAGAGCTTCAAGAACTGACTGGTGCTTCTATGCTCACTCCAGCTTGGTAGACATGATAATACTCTCTTCACAAAAAAAGAACTGAAGTTCACAGAGATTATGTAACTTGATCACAGCAAGGCTGCTAGTAAATTAGAGATGCACATAAATCAGTGATGTTCTTATAAGAGTTCAGAATTCTTCCTGTTAAGTTTTTTTTTTTTTCTTAAATGGATGGGTGAATGGGTGCATGGATGGATGGATGGATGGATGGATGGATGGATGGATGGGTGAATGATCTAAGGAAGTAGTGTAAGATAGAAGATGATATTAGTATTCTGCACAAGATGGAAAAAGGAGAAGGCATTCACATTCTAGGAGTCTCACCATAGTTCCTAAGTACTCTGTTCTTGGGGAGAGAAAGGAAACTTCTTCTGTTCTTGTGAATAACTCAGCTAGTAGCTAACCCCACCTCCCTCCTACAGATTTTGACAGTATCAGGACCACCTGAAGGAGGGACTCGTGTGACCATCCATGGCGTGAACCTGGGCTTGGACTTCTCTGAAATCGCTCACCATGTGCAGGTGGCTGGAGTGCCCTGCACACCCATCCCAGGGGAATACATCATCGCTGAGCAGTGAGTCCGACCTGCTGGCCTTTGTCTGTGTGAAGAGTCTCTGTACTTCCTTCTCTGGGGCTTTCCCAAGTATTTTTCATATCCCCTCCTCCTGTGGAAAATATCCCAAGAGGTCTTTCCAGGATCTGCCCCCAGGAGGCCTTGTTCCAGTTGCTTCTCTATTCTACCCAGGCATCAGGGCTCCAGGTGATCTTATGGCCCCTTATTTAGTCTTTGTCAGCCTGCTGGCATGAATGTTGAAAGCCCCTCTGGGAACACTTGGCCCCTCCTACTGCCCCCCCCATTAAAATGCACCCTACCAGGTAGGCTGTGGACAACAATTTGTTTAGTGCCTGGGGCTCTGACAGTAGCTTAATCTGAACAGGGCCTCCACTGGAGCGGATTCATTTATTTCACTAAGGGAAATGTCAGCTGGAAATTAGAAAATAGGCATGTAGTGGCGGGCAGGCGGGCGAGCTCAGGAGTGACATATGTTCTAATGCGGGGTGTTCCCTTGGCAGTGAAAACTACAGTCAGTGAGCAGGAAGTAGTCCAGAAGCGGGGGAGGGGGGTGAAAGAGAAGGAGGAACAAGGGAAAGGAGCCACCAGAGCATCCTTCATGCTCGTCATGTGACATTGGGTCAAGGGCTTCTCCATCTATTGGAGATACAACTCTATGTGTGTCAGGAGCCAATAAGATCTTGACTTTAATTCAGTATTTTCTCTCTTACCCTGTTACACTCCAGTCTCAGGCTCCTCTCAGAGCCAGTCCTCAATGGCAGTCATAAAAATGACATCACTTTATTTTCCATCAGCAATTTTCAGTGTACAGAATACTTTCCCATCTACTACCTATTTTTTTAATTATTCTGACTCTGGCAAATAAAGTATTAGCTGGCAAAAGTAAATGTTTTGGAGATTATTTTCTCCAGTCACTTGGGAAGTAAATACCAGGTCAGACTCAGAACCAAAATCTAACTCCTTGTCAGGCCTTTTTCCCTGATGCAGCAACCACTGACCACAACTTCTGGGCAAGAAAGACCTGGATACTCCATGACTCATTCATCACCCATGGCTCTGAACCTCAGAGGCCCTTTATTCTAGCCTAGTTCAGAGAAGGATCAGTGGCAGAAAGGGTAAATTCCAAGACTCTTAGGAGAAGTGTAAGAGCCACTGGCCACAGGAGAGGAGGAGATAGAGCTGGCCTGATCCTTCTGTTTCTCCAAGTCCTGTACTTTATTGACAACCTTATCCCTATAAGGAAAGGGCTTTGAGAGAGTGGTGGCTAGACCTACAGAAGGAAAATCAGGAATGCGTAAGGGTTTCTAGGGAACCACAGTAGGAGATAAACACTAGGAACTAGGACCACCTGCAGGAAACCTCACGGTCACAGGGTCTAGAGTCCCATGCCCTAGAGTCCCATACCCTGCAAAGCTTCACCAGGCACTTGTACACACAGAACCCAAATCCACCTGGACCTCAAATACTTTCCATGGTCCAACTTTGGGGCTTGGAGGACTCAGACTTTAGGGTGAGCAATATGAAGTACCAGGCATCTGGACTCAAAACTTGCCCAAGGTTTGAATTAAACTGTTTTGACCCTGGCTCTGCTAACCAGCCCTGATACTTCAGCAAGCCATTTAATCTATGACCTTCATTTAATAGACTGCAAGAAACTTTAGTTTTGTTTATGAAGTCAAGTATACTTCTTTACCCAGGGATATGGGGAAGAAAGTACCCAGATGAACTGGAAGTGTAGTCATGAGTCATTCCAGGCCTGTTGAGGTCAATGGTGACTCTTGAAAGCTGCCCCCTTCCTTGCTTCAGGCACAGGACAGGCAGGAAGCAGTGAAGGACAGACACCCTATGCCTCACTGGTTGCAACCTGGTTTCCAGCTGTGCCATACTCATTACCACTCCTAAGATTTCAGAGTTTGTTAACATTATTAAGCCTCCATTATGGGCAGTGAGCAGCAGGTGTAATCATTACAGATGTCTACAAGAGATGAATTTGGCTAAGTGGGCTCAGTATAGCATCCTGGCCACAAGCAGGATTAGAAAATGCAGTAATGATTCACCATATGCTTGTGTCTGCCATCTATCATTCCACAATTAGGTTAATATTAGTTTAAAGGTTCTGATTAGTCCTGAAATCAACATCCCACAAGTCTATGGAGGGCAAAATGATTCAGCCATAGGATGTTTTCTGAGCAGTAAATGCAGGTCCAGACTTCAACTCAGCATCTCCAGAGACAAGGGTTTGCTTTCATCTGACCTCTCTCTCGTTTGCTTTATCTATGAACTCAAACACAGATGGATGGGTGCTGAACCTCTGTGCTTCCCACCCAGGAAGTGAGCCACCACGTATGCATGTCTGTCAGAGACAGTGTGGTATTGGGGTAATGAGAAAACTGAGCTGGTGCCAGGAGCCTGGGGGCAAGCTATAGCCCAACTACAGATGAACTGAATAGCATTGGGCAACCACTTTGCTTCCTGATTCTCAAATGGCTCATTTGTAAATTAGAAACAGCTGATGTCTACAATCCTCTAAGTGTTCCTCAGGAAGCTAGAACAATATGACCCACAGAGTCTGCAACACACACACACACACACACACACACACATCAACTAGAAAGCTTATTGGTGGCACTAATGTGATTCTAGAACTCCTCTGTCAATTAAGAGCCAAATCTTCATATGGAAACTGGACAGTTGTTTGGCTCAACTCATTTTATAAGGGAAAAATTTCACTATCTCTAGTCATTGCCTCCTAGTGATATGCAGGGAGCCTCAGAGAAACCAGGAACACAGATGACATGGAAATTGGGAAGCCTCTGAGAAATTAAACCAGAGAATACAAATGAGACTTAGGAGATGAAATGAAATATACCCTTATGCCTGTGGTGGTCCACAGCCAAGAGGAGACATCAACTGACTAAGTCTCAGAGCTCTAGGAAATGAATGGGGTTGTTCCCTATATTTGCCAAAATCTGTCACTAGCATGATGCCTATGCTGTCCTTCCCTTAAAACATCCAGAGCTTTTTATTAAATCCAGCATCAGACAAGTGTGATGACACATGCCTATAGTTCCACCTACTCAGGAAGCTGAAGCAGGAACGATGCTTAAACCCAGAGATTGGAGACCAGCCTAGAAAATATAGTGAGACTGTTCAAAATACATACAAACATATATACATGTACATGCATATATACACCCACATACATATACACATATGTGCATACATACACATAATACATATATACATATATATACACACATACATACACACATGTATACATACATACATACATACATACATACATACATACATACATAAGATAATGATCCAGTGTCCACAAAATGGAGTGATGAAAGGCATAAACTTGGAACTGAGGCTCACCTATCTTTCAGTCAAGGCTCCTTCACTTGCTGGAATGTAGCCCTAAATAAGTCATGTAGCATCCCTGAATCTTGATTGTGTATAAGTCAGAAATAATAAGTGACTTCCTAGAGCAGGGGATTAATGTGATATTGGGTCCCATCTTGTGGGCCACCTCTACCATCAGCAGCTATAGCTCTTGTTATTGAGTTACAGGTTCTATTGTGGCACAATCCTTAATTTTCTACATAGCCCTTTCTACTTCTGCAGCATGCTTCTTCTGTAATTCATCTCCCTCAGCAAGGACAGGTGTCCTACGAAAATTCAAGTCCTCTCCAAACTGCCTTACAGGGCTCATGAGTGAAAGGGGAAAAGAGGGAGACAGTTGCATTTCACCCATAATGCTGCTTGGTTTCCTGAAAACTTCAGTCTTACTTCTTAGACATGCTCATGCAAACCCTTGTTTGTAGCCTACTCCTGACCTCAGCCCTCTCTCTACTTACAGCCAGGTGAGACAGCTCAGCTACTAAATGAGGACATTATGCCTCAGGCCCAGTCAAGCATGGGTTTCATTCAGAGACAGCTACAGGTACTTAGTCCAGAGACTTGGATTGGCTCCATCTCCTTCTATCACTCCTCTTCCAGGGGCCCCATACATAAAGTTTAGCCTTTGGAACATGAACCCCAAGCATGAAAATGTTTAGAACCTAGAAAGGCAATGTGCCCAGACAATTCCTAAGCCCTTCATGAACAGCTGAACAGGCTAGACTAGACCTTCTCCTTTCTGAAACAGGCCCAGGCCCAAAATCAAGAGTTCATTCTTGCTTGTAACCTTCACATGTCCTCCAACTTCCTTTTTCCACAACTTCATGCCTACAATAATTGCTTCCTCCCTCTCTTGTGGAGGGTCTCTCCCACAGAGTATATGGGCCATGAATGAAGAAAGAGCCAGGCTTGATTAGAAGAAATGAAAAAGCTTATCTGCTTCCCAGTCCCCACACTCACTGCCCACAAGAATTAGCTGACTCTCCAGAGTTCTTTTAGAGGCCAAAGGGTGAACTGTCAAAAATCAGGTACCCCAAAACAAAAGCAGGGTCCAGCACCAGAAAACAGTATTTGAGTTGTTACTCCAAGCAAGTATCAACATGAAAACAAACCAAACACCTTAGATTAAGCTTCTCAGATGCTTCACTAATGAGGTTTAAGGAGAGGACTACATGCCAACACTAATTGATTGTTGCTATCATACTATTTGGGCTCATAGTGAATTTATTTATTCATAGATAAGTAAATGGAGAACCTTCTTACATGGAATGCTTTCTATTGCATCTTATATGCTAAATGTAAAAGACAGTTATTGTATGTTAAGTAAATATTTACCAGGAGTCAATGTACTTATTTAGGATTAACTGTTACAAAGGAGATGGAAACCAGTGGTGTGTGTGTGTGTGTGTGTGTGTGTGTGTGTGTGTGTGTGTAGTGTTTGAAAGAGAGAGAAAGAGAGAGAGAGAGAGAGAGAGAGAGAGAGAGAGAGAGAGAGAGAGATTTGTTTAATGCTAGTTTTATTACATTGAAATGAAATCTTTGTTTAGTTACCTTCTTTCCTAGAGAAACAATTGAGATAAGCATAGATCCGTTAAACACAGGTCTTCACACTGTGCCAGGATAATACAGGAGATTAGTGAGGAGGAGGGTTGCTTTTCTGATCCCCTACTAAGCAACTAAGCAAGCCTAGCATAGACACATGGATACTGCTCTTACAATCTGAAATGGTGTCAGGAGGCAAAAAGAAGCTTTCCTTCCTCATTTCTTGGCCCCCTAGTTGCTGAAACTGGTAGAACCCTCTCCTACTCATCCCCTACAGCCCACCCTTTCTGAAAGGCACTGTGACTTAAGGCACTAGTGTTCTTCTGTAACTTATCTCAGAAGCCAGGGAAATCACCAGGGGCTATTGATCTGACCTGCTGAGAAAGTGCAGAGCATCTTCCTCCAGTGTTCCTGACAATGGGAGACATGACTTCTGACCAAGGCCATGTCACACACTGAGTATGCTCAGTCTTGATTAAGTGTCACTTGGCACCTAATGAACTTAGCCACCAACCATGTCCATGAACTTCTGCCATTGTGCTGAGAGATGCTGTTGGATGCTCACATTATCACACTAGATTATCTGTCTGCTTTTAAGAGCTCACTGCAGGAAACAGACTACAACTGAATCAATGTGACAGTCATTCACCTGTGCTCTTAGGGAGAGCTGCTGTGTTGGCTTGCTGCATAGCAGAAAACACCAACTAAGTACTGCCCCTCAATCTCTGTTGGACAGTCCACTCATTCCACCAATCCTAGATATGACCCATGGTGAGGCACTGTACTAGATGCTCACAGGAATGGGGGCAGAATGGTATATCAGAGGCACCCACAGCTTTTTATATATAATCATATCCAACCTCTCACTGTGGAGATAAGACAAAGCCCAGGAGATCAATACTAAATTCATGGTTACATTGGTACTAAACTGAGCAATGGCCCAGCACTATGGCAAGACAGTGATGGTTCACCCACCGACTGCTAAGCAGAGTGGGAACTGCAGCCTTGTCAAGCCTCTCATTGGGAGGTCTGCTGTCTTCTCAGGATCGTCTGTGAGATGGGCCATGCCCTTATGGGTACCACATCTGGGCCTGTGCGCCTGTGCATTGGGGAATGCAAGCCAGAGTTCATGACCAAGTCTCACCAGCAGTATACTTTTGTGGTAAGTACTGGGACCAAGGTTAACCACATAGCCAGCAAGGACACACATCTGTTCCAGATTTCTCCCAGGGAATTTTCATCTGATCCTCCTCATCAGGCAGACCATGGTGACCAGTAAAGGGAATTTCTGGCTTCTCTGCTTGGAAGGCTGTCTTTCTGTGGTTGAATAGTCACATGATTTAAAAACACACATACACACACAAAAAAAACCCAGAAACTTTGGAGTCTTGGAGGACCATAGATCAGAGTTCTAAATAAGGCAAAAACTTAAGCTTTTCTTAGAAAATGGATTCTAGATGAAAGACTAGGCTGCCTTTTATCCCTCCATGTGACATTGTGATCTAATTCTAGCCTAATGAAGACACACTAATTAAGTGGCTTATATTTATCCATATGCTTTGATTTTCGATGAGGATATTTTAAGCTAAGGATTAGAAGAGTCTAATCTGGCAGAGATGTACCTCTGTGCATAAGACCAGGAGAGAGAACATATGACAGTTCTATGTGTCTGCATGGTTATATGTACATGTATGCACACCTCTAAAGACATTTCATCAAGCAGTTTTGGTACCAAATCTTTCTGTGAGGCTGCCAAATCAATAAATTGCTTCTAAGGTCCTGGAGTCTCCCTAGACTCAATTAATCCTGAATCAATACATTGTACTAGGGGCCCTTAAGTTCCTTTTCTAAATCTTACCTACATCTCTACACTGAGTACTTCATTAAAAAGTATTAACAACAGTGGATGGGGTCAAACCAGCCTTACTAAGAGTTTTTTAAAAAATCATTAGGTCACAAAATTCTCTTCTTTCTAAAGCATTTTACTACTTAGTTTATAAAGCCTCCAGGCATATATTCATTGCTACCTTTTTTCTTGTACTTTTTTCTTTCAGATTTGCCAGTCTATCTGCAGGCTCTGTACCTCATTTCCTTCGCAGGGAACATGGGAAGCAAAAAGAAAAGATATAGAGTTGTAAATATCAGAGCTGCAAAGGGCCCTAGATCCATCATATCCTCCTCAATGGACAAAGGAGCAAGCTGAAGTCCAGAATAATCCTATGACTCACCTCAGGGCCACAGATAGTGAGGGGCTGGTACAAACTAGAATCCACTCACTAAGTTAAATGCACTTCTCAAGCTATGTATGGTATCACATGTCTTTGATCCCAGCACTCAGGAGGTGAAGACAGGGTTATCCAGCTCAAGACCAGCCTAAGCTATGTAGTGAGATTCTATCTAACAAGATAACAAAAGCAAAAACAAAAACAAAATCAAAAAAAAAACCCCACACTTTCCATATCACTGCCCACTAGGCAGAAGCAATTCTTTCTGATTTAGGTCAACTGCTTGGTGCATCATAGGCTAAAGGTTTCTTTTAATTAATTTCTTTTGCATTAAGCTCAGTGAACATGCTTGCAAGTGATATTCTCATCTACCAGTAAGGGTCAGAGAAGCCATGTTTAACATTTACTGATGGCACCAAGAATGAGGTCTCAGTGCTTAGGGCAGGACAAGAGAACATATATGTGGATTATTCATAGAGGTTGCAGTCTATCAGCTGCCCAACTTAGGCAAGAACATTTTACTCAGCCCTATTGATTTTGTGCCCAAAACAAACAAACAACAACAACAAATCTTAGAACAGACTCTATATAAAGTAGCATTTTCAAATTGTTCTCAATATGTAAACTACTGTATAGATTAGTCAGTGTCGTATCAGCTTTCTCTTCAGTATTATGAGTACAAGACTTTCCAGAAAGTTAATTAATTCTAATGTATGGCAGCCCTTCATCTTCCCTAGAGAAAGCAATGATGTTTGGAACTACAGAGGGCAGGAAAACTACCTTAGCTCCCAGCATGATTGTTATTCCTCTTACCTGTAGGTCTAGCCTTGGACCTAAGCTAGGAATGTTTCTCTGTTTCTTTTCAAAGAATCCTTCTGTGCTGTCACTCAGCCCTATCCGGGGACCAGAGTCAGGAGGTACCATGGTGACCATCACAGGCCATTACCTTGGTGCTGGGAGCAGTGTAGCAGTGTACCTGGGCAATCAGACCTGTGAATTCTATGGGTAAGGTAAACGTGAAGGATGATGTATTGTTGTTGCCTTGGCATGCCCATTACCTCCTCCTCATTGTTCCTCTCTTTGGCACAGACATGCTATTCATTGTTAAAATATATGCCACTTATCAGTTTATGTCCCATAGATTGAAGGGGCTGGTAACAAAGGTAACTGGAGGCAAGGGTTATTAGAACAGATGAGGAATAATCCCAGGAGCTTCCCAGGCTAAGTTTCACTGTAGGAACTTCAGACTCATGGAGGTGACAAGGTCTCAGTAATTTAAGCACAGATTTGTTCTTGAGATTATCTTCTGTGCATTTAAAAAAAAAAGCTCACAACAACAACAACAACAAAAACATCTAATATTGTCAGCCACAACCATGAGCCCTGAGGATGCAGACTTAAGGTGAATTCTGAAGGAATCCATGGGTTAGGCTCCAGTCTGCCCAGTGTTACCCAATTGAGAGCTTTGCACTATGAACTCTGCCAGAGCAAGCCTTGTTTTTTTTCACAACAGAGGATAGGCATATATATTGACAACCTGACTGGACCCCAAGTGTTGATTAGTCATATTCTAGAAAAAGTTCTCCAAAATCTTGTAGATCCTTGTCCCTGCCCATATTCTTTAACCTTTGTACTATGTCCCCTTCCTAATCCAGTGAAGGTAAAGGGAAGGTGCTGATGGACACTGGTGGAGGATATTTCTGTAGCACAGAAAATAAGAAAACAGCAGAATGTACAATGAGCCACACATGGGGCAAGGGACATGCCTTTCAAGCTAGGTCATGCCCATCTCTTTTGTCTTAACCCTTCTCTGTTTCCTCATCAGGAGGTCAATGAATGAGATTGTATGTGTTTCACCTCCATCATCCAATGGACTAGGACCAGTCCCTGTCTCCGTGAGTGTCGACAGAGCCCGAGTAGATAGCAGTCTGCAGTTCGAGTACATAGATGACCCACGGGTCCAACGTATTGAACCAGAGTGGAGCATCACTAGGTGAGTGAGATTGGTGAGGTACATCTAAAGGGATTTGAGGTTAGCAGGACACATCATCTGGAAGACAGTGGGATTGGTGGACTGTATCTGGAAGAAGGTGAGATTATCAGGATTCACCCAGAGGGAAATGAGGTTGTAGAAGCCCTATAGCCCAAGAGTAGCTCATATCAGGGACCCTAGTTATTGAGTCCCAGTTTACCAATTTTAAGGGGGTTTTGCCTAACCTAGCTTCTGCTTGTTTCCAGTGGACACACACCCCTAACTATCACAGGCTTCAACTTGGATGTCATTCAGGAGCCAAGGATCCGAGTCAAGTTTAATGGCAAAGAATCTGTCAATGTGAGTAACCTTTGGTCTTCCATTCCTTAGCTTCAGTAACCTTGTCTCTCTGGCCACATCTTGCAAGGCCAGGAGCTATGGGTTAGGTATATGGATGCCTGATCACTAGACAGAAAAATTGACTGAAGACTTGAGTCTGTAATTATGGTTCCAAACACCTGAGCTGTCCAGAAACTAATGTGATGACATTATAATTTCAGGTGATACAGCTAAGGTCTAAAAGTGCTGGCTGCTGAGTTTAATACAGCACAAAAAGGTTATGTTCACCTCAGTGAAAATGTTACCTTAAAGGATAAATGAGAAACAGTGTGGGAGGTGGAAAGAAGTTCTTCCTCCACATTTAGAAGGTTCCTTATTGGAAATAATAATCTGCCATTTATGGGCTGTATGGCTCCAATCAAGTCCTTTAACTTCTGTGATCCTGTACTTCTTGTAGGTAAATGGCTGAAAGACTTGCTTTGCAGTGTCCGAACAGGCCAGCCATGGAATTAATGCTTATACTTAATGTCAGCAAAGAATTCTGACCCACTGGCAAGATAACCACAGCTTCTTCAGTCCTTTGCATAGCTGCATAATTTTATTCTATTTAGCTATGAGTATCTGTGAATTTCAAAAAGTTCTCTTATTATGATGAGCACAAAGTGTCTGATACATTATTGAAAAGTTTTCAGTTTATTCCTGCAGCATCATCTCACTCATTATAACTTGCATCTTCTTCACATTATTGTATTCATAATTATAATACAGAAGATGCTGTGTTGGCTGTTATTATTACTGTGAATTACAATTGTTACTCTGTGACCTTTGGGATATTGGTAAAGCTGAGATGGACAGGCATAAGATGGAATGATGTCTCTTCTCTTATCCATGACACATGTCCAACCTGCTGAAGATTCCTTGGAAAACAGAGGTGCACAAAATAATACAATGCTAGGCTAGACCAAAATATGAGTTAACAATTATCAGGTCCCATACTCTCCTTGCATAAAGGAGAAACTAAGGCCAGATGGATAGATAACTTGCCCCCAATCACTGAGCTAACTGGTACAGAATAAAAGTTAGGAGATCAAGCTGGAGTCTACTTTATTTCCCTAGGCCCTGCAATGGGTCTGTTCATAGTTTCTTTGGTTGGATGTTGTCTTAGCTTCAGAATCAACCACTGCAGGAGAGAATAACAGATGATAGTGCTAACCAGGCACCAGCCAGTAGACTTTTGATGGCAGATCAGAGGTCTATCAAGAGACAAGGAAGACCATGAACTCAGTTTCACTTCTGTGTGCAGATGGAGGAGTATGTGGCCAGAGAAAAGAAAGGTCTTGAGTGGCAGGATTTTGTTTAGTGACCACTTTGTGCTGAGGCATTAGCTGAACACTGTGCAAGGCACAAAAAGCTCATCTCCCCATTTTCTGTTCCACACCAAATGCCACCACCCCCTACCCCCACACATACTCCCTCACTGCAACTGTCCTCTTCTTCAGACATTCTTACATCTTCAATGTTTGCATTGCTGTCTCCTCCAGCTGAAACTTGTTCCTGCACTATTCTTTGGCCTAGGTAAGCCTCTTGTTCTTCAGATAAAAGCATTCACTTCATCTGAGGGAAATCTTTCATGAATCCTGCTTTAGGCCATGCACACTCACAGACTTTCTGGAGCATCTGGTTCCTCCCACCAGAGTGTTCCTCATCCATTCATGCATTTCACAGTATTGTGCCCTGTGCTGCCCCAGGCTCTCTGTGGAGTAGCTTATAAAGCTTGTTTAATTAATCCAGAGCTGTCCCTTGAGACTACTTCATTCTGTGCACCAGACTCTCAGCCCAGTGTCTGCCAGAAAACAGGTGCTCAAAACAGTGCTAATAAATAAATGAGTGGGGTTAAATGCATTGTCACCACATTTTTCTTAAGGGCCTCATATGTAGTGAAGGAAGTCAAGCAAACAAGGTAAGAGGAGATGACAAAACCTCCTTCACCCACCAGGTGGTTAGGTTTGAATGCTGCTCTCTGCTTCCTAGGTGTGCACAGTGGTAAACACAACCACCCTCACCTGTCTGGCACCCTCTCTGACCAGTGACTATCGTCCAGGCCTGGACACTGTGGAACGGCCAGATGAGTTTGGATTTCTCTTTAACAATGTCCAATCCTTACTCATCTATAATGACACCAAGTTCATCTACTACCCCAATCCAACTTTTGAACTGCTCAGCCCCACTGGAATCTTGGATCAGAAGCCAGGCTCACCCATCATCCTGAAGGTAGGAAACACAAATGGGGAAGGAAAGCCTGGAGAGTGATGGGAGAGAATGCTGCAGGCCCTTCCCTCTTGAGACGGCCAGATCTCTAGGTGCTAGCATACAGGAGTTTTGCTGCACCCCACCTACCCTTAAATACCATGAGTCCTTCTCTCCATCTGTATCTATCCGTGTTTTGTGTCTCCTTTTCCTTTTCTTCCCTCTCTTCCTCTTTCCTAAACACCTCTTTTTTTTGGGGGGGAGGGGGTTGTCCTTTCATCTGTGACTGGTTCTTTAAAAACCAGTCATGGAGGCTTACTGGTTTTTACATTGCTACCCCACCCTGTCTCCTTTATATCTTTTAAGTAGGTAATTAATTTCTGCTTGTATATGCCAATTCTCCTCATTAAGACACCTGTTCTCTACAGGGCAAAAATCTCTGTCCTCCTGCCTCTGGAGGAGCCAAACTCAACTACACAGTAATGATTGGAGAGACACCTTGTACAGTCACTGTGTCTGAGACACAGCTACTCTGTGAACCTCCCAACCTCACAGGACAGCACAAGGTCATGGTGAGTGAACCCTCTTCTGTCTCTTTCCTTTGCCCAACCTCACTATGTATACATGAAGAAAGGTTCCCTTCCACATCAGTTCTGACTCATGCCCTCCATATTTCCTCCTTTTCATGTCCTACATCAAAATGGATAACAGTTCTGAACACATAAGTAGAAAGGTGAATCCCAAGGCAGGAATCACTTAATATCCAAATATTCATGGTACTGTTGTAGTCTGCCCTGCCATTGCTCACACTGTAACACTGTAACACTGTAGGGTATGATAGCATGCCAGGGCTCTATACCTGTGTGTCTGTGTGTACAATGCACAGGTTCACGTGGGCGGGATGGTGTTCTCGCCTGGCTCCGTGAGTGTCATCTCCGACAGCCTGTTGACCCTGCCGGCTATCATCAGCATCGCAGCTGGTGGAAGCCTCCTTCTTATCATTGTCATCATTGTCCTCATCGCTTACAAGCGCAAGTCTCGGGAAAATGACCTCACACTCAAGCGGCTCCAAATGCAGATGGACAACCTGGAGTCCAGGGTGGCACTGGAGTGCAAGGAAGGTGAGTGCAGGTGCATCCATGCTTCCTGGACTTCTCCTTCTTCACTAATCTCATCACCCTCCTTACATACAAACCCTATCTTTATCTCTATCCTCTTTCCACAAGCCTTTATATTCTATTCTTTCCCAGGAACTTTCCCTGTCTTTGGGGTTAGAGAAGATCCATAGATGCCCAAGTGTGAGGAGATAGGTCCATAGGCAGTGTTCACTGTCCCTGATCTACCCCAATTCAGCCAATAATTTGGCCAACTATATCTTCCTCTCAGGACTAGTATGTGCTCACAGTAAGAGTCTGCCAGGCCTTACTTTCTTAGACCATATCCATTAATTGCCAGTGTTCATCCCTTTCCTAATACTCACAGGAGTACCTTTGCAGTACATGGAAGCCACAGCCAGGAGTGTAGGAGAGCCCTGCTGCCTTCCTGGACATCATCCCCCAGGATTTGTTTTCTATCTCTACTGTAGACTGAATGTTCCAAAGGCGATACTTGCTGACAGCCTCGGGTGTGAATGTGTGTAGGAGTGGAGATTGTGTTTTCTCTCATCTCCCACACAGACACATCCACAGGGTGACTGACAAGCATACCTGGCCTTCTCTCAGGCTGAGGACCTAGCAGTCTCTTTGGGTAAACATCTCAATTAGGAATCAAAACATTTTTCCTTTTGTGGCAAGTGGCTTTTCACAAGCAAGCAACTGTTGGACAATGGGGAAGAATTGTACTAGAAGAGATGGGTCAAAACCCTCCCATCTCCCTCATACCCCAGTACAAAGCCTAAAGATTTACCCATTGACCTGGGAAGCCAAGGAGACACTTGGGAGTTCTTCAATGCCTGACTCACCTGCAGACTGAGCATTTGACAACCAAGGTTTTCACATCATAGTTCTTCTTCCTAGGGGAAGGTGATCAATGTATTTATTCTAACCTTTGTTAAATTCCAGAAATTTCCTCTTGCTTCTACAAATACCTACAAAGGGCCTAAGTCATATTGTTCTCTTCTCTATATTTTAGCCACCTTTACAACTGTAGAAGATTATATATATATATATATATATATATATATATATATATATATGTGTGTGTGTGTGTGTGTATGTATATGTATATATATATATGACATAAAAAGTCTCCATCTTCTCATCACAGTATGTTACCCAGATTCCATTCACTATAACAAGTCCCAGAGGTAATCACCCAGTGAAAAGAAGAGAGGAGCTGGGAGATAGCTCAGTCACATGCATGAGGGCCTGAGGTTGATCCCTACAACCCACATAAAAACAAACAACAAAACAAACAAACAACAACAATAACAACAAAATGCCCAGGCATTGTGGCATGGGCTTACAATTCCAGCACAGAGAAAGCAGAGACTGAAGGATCTCAGCTCATTGGCCAGCAAGCTTAACCTAATTTGTGAACTCCAGGCTAATGAAAGCCTGTCCCTGAGGAGGTGTTTCTGAAGATGTTGCCTGAGGTTACCCTCTGGCTTTCAAAGGCACACATGTTACAGACACTTTTGCATGTATCTATTCACGTGCATAAATACACACACTTTTTTTAAAAGTTACTTTGGCTGAGTTTGGAGATTTTCTGTCTATGATAGTTAATCCTGTTGCCTAAAGGCCTGTGGTAAGGCTGCATATAGTGGTTAAAGTGTGTAGCCAAGCAAAAAGTCAAAGAGGGAGAACCAGAGCCTCACAACCCCCTTAAAGCACATCCCTGAGATCTCCCCCAGGTTCCACTTCTTCAGGTTCCCACTTCTGATAGCTTCAAGTTGGGGACCATGCCTTAAGAGAGTCTTAAAGTCCTATAGTAAACAACCTATAGCAAAAACCTAGGATGCCTTCCTCGTACCTCCTCTAACTTACTCTCTGTACCCCAGCTTCCTCCTTCAGACAAACTTCTCCCTCTCTCCTCTCCCCTGACTTGAACTCCTTCTAAGCTTCCCTGTCTTCGCTCACTCTCACAGCTTTTGCGGAGCTTCAGACAGACATCAATGAGCTAACCAGTGATTTGGATCGATCAGGAATCCCTTACCTGGACTACCGTACCTATGCCATGAGAGTCTTGTTTCCAGGCATTGAGGACCACCCTGTTCTGAGGGAGCTGGAGGTACTGCCTGTCTTCTAATGATGCAGGCCAGGGGATCCCAGGAAATCCAGGGGGCAGGATAGGGTTATGAAGGAAAAGAGCCAGTAGTTTATAACAGCTTTAAAAACAGGGGTGGGGTGGGGAGGGTGGGGACCAGTAGTTTGTGACAGACTTAAAAATAATGACTTGGAGCTTGTTTGTACATTTGTTGGTTTGTTTACTCAAGAGAATGAGTCAGGGCAAAGGAAATTAAAGGGAAATTAGTAAGCTGATGGATCATCTCCTGTTGGGTCCTTGGGAAATGAGGTACATCTGTTGCCAGTGCTGTTCAGAACCTTACTCCCCAGACAAGTAGAGGGGACCCAGAAGACTATAACCTTCACAGAACAACCCCCAACAACAGAGTTGGGGGATAAAATGGCTGCATCCCTCATGGAGAGGGTCCTAGAGCAGGCATTATCACCACCATGTCCTAAGGACCTGGGTGGACATCCAGAGCCTGTCCCCTGAAGGTCATCCTGCATACCTCAGGTACAGGGAAATGGACAGCAGCACGTGGAGAAAGCCCTGAAACTCTTCGCCCAGCTTATCAACAACAAGGTGTTCTTGCTGACCTTCATCCGCACACTGGAACTGCAGCGCAGCTTCTCCATGCGAGACCGTGGGAACGTGGCCTCTCTCATCATGACAGGCCTTCAAGGTCGCCTGGAATATGCCACTGATGTCCTCAAGCAGTTGCTCTCTGACCTCATCGACAAGAACCTGGAGAACAAGAACCACCCCAAGCTGCTTCTCCGCAGGTCTGACCCACAGCAGGGGAAAGGCAGTTTTAAGTTATAGACCTTGTCAGATAGGCTCCCAATATCCTCAACCCCTGGAAATGGCTTGCGTGAAGGGTTGCTTGTGTCCTTTTACCATCCCATTATGGCATGTGATCTTTTGCTGGTCCTGGGAAACCAGGTGACTCCCAACTCAAGTACATGGCCTGTCTCAGGACTCAGCCTGAACCCCAGTCCACTTGTCTCTGTGACCTCACACCATAGGTGCTGCCTTTTTGTGGTTTGGTTTCCTCATAAACTAGACAAGAGAAATACCTGTCTCTGCTTCCAGACCCATGTGCCTGAGCATGGTGCTACTGTTAACGAAAATGAATCATACACTTTACTTTCTCCATCTCACTGGTCACAATCCCAGTGTCCAGACATCCTGTGTTTGTGGCCACCATATTGGATAGTACAGGCAAACAATTTCCCATCATCCTGCTTAGATCTGATAGACATACTGGTGTAGAGATTAGGAGCAGATTTGGGGCCCAGTTCCTAGCATGAAATTGCTAGCATATACCACCTACCTCAGTTGCCACTTTTCTGGTAGGGCACAGATTTTAGAGACTCTCTATCACTTCCTGGACCCACCCTCAATTGAGGCCATAATGAGCCCAGCTCAAATCTAGAGGTCTGAGCAGCAGGAATTGAGTCTGCCACCTCCACTCAGGCTCTTTCTGTACCTATGCTCACTGGTCTTGGGTTTTCAGGCCACATATGGGATGGCTTTGTTTTATAAGCATTGAGGCCCCATCCTGCCTGTCTGAGCACTGGAAGCTCTCATTAAGAGCTGTTGTATTTAAATTAGAGCTAATCTCAAACACAATGCTGGAAGAGGGTGCTGGGAGGGCCCAGAGAGAAAGCTGCAATCTCCTCTGCCTTTGTCACTCTCTCCCAGCCCTTATTGCTAAGCAGCCCTGGCTTTTACTTCAGCCAGAGGGTATAATTTCCATCACGTGTAGGGAGTTAAACTACCCCTTCACATCCCCATCAACAAGGTCTGTCACAGTGCTTTGCTTTGTTTCTTCCCAAGTTCCCATAGCTGCAGCCTGGGGTGGGGGAGGGGAAAGAGGTGGTGCTTACAGAAACAGACCCTCTGGTCCCCTCACTTACCCAGCCTTGGCTAAACTCTTAAACACTCCTCTCCACCTAAAAGCCTAGAAAGCATATGAATCACAGGCCTAATCACTCTTATTTACCTAGTGTTTTACTGTGGGGCAGGTGTTTTGCATTTTAAATATATTAACCGATTCACTTCTAATAATTAAAAGTGTGAATTGTGACTGTGACTTACCCAAAGTTATATAGTCAGTAAATAATATAGTCTGGATTTGAATATGTGGCAATCTATGTTTGGAGAGGCAGGTACCAGGCATGTACTACAGAGTATTTGAGTTACAGAAACCACAGAGGAACAGGCAGGTTCTCTTCATCACCAGGAGACCTGAGGGAATAAGGAACTAGTCCTTTACAGTCTGTGGGATAAGATTTTGTCTGCAACCCACATCAGGTGTCACCAACAGTTTGTGGTACCACAGAGCAGCAAAAATGAAATGTCTTGGCTTTCTAGAGTCTTGGAAAATTAAATCTTGGGAAACAACCTCCCAGGCAATTTCCCATCAAGTATAGGAAAGAGCTCATTCCTGGCCAGTCACTTCCAATTATTGCTGGAGTTGGGTTGGGTTACTAGGGTCCAGTCTTAGCCCTGTGCTCTCTTACACACACATGACAAGCCCAGGTATACCACCAGTCACCTATGTAACTGGTCCCTCTGCCTTCTCCAGGACTGAGTCTGTGGCAGAGAAGATGCTGACCAACTGGTTTGCTTTTCTTCTACACAAGTTCCTGAAGGTAAGAAGGAGTGACCAGGGCTAGAGCCAACCACACACCCTGGCCTTGGAAACAGCATGGGAACCTGTTCTTTAGAGACAGATTCCTTGGCATGGCTGCTCCCAAGCAAAGCAGACCTGGCCTCTCTCCCCTGGCTTTAGAGCCTATCAGGAAGAGCCAGGCAAGATCCATATTCTCTCTGACCTGATATGCCCACAGGAATGTGCTGGGGAACCGCTCTTCATGCTATACTGTGCAATCAAGCAGCAGATGGAAAAAGGCCCCATTGACGCTATCACGGGTGAGGCCCGATACTCCCTCAGTGAAGACAAGCTCATCCGGCAGCAGATCGAGTACAAAACTCTGGTGAGAAGTCCAAGAGCCCCAGTACCAACTGTGACTGTCCCTTCTTCTCTACATTCTAGCCAATGAGGCCACTTATGAAAAAGAGGCTCAGGGACCAATCTGAGCATATCAAGTATATAAAGAGGAAGGCAGATTTCCCCTCATCTGGTGAGCCAAATGAGCTGCCTGTGCCTGAGTTTACCCAAGATGATATTGAGGGAGAACAAGTTCATTCACCATTAGAGACTGCAAAATCAGCAAGGAAAGGAAAGTAAGTGTGCTGATCTCCAGTGTAGAAGCTTTGAGGACAAGTGAGACCAGCATTTGACACCCATGGATCTATCTTGATTGAGCCTTTCAAGTGCCTCACACTAAGCTTACCTTCCCCGAACCCATCTAAGAAGTAGATTACCTTTTTCTTGAGAAAAGATTAACAGCTTGGCTTCAGATCTCACAGTAGATGGCAGGAAGAAGAGGAAGAAACCAAGTCTCAGAACAGAGAATCACATTCTTCTCATTAGAACAAACCTTGGAAAACGGTTCTGAGGGCTCAACTTCTTCCCACAATACTTCCCCAGTATGTCCATCTCTCCCTTGATCCCCTACTTACAGATCCTGAACTGCGTCAACCCTGACAATGAGAATAGCCCAGAGATCCCAGTGAAGGTACTAAACTGTGACACCATCACTCAAGTCAAGGAGAAGATCCTCGATGCTGTATATAAGAATGTTCCCTACTCCCAGCGGCCAAGGGCTGTGGACATGGACCTGGGTAGGAAGGCTGACACTGGACTAGGAGGGCAAGAGGGGAGCATGTCTTCCAAGAGAACTATCAGACCATGAGATAACTAGGGAAAAGAAATGTGAAGTTCTGCCTGGTACATAGCCCCCACAGGAGCATGACTAGATCCCGGCCAAGTGAAGGCAATTCCCCTTAGGCTTTGTCACCTCAGATATGAGGCTCTTCCACATTTGCCTTGCCCCCTCCCCCAACCCCTGCCCTTTGCATGTCTAAAAGCTCTCCCACTGACAATGGAGACAAGGTTCCTAAGTCTCTAAAGGACACACAGACTGGGTGGCCCTGTCTGCTCTCACCCCCTCACGGCTACCCATACCATCCTTTCCACCCAGAGTGGCGACAAGGCCGGATTGCCAGAGTGGTGTTGCAGGATGAAGACATTACCACCAAGATAGAGGGTGACTGGAAGCGGCTTAACACACTGATGCATTACCAGGTAAGGGAAGGCCCTCCCTGTGGCCTTCATCCTCAAGAATGTCCTCTTTTCTCTGTTAGAAGGCCTCAAAGGCCAACATACTTTCCTCTCTCCACTTTCTTCTTCCCTGGGTCTGGAAGAGTGATACTTAGCTTTGACTGCCCAGTAGATTAATTGGAAGAACTTACAAAACATGGGCTCTAAGACTGCTCTGGTAATCCTCTCCTGTGTATCTCTACAGCTATACAATGAACAACATATTGCAAAATCCTATACCTGGACAGCTCCAGAAAGGTGCCTTGTGCTCATTTATCTGACTTCTTACTAATGCCATTGACTCTCTGACTTGTAGCAGAATAGGCACAGACTTGTCTTCAGCCCTTAAAATCCACAGTAACTGGAAAAATTAAGAGCTCTTACTTTTTACCTGCATGGAGTGCCTCAGCAGGTGTGTAGATTAGATTCAGCATAGACGGTAACAAAGAATATGTTTGTAATACTGGCAGACACATGGAATGAACAGTCATAAAAATCTCAGCAAAAGAATAAGCATCCACCCCACCCTGCTTTCATCCCATGGGAACCACTCACTGCTTAGGGGTCTCTGTAAGATTAAGCACAGGTAGACAGATTGGGATACAGGAGAAGCACTAAAATAGGAAATGAGAGACACTCAGGAAAATTAAGCCAACCAGAGGAAGTGCCTCAGGCTATAAGACTCATGGGAGTGTGATTAATGATATCCTCCTATGTGTCTGGTTTACAAAGAGAGGCATGCAGAGAGGCTCACAGACTAGACTGAGTTACCAATAACCAGCCACAGGGAGACCCTGAAGCTGGCCAAGTGCCTTGAAACACAAAAGACGCTGGGAGTACTGGGATGTCCCAAAGCACTCCTCCCTGTGCATCCCCATGCTGCACCTGGATCTCAGTCTCAAGTGAGAGAAGGCGCATAGATACGTGTATTCTATCCCAACAACCACTCTGCTGGTGGGATTCTATAATTTCTCCTAACCTTAAAATATTTATCGAGGTGCTGGAGGTAACACCTATAACAGGGGAAGGCATGAAAGTAGCTGAAAGATTTAGAAACAAGTGTACACACTCAAGATTTGCACTTACATACAAGCAGAAGTAATCAAATCATTATGTGTTAATTCCATGTAAGCACACACCCACCTTCACATGGTGAGTACATCTAGAACAATGTAATGAACCAATTAGAGGTGAATGAGAAAGCCCAAAAGAGACTAAATCTGTGCCACTAAATCTTGTTCCTGAAGGGTAGGAACTTTACTTCTATCTATCTTTGATACCTTAAGGCTTGTTTCTGTTACCCAACCTGTGTATTCCAATAAGAATAGACTACCCCTTTCTTTTTGTGGTCCTCTTACAAAACACTTCCAATTCCTCCATGTCATTTACCATTTATACATTCATTCATTTGTCAAATATTTACTGAGCTTTACTGAGTGCAAGGCACTTCCCACTCCCTAGTTCTGAGTAACAGAGGCAGCAGGGAGTCTTCCTTCCTTGAGAGATGATGAAGATGGTATTATTATTCAAAATGGCAACATGAATACTAACACATGCTGAGTGCTCACAGAGTACTAGGTACTTTACTCAGCCTTCATGTGTCTTAATTTCTTTAATAATCATCACAACAGTAATCATCAGACATGATTATTATTCCCAGTGACAAATGAGACAACCAAGGCCCAGAGAGGCTGGTAAGTGATGATAGAGCTAAGGTCAGATCCAGGCAGGTATTTTGAGCATGGGTTTATGCCACCTATTGGCTGAAAAAGAGAAAAAAAAAAGAAAAGAAAAAATGTGGTGGGGTGGGGTGGAGAGACAGAGACAAAGAGAGAGACAGAGTAAGAGAGAGTAAGAGACAGAGATAGACAAACACACACAAAGACAGGTAGTTTTGTAACTAGACTTGGAAGTGGTCACATTAGTTACCTTGTGAATTTCCCTAAAGATGACAACAAACCATACCTAATGTCTTTGCTGGGAGGATAAACTCCCACCCTCTCCAGGTTTTCAGAGTAGCATGTCTAGGTTGTGGGTGGCAAGAATTCTTGAGAGACAGGGCTAATGCCCCTCACCTCTCCTCAACCATAGACTAGTACACATAACTGGCAAATTCAGAGACTCTCCAGCCAGGAGGTGACAGAACACTGGCACCTCCTTGGAACAATGGTGGCTGCCCAGGGCTCAGAACCTAAGGGCTTTACCTACTCTGCCCTCTTGCTATCTTCTCTGGAGTCAAAGGCTTTTGGAGCCCCTGCAGAAGAAAATCATCTTAATTAACAAAGAGATGGGTAAAAAACTGCCTGGGCTCCTATAGATTTATAGGGAGGGTAAAATTAAACACCATCACTAAAGCTGGCTATCAGAGAATCTCGTTAGCACTAATGTTCATTTATAGTTTGACTTCTCAACATTTAATTCTTTTTTGGTGGGAGAGAAGAACTGACAATTTAAGACCCAGAAAGATGGTTTTATGGCTGGTGCAGCTATAAATCAAACTTACAAAGTTCATAAAAATTGTTAAAATAAAAAATGGTTTAATAGGAATGTTTTATGGCCCATAACATTATTATAGCTGTTTTATTCCCTCTGCGTTAGGGGTTTAATTGGATCACCACAATTCTGGGGATTCTCCGTTTTTATTAGATGGAGGGCAATCTTAAATCAAGATGGCCCCAAATGTCTTCTCTATGGCTCCTTATTCATCGGCCCTCCCCTAACTGCCGGGTGCTAGGCCTGGCATCTTCTCAGAGGACAGGGCACTGTGCCATCTTTCTCCCAATTCCCCAAGGGCAGATGCACTTTTGGTGAAACTATTTAAGGTGGCCAACACATAATACAACAAAGGCCAGGAGAAAACTGGAGGCAAAGGAAAAGATGGGGCTCATACCAATGTGACTAGTAATAAAATCCAAAATTAGGAAATAGAATCAGGAGAATGTATACTCTGGAGATGACAGGTCTGAAGAAAAATATCAACTTTTTAGTACATTAATGATGAGACCCTGAAGCAATAACTTAGCCCACCCCTGCTTCTGTTCTTTCACCTGTAAAATGGAAATAGTCATCCATAACACAAGATTGATGGGAGGCTGAGACTAACCCTTCTGCCCAATAGAAATAAAGTATGTCATTCTAAATTTTTCACTAGTCTCATTAAAAATACAGAAATAGGCTGTTGAAATAATGTTAACAATATACTTTATTTAGTTCATCTTTAAAGAATTAGTCTAAGTGTATAATCAATGTCAGATTTATTAATGACATCATTTATATTCTTTCATTCATACTCTCTCTCTCCTCTCTCTATCCCTCTCCCTCTCCCCCCCCCCCCCGTGTGTGTGTGTGTGTGTGTGTGTGTGTGTGTGTGTGTGTGTGTGTACTTTTATGCTTAGTTGAGACTGGCTACATGTCAGGTGATCCAGAGATATGAAAGGCAATAATGGTTGTTTGTAATATTTCTGAACTTCTATTGACCCCACACCCCCTAGAAGTACTTAACTTCTCAAGATACCTCAATTTGCCCATGTTGTCTTTTTTGCCTTCCTTAGGTGTCAGACAGATCAGTGGTGGCTCTGGTCCCTAAGCAGACCTCCTCCTACAACATCCCTGCCTCTGCTAGCATCTCTCGGACATCCATTAGCAGATACGGTAAGCTCAAGGTCTAGGCTTCTGTGATCTCTAGGGACCACCTCAGGAACCATCCTCAGGGAAGGCCCTGCTGCTGCCATGCCTTCATACAAAGGTACTGGCTTATATGCCCCCTTTTTGAGGAGTCTTAAGGACCCTGTGTCTCCTTTGAGAAGGAGCAACAGATGAAGGAGTTAGTATAGCAGGTATGTACCCTGATTGGAGGTTCTCCTATCCCACTTTATAGCTGTAGTCCTGGTTGAATTGGTAATTATAGCCTCTTTTGTCAAAAGTGTCTCAGTTTGGGAGACAAAATTGATCATTCTTTCACTTCTATTCCCAGCCTTCTCTGAGTAGCAAGCTTTAGTTTCACTTTGTTTTGGTTGCATGCACATGCAAAGGCACTAGACTATCCACCTAAAAGAACCTACAGGACTTAAGTCAGTAGTTCCAAAAAGGGTTCAGAAAAAATTTTCTAAGACCCCAAAAGAAGTGCCAGCTAACTTCAGTGAGGATCATTACAACTTGAACTTTTACTATTTAGACATTTTTTTCCTAAGACATGGGTTCTGAGTATAGCTGTGGCTGTCCTAGAACTAGTTCTGTAGACCAGGCTGGCCTTTTACTCACAGAAATCTGCCTGCTCTGCCTCCTGAGTGCTGGGATTGAAGGCATGAGCCACCACTGCCCGACACTATCTAGACTTTCTAGAGTGCTTGTGTGTACACATCCAGCTGACATTTTACCTGATTATTATTCATTGCTGGAAACATCATATGAGAGGGGACTCCCAAATTCTCACAAGGGTCTGAGCTCTTAAAATTTTTAAGTCTTTTTTCTAGAAATTTTAGGTTCTTCTTTCTAACCAAGGATCCATAAAGCTATTCACCAAATATGTAGTTCCAAGAGTCCTTTCAAGGTGAAGCAGTTTTATTCTGAAAAGATGTAGCAGGTGGGTGGCATTCTTAAAGGATGCTTCAAGCAGGAGGTTGGCCTGCTTCACTCTGGTTTTCCCTACCTTCTTCCAGACTCTTCCTTCAGGTACACAGGCAGCCCAGACAGCCTCCGGTCCCGGGTCCCCATGATTACCCCAGACCTGGAGAGTGGTGTCAAGGTTTGGCATCTGGTAAAGAACCATGACCATGGTGACCAGAAGGAGGGTGACCGGGGCAGCAAAATGGTGTCTGAGATCTACTTGACTCGGCTTCTAGCCACCAAGGTAACTCTTGCACTACCCAGGCCAAGCTGTTTTCTAAACTTTGGCACAAACACCCGTGCTACAGGTGCTTCTGATTGCCTCTACTATCTGTGCCTTGTATATCTGCTTTCTAGTTGAGTGAGAGAAAAAAACAGAAAGACCCAGTTGTACCAGCAATTTAAGGAAAGACTATCCCTCCTAACCCACTGTGTCTTAGGCTAAGAGGAGATAAAGGCACCATCCTCTAGCTTTCCCAGGAGAGAACAAACAAAGGATGCTATACCTTAGAGACCAGGCTGGATCCCAAAGTCTTTCGCCACTGATCCCACTGCAGTGCTGCAGGAACATACTGGCTTAAAGCTCTCAGACTTTCTCCCAGAGTGGTCCATAACTAGTGTATCAGACTCATGTCTTCATTTTTGCTTTGTTAAATATGCTCAGCATATCAATAAGAGACCACCAAAAAACATCTGAGAAAGTCAGGAGTTGTACTAGTCTCCAAAGCCTGTCTTGAGCCAGTTAACTGAGACCCAGGTATAGGCTTGTCACTGCCTCTAGAACCCATGAAGCCTGTGGATCAGAGTTGTGCCTGGGTTCTCCTGAAGCTAGACCTCAAGCCTGTGCTGCTGACGCTAATACCATAAAGCTGTTCGTGCTTCCTGTTAGACCCCACCCTACCCTCCAAGCCCCACCAGGGGTCAGACTCCCTGAGCACCCTCTTATAGACTCTGCCACCAGCCTGAGTTCTCTCATTTCTTCTAGGACATTCACTTCCTATCTTACCATCAAATGCCCTGGGATCATACTTTCAGGGCACACTGCCACAGATTAGAAGAGAGAGTCTTTCTATGAATTCCTAGACTTGTCAGTCCCTCCCAACTCCACAACATTTCACCCAGTATATACCTCACTCCTGCCCCTCCACCTACACACTCTTACATTTCAGACAAATTTCCAAGGTAAGATGGGTCCGAGGTCCCATCTGTTATGCCTTCTGTTACCCTTTAGCACCCACTCACTATTTCATTGTCCCCCTCCCCACTTTCTCCCACAGGGCACCCTGCAGAAATTTGTGGACGACTTGTTTGAGACCTTGTTCAGCACTGTGCACCGGGGTAGTGCTCTCCCCCTAGCCATCAAGTACATGTTTGATTTCCTGGATGAGCAGGCAGACAGGCACAGTATCCACGACACAGATGTGCGGCACACCTGGAAAAGCAACTGGTAACCCCAGGGGAGCTCAATGGGAGTGCCACCTGGGGAGGACCAGCATTTTGGGGGTCGGGACCAGGAAATGCTAGAGATGGGAGGTAGAGATAGGGGCTGGGTTATCTGAGTCCTGGAACACAGCACAACACACACACACACACACACACACACACACACACACACACACACACACACACACACACGGACATTGCAGACTCAACATCATCCTCAAGGCTGGTTACTCCAAGTGGACCTTGCCTGGCCTGAGCTTTGCATACAGTTTTGAGCTCTGTTTACCACTGTGACCTTTCCTTTGGTAGAACTTCTTGCTCTGATGTAGAATCTTCTAGTTATCAAGAGGAAAAAGCTAGGGAATATATACAAAGATGTATGTGAAACCTACAATGGAGATTTGCAGCCTATCACTATTGAGCCTTCTGAGAGATGCACTTCTGAGCTGGGACCCTTGGTAAAGATGGCCAGTGCTGGAGATGAGGCTGGTACTTGTTAGACTTGACAAACTCACAAGTATGAGATTTCATTGAAGATCTCTTAAAGCCAAGTTTTAACCCTAGCAGCATAGCTTTTAGGAAGCAACAGAAAGAATGTCCTGAAAGAATGATTTTTGTTCAAGTCACTTCCACATCCAGATTAATGGTGGAAGAAGCACCTTCTGATAGCCCCTAGCATGAAACTTTGATCATGCTAAGGACTAGCTTATAGACTAGACAAGGCTTAACCAAGAGCCAGAGTCAAAGGCTTCCTCTCGGACTGAGCACAAAGGGAAGAAACATTTGGATTGGGCAGGAAGCCCACACAGCTGTCTGGAGTCAGCAATCCCCAGAAAACAGAGCTGACACAGATGGGTTCAGGCTGTCTTTGGAAATAAAAAATCCTAGCAACCAGCAAAATACTTTGAGAGAGCCAATGGGGCCTTGGAAAAGACTTTCATTCTTTTGATGTTGTGGCCCTCCTCATCTGTAATTTTTGGTCACAGTGGAGTGATATGGTTCAGTGGCAGTAGATGAAGAACACTCAGTAAGCTCTACCAAAGCAGATCCATGGTGTCTCCTCAGCTTTGCAGGATGTTGAGCCCAGTACTGGGACTAGTTGTTTGGTTAAAATCAGGAGAAAGTTAAAGGTTATTCACTTCTCTCTGCCTTCTGGCTAGACTCAAGCAACAGCAATGCACCCCCTTCCCCAGTGTGATAGTGTGATAGCGTGATAGTATGGGTCATGTGGCTTACACCTCACATAGCAAAGGTCCAAGGAGAAGAGCTTAGACATGTCCAGCTCTGCCAGAGGACGACAGAACAGAAGAGCTGTGCCAAGGCTGGCTGAGGCAGCTCTTCCTAGGTTTCAAGGAAGGGTTGCAGGTTGGAGGACAAGCAAAATTTACAACAAGAGGCTCGGGAGGGGATAAACACATTTACAATACCTATCATTATAGACACTTGGAAAATTTGGAGAATTCAAAGAAAAGAATAGCAAGAGCTAAGGACACTATCTTAGGCTAGAAGGGCAAGCCCATGACAGGGTTCATGCCACACAGGCATCATAAGAGTCAAGGCTGGAGGGCAGCTGGAGAAGACAGACTTTGGAAAGAGGCAAAACAGTAGCTACAGAAACTGTTTTGAAGTCAGGCAATGGACTTACTGCCTTATGACCTTGGGAACATTGAAGGCTATTCCTCTCTGCCTTTAGATTCCAGAGTCTCAGAAGTCTCCTAACTGCTGTTGGGTTCCTTTTGGGAAAAACTCAGAGCCACAGTGAGCCATTCTCTCTTGGAATGCCAGCAATAGGTCCTTCCCCTCCCTCTGCCATGCTGAGACACAAAAAGCCCTGGAGGGACCCCTGAAAGAAATTACCCCATGAGGAACCTGTTCTCTGACTTAGTACTAAGAAGTGGCTCAATGGCAGACTGGCTCCAGAGGGTAGTGTCCCCACTGAGGCAGTGCTTGGGACTGCCTGCCATTTCATCCTTTTATACAATGGCCATGACTACTATGAGAGACTCTTGGAGCTTGATGGGTTTATCTGAAGCCCCAAGAAAATTGTGTTGTTTTCTGTAGTTGACCTTCCTTCCCTTAGAGCACTGAGGCCTCTGGAAAAGCCTATCAAGAAGGGGCAAAGCCCAGACACACCCATTCATCAGCTATTAGGGAGCAGAGAAAATGCCTTGGTATGAGAAGACCCAAACCACTCTGCTTTTTCCTGCATCTGGGAACAGCATAGAATGAACAACCAGCTCCTGTTAGACCAGTTTCTGAGTTCATTCCGTTCTCTTTTAGAATGAAGTATCTGCTCTACCATTCAGCAGTCAGGGAAAAGTATTAGGAAGGGGCAATGTCAAAATGCGTTCTTCAGGGTACTCTGCCTTTTCCTACAGCCTTCCACTTCGTTTCTGGGTGAATGTCATCAAGAACCCTCAATTTGTATTTGACATCCACAAGGGCAGCATCACAGATGCCTGCCTCTCTGTGGTAGCCCAGACCTTCATGGACTCCTGTTCCACATCAGAGCACCGATTGGGCAAGGACTCACCTTCCAATAAGTTGCTCTATGCCAAGGATATCCCCAGTTACAAGAACTGGGTAGAAAGGTCAGTAGTTCCCTCAAGACACCCACTGTGGGCATCAGTGACCACTGAAGACCAGGACCTCATACCCCCTATGTTGTGGGAAGGAAGGGGGCTTTGTGTCCTGGGAAGTCTCATAATTATTGTCCTAATTAACATTTACTGAGCATGTAAGCATTATTATAATAACAATTTTGGATGTATTGTTTCACTGAAATGTCCAAATGGACAGTTGTAAAATAGCTGCTATGATTATCCCTATTTTACTAATGTAGGAATGAATGGAGGCACAGAAAAGCTATGTAACTTGCCAAAGCTCATGAGCTACCAGGTAGAAGAGCTGAGATGTGAACACAAGGAGTCTTGCCTGAGTCTGGGCTTTCGACTACTCAGGACCCAGCAGCTCTTAGCTGGTGGGAATGTCCTACAGAAACTTGGACTGTATCTTAGAATCACACCTCAGCTTGAGGCAGAGGCCACATCAGAGAAGAGATGGAAGGCAGGAGCAGTGTGGACCCCTTGCTCTATTCTCCCAAGGGACCTAGACTAGGGTGGGTATTGGTGGATGCTTGCTGAACCCCCATTATAGGCCTGTCCTGTCCATGGCAGATACTATGCAGATATTGCCAAGCTTCCAGCCATTAGTGACCAAGATATGAATGCCTACCTCGCGGAGCAGTCCCGCCTGCATGCCACAGAGTTCAATATGCTGAGTGCCCTCAATGAGATCTACTCCTATGTCAGCAAGTACAGTGAAGAGGTAAGACATGGTCTCAAGGGCAGAGACCAACCTGCAGCTGGATCTAGGGAAAAAAATAGTAGTAGCAGTCACTTTTAAAAAAATCGCAATCTATAGTCAAAGTAACTGAGCCCCAAATCGTCATCTTTTCTTTACAAAGCAGCCCAACCTCTCCTAATTCATTGAACTCCTCCCTGTGCACTATCTTCTCTCACTCAAGTATTGGATGACTAATTTTATTCTTTCTTAAACAATGAATAGAATTATCAGTTTACACTTGGGCAGATCTGGTCAGATTCAGATAGACTGGTAGACTTTGATGTGAACAGAAGTTAACCAAGAAGGTGACAGGCCATGCATTAGCACTGAGCCTAAAGAAAGAAGTAGCAAAATAATAGTAGCCCACACTTAAGTAACTCTAACATATATTTTAAGCATATGAGAGCTCTATGTAACATGCATATATTCCTGCATGTGTTTGTCGATGTGTTCTCTACATCATGATTTTGTGGCATGCCACCCATATGGCAGTAGTCCCACCAGAGTAAATGCAACTGAAAAATCCTGTGTGACCCCAGAGCCATCTGAACCTTATAGTACCCATGAGTCTATGGCTATGCTGTGTAAATGAGCCCACCAAGCTGCTGGTTGTGCAGCTTACAAGACTAGGTACAGTCTGTGCTCTTAATAGTAAGTAACAGTGTAACTATTGCATAAACTATGTTTACTATGCTATGCTTTTGTCAGTGTTTTAGAGCATACTCCTACTTATAAAAGCAGAGTCATACATTGCATATGTATTCTCTTGTATTTGCTCAGTCTCTTGCATGTGAGTGCTCTGGGGTGTTTTCCTGATGACAAAACCATGTAAGGACTCTTTTCTCTGAAATCGTCCTCATGGTTAAATAAAGCAGGACTATGCATAGATCTATTCACTGAATCATGCCAGCTATTTGACATTACATTCCTAAAGGCAGAATGGAATGGTAGAGGGACAGATGCTAGGTTGATAACTCCAGAAAGCTGTGCCTTTGAAGCTGAATCTTGAGTTACCTGCCTTTGTTTTGCCCCTCAGCTCATCGGGGCACTAGAGCAGGATGAGCAGGCCCGACGGCAACGATTGGCCTACAAGGTGGAGCATCTCATCAACGCCATGTCCATAGAGAGCTGAAAGGAAGACATCCTGTTCTGTTCCTGGAAGAGAGACTCATACAAGCTATCACACTGGCGTCTCAAAAGGAAAGATGGGATGAGTGAAGGGTATCAGGCCCCAGAGCTGGCTGTCCTCTAAAACCTCACCGAGGGAAGAAGGAAAGGCTCCTCTGTCAATGGAAGTCCTGTTTCATCATAGCCGGTTCCTTCCAGAAGGACAGTGAACACCCATCACAGTGTGAGCTCAGGACACTACGGGCAAGGAGAAGGTGGCCCTTTAAGCTGAGAGGCTTGAGCCAAATGGTTCTGCCTCTGTGACTGCTGCTTTGCATGAAAACTCATTTGATGTATATTGGGAAATAATGAGAACTTTATTTAATTTTTTAAGAAAAGGGAAAAAACAGAAATAAAACAAAACATAAATCCTCCCTGTCCATCCCGTCCACCTTTTGTTTAATTTGATTTCTGTTCCCTTCTCAGTAATATTTCTGTAACATCTGTAACATCTCTTTCTCAATGTCAGAAAAATGCCCGAGAGATGCTGAGTAGAACCAGTATGGAAATGTTCTCCTCTCCCTTGAACTGAGAGAAAGAAGGAGAAGCAGGAAGGAGCAGAAGTTCATACTAAACATTTGGCAAATAAGCCAAGAAGACCTGAATCCCACCACAGCCAGACACACTTGAGAACTGCCTTTGTGGGAATTGTGGAAGCTGATCAGATACACCTGCTAATATGAAACTGCCTTCCATGCTGTGCCCTTGTGTATCCTCATCTCTTAAGTGGAGGAAGTACCCAACAAGGACCTGTGGGAACACCTTTTCTTTGTTTCATTTAATCCCAAGCCTCAACAAATGAGGAGTTGGTCTTTGGTACTTTTCCTTTTGGTTTCTCTAGAATTGATATCAGAAATGGAAGAGGTAAGGCTTTCACAGAACAGCCACCTTCTCCCTAAGGACTCTGAACAGAGCCCCACAAGCCAGGCACCTGGGGACTGTACAGGCCAGGCCTCCTAGGTCTGAGCTGAATGGGGAACATGGGTGTTTGACTTTGGATTCTACTCAACCATCCACTAGTTTATGGCAATTTAAAAGAAAACAAACTCAAACACTGTTTACAGTAAGCAATACTTGAAGAGTGTAGGTTTAAAAAGCAGCAGTATTTATTATTATATTTTCTTTTCTCTTGTGCCTGGAGAGGGGAGGCCAACCTTCGCTCATATCCAGAAGCCCCTGACTATCTGGGCATACTGCATTTGCCTCAATAGAAATGACCGTGGTATCCCATCATCTCTGTCTGTCATGGAACTGTGGATGTGAAAGTGTATTACTTCTGAGAAGGCACCTGTCCTTCCTTCTGTCTCCTGATACCTAATGCCATAGATGGCCAGCCTTCCTGAGTATAGATTCCAAACAGAGGCCAAGGTTCCATCCTTGGGCCCAGAGGCAAGCTCTGTGGCAGCAGGACAAGAAAATCAAATGGTAAGCCCTCAGGGAATTTAGTCCTCCTGCTTTGGCATGGCCCCAGGCAGCCAATTCTCAACAGCTTTGCAATTAGTATCTGTCTCAAGGTAGGATGACAAGAGAAAGACAAAGGGTTGGCATAAAGGGAATGGTGACCATATGTCCCCTAAGAAGGCATGAGCCTTCTGCTTTTTAAGGGGTCAAGAATGCCAGGCTGTAGGGCTGGGAAATGGGGCTAACTATCCCAACAGAGCCTGGCCCTGGGTTATTTCCTTCACAATTAACTCAGGCCTCAGCTCATTTCTCCAGTTGATTCCAGTTTCTGAGACTCTGCTGACCCGATGTGACTGCTTGCACAGGGCAAAGAAGAAAGCCAAGAAGGTGACTTCCATGCAATGTATGTATCTTCAGGTGGTTGTCTCACACACAGCTGATGCTGTCTGGGCTGTTCAGCTTGTTTCTTGCCTGAATGCAACCGACAAGTGGAAAGAGAAAAGCATTCAGCAAAATACTCAGGAAACTTGCTGATTTTATGATGATTCACAACCAGCCATGCCAAGGCCACTTTTCTTCTGATAAACTATTCATGTTAAAGTTTTTCAGGGCCATATTAATAGCCTGGAAAAAAAAAAACTAATGACTGGCCTTTCACACCAAGCCAAAGTGTTTGCTCCTCATAGCACCCAAAGCTTATCATCTTAGAGCCTGTAATTTATGAAAATACAAGAAGTGATGTAGTCAAAACAAGAATAGGAACAGAAGACAGGATAAACTCTGGCCCGCCTCTTTTTTTTCCATCCCAGCACTGTTAAAGACTTTCTGAGCAGCTGCTACTGCTCAGGCTGATGTCCAGAGTGCCGTTTCATCAAGAAGTAAAAAAAAGAAAATGTTTGACATCTCTTCAATAGCATCTTACCCACACTCTTCTCAGTGTGCCTACCTGGTATATCTCAGCAGCCACTTGTGGTACCCACTCACAGCATGCTTCACTAAAGGTGTTTGGAGAGTATGGAAAGAATGATGGGGAGAGAACAAATCAAAGAATGTAGATGAAGGGAGCAGGGCCAACCATGAAAGGTGGTCTAGCCACTTTGCTAAGGATTCCATGAGTTGGACAACTTGGGCTGAAAAAGAAGAGTGGTCAAGGGGCACAATTAAAGAAGAACTAAGAAGGAAAATTCAGCTAGACAGGCCATGCCATGCCATGCCAGGAAGGTGAGTTATTGCAGAGTCTTGCTCTCCTTTTAGCTTTCTACCTATCATTCCACCAGCTCTATGCTTTGGTTTACTAGTCACTGATAGTCTACTCCCTAGGGGATGGAGAGGAGAGGAAGCCGATTGGTCTCTCTTCTTGCTGTTATCCAACTCGAGGATATTTTGGCTTTTTGTTTAAAAAGAAAAAAATTGTTAAAGCTACCACAGTTCCCCACAAAAAGCCATCTATCTTTGGAGAGGCATGAATTCTCTCTTAAACCTACCTAGCTTTACTTTATTTCATTGATTTACACAAAAGCCAATTCTCTAGGAAAGGAATAGGACTGTAGAGGGTTTGGCAAGACAGAGTTCTAGAGGACTGTATTAAGACTTATCCCTCAACTGGATTTGACAACACCTCCTGCCTTCTGTGTGGGTCAGGCACTCCTGTGTCTGATGTTCTACCTCTTTCTGTGGTTTGAATCTCAAAACCACTTCTGATCCTTCTTTCTTTATAGAGTGCAGTCATTCAACTTATGGGCACACTGTGATCTTACAGAAGGAGGGAACTGTGTCCTTCATTCATTCATTTGGAGAACACTCCTAAGTAGTAACGTCTGCCAAGTTCTTAGAAGTTCTACAGAGCAGGGTGAATAAGACCACAAAGGTCCTTCTTTCAGCAAGTGCAGATTCTCCAGGCTGCAAGACCTGCCACCAACACAGCAGGATGGTTCTTCCCACCATCCCCAGCAGAAAGCACTAGGTGTGTAGAAAATGACACTAGGGTGTCATTAAGAAAGAAGACTGACACACCCCCCCACCATCTCTTTAATCAGCACATCCTTGCTGTTTATGCTCTTAACCTTCCTTCAGTTCCGCCAGGATGAAAATAAAAATTAGCAAGCTAAGAACCCCAGGCCTGCTGCACGAGACAAAAGCAGTGGTGACTGCTAGCAGTGGCCGATACAACAAGCAGAGACTGCTGGAAGTCTCTAGCTACCCAGTTTTCAGATACTGCAGAACTGCCAAATCTGTAATCTCACCTGCTGCTTGGCAATACTAAGCTGGCAATTACTCTAAAAGGGTCCTTTCCAACCACATTGACTCTCAGCTAAGAGCCCTGTATCCTTGACACAGACAGTTAAGAATTGAGACACAGAGGGCCAGGAGGGTTAAGAAAGGCAAAGTGGCTTCAGGAACATAGGGCATGGGGCAGATCTTATGGTGGGAGGAAAGCTGGAAGAAGGTGGTCAGGTCCTCCCAATGCCTTGTCTTAGGAATGTGCTTGGAGAACAGTGGCATCATTTTCATACTCCACATCTCTTTTCCTTCCCTCTATCTTTTCTACTCGTTCCCTAGAGTGAAGATTTAGTATCTAAGGCCCAGTGACTTCTAATGAAGAGTAAAGTTTCTCTTGGTACTTTCTAGCTAGTCTAGGGAATGTTCCAAGAGACAATCAAGGCCAGTGCCTGTCAGATAGGCTTCAATACAATAAACAAACTAGAGAGTCTCCTGCCTTGCAAAGACTCACAACTCACTCTCCTCTCTCATACCATCTCCCCAGATTGAGTTGCCTCCTCCCTGCCTCTGTGCTGCCTATACCCTAGGGACCCAATGAAGGAAATAAGAAGCTTCTTTGAGACTCAGTCAAGGTCATCATTTTGACATGCTTGGTCTCCATTTTGGCATCTAAGCATAAGAAAGTGTGGTCCCCACCAAACAGGACCAAAGCTCCTGAATGTATGGGAGAGAAAGGGACAAGCTCTCTATACAGGCACATGACAGCCTTGAGCCAAGCTGCCTCTCCTCATCCTCTCCTACTCAGACCTTTCCCCATGACACACTGGAATCTGTATTATATCTATTTTTAAGAAAGTACAATATTGGTTGTCTGGTTTTGTTGTTTTTACAGGTGTTAAGAAATAATAAGAAAATGAAGTATTTAAAATGTTCCAATAAAGCGGGGTTTTGTTATCTAATATATTATCATGTACCTATTGTAAATATGAAACTCCTATTTTGCAAGCCAAGGACACAATTTGTACTGTTGTTATATATAAATAAAGATTACTGGATAAAAAAAAAATATCTCCTTAAATCTTCAAATAAACAGTTGTTTGGCCACATAGGTACAGAATAACTTTGGGGGTCTATACAAGAAGCAGATAGTCAGAAAGAGCAACTGAGTTGTTTTGAATGAATCTGATAAAACTCTGTGGAGTCAGAGCTTATTAATGTCTAGCCATCTTCACCAAACACTTGCATGCACCAGTGGGTGAACACTGCCCCCTAGCCCCAGGACTTCAGAATACAGCTTGCCTTAGGGAGGCTGGACTACTGCAGGCTCCTTTCCAGAGTGAGTTCTTAGACTGTTGCCCTCTCTCTCCCCAGGACCAGCCCTTCTCAAAACAACATTCACTCATGGATTAAGTCCTAGGGTGAAATGTGAATGAGAGAAGCCTGGCCCTTGCTTCCACTGCTTTTAGGATGATTCTGAAGGAGACTTTCAGCTAAGCATTGAGATAGGTAGTGGTGTTCATATTTGCTTCAGAAATTAAAAGTGAATGAAGTAGAAGACGCCAGATGGTGAGTACTTTTAGATCCATTCCAGGAGAGGAAGGTGGAGTCAGCCCCTGATTGGGGGTTGGGAACAGAGAAAATGGATCTGAGAAGCAGGAGAACTTCTACTGTTCTGTAATGAGGCTGAAGAGAAGAAATCTTCAAACTCCCTCTAAACTAAGGTCATGTGCCCCTCTCTCTACCCTTATTTTCCTATTTTTATCCTGCAATTCAATGACGTGTGACATTTTCACTCTCTCACTGGTGAAATACATTAGATGAGAATGACTCAAGAACCTGTCCCAGCCAAGTGTACACAGGAGTTTCTAGTCCTTCTCTATTAGACAACAGGACCAGATGGATTTTCTGGTAAGCAGGGTATCCCTGACTTTGAACTTCAGTCTAGAAGGAACAGTCAAAAACACACGTACACACAAAGGAACCTATTACTCATAAAACAGAATTTTTGGAAATGAAAGCACGTTAGTATATAGATATTCTTACATAATTATATATATATATACACAGTATATGCTAGATTTGTAGAAAAGTTATACAGTCAAAGAAAGGAAGAAAGACAGGAATTTATCATGTGGCCCAGTCTGGCCTGGAACTCATGATTCTTCTGCCAGGGATTCCTGAGTACTGGGATTTTAGGTATATACCACCTCAACAGCCTCAAAGAAATAATTCTTGAGATTTTCTACCCAGTACTCAGCAACTCCTAGTGTTTTTGTGTATTTGTATTCCCTGTATCTCTCACTCCTCCTCTATTTCTCCCACAAAATGGAAGGACAGTGCCAAAATTTACTCTCCTCCACCATGGCTATGAAGGTGTGACTATTTATCTACAAACGCAATAGTGTGGCCCTGGTGAGCTAACACTGCGATAACCCTGGCTTCTGTTACTGCCTTGTATCTCAATGGCTGGAACTAATTTTCAGCTGTGGTTGTAGTTTTTTCAGAGTGATTTTAATGTGTCCAAAGCTAGTGGACTGCCATGAAGGCAGTTTGTCCAGTTGCCCTTAAAGTACCTACTTCAGGACAGTTTCTCATTCAAGGTTGTCAGGCATAAAAGCTGATACTGTAAAAAAACTTCCTACTCATAAATTTTAATCATTCATAGTCAGCATTAAAAGGGTATTTACAAAGAAGAGTATGGAAAGCTCAGCACAGAACTAGCAATCCTAAAGCATTTAATATTACTTAGTATTTAACAACACAGCTGCAAAACTCTAGCCTCAGTACCCCAAGATGACACAGATCCTTCTCACCTGTCTCAAAGGCATCTAAAAAAAAGAGCAAAGTAAACAAAAACAAAGACTAAGGTCAGGCCAGAGGGTGAGAGCCTCAATCAATCCTTAGCACAGGCTCTATCTTCTTCAAAGGAAGAATCTAAGAACAGCCATTTGTACGATTCCATTTCCCATATCACCCAAACCCAAATCTCCTCTTAAAGCAAATTGTCTTATGTGATATTTACAGCTTTGTGAGCAACATAGAAGACAGATAAAACCACAAACAACTGCAGGACTAAAACTTTATACAGCAAATTCACCACGAGGGAAGAACAATTTCTAGGCTGAATTCTTTTCCTGGAGCTAGTTCCTTCAAGTGTCCAGTTTAGAGACTACATAAATTATATCTCCCATTTTCTGAGTGCTTCACTTAGTGCAAGTTTGTAAATCTGTGCATCAACCATTGTAGATCACTAGAAGAGTTATGGGAGAATAGCTATATCTAACCCACTAAAATGCATCATGGATTTTAAATGTAATGAGAAGCTTGCCTAAAATTACCTCTGTTCTTTTGATAGATTTGGTAATTTTTAAGACTGTAATATTATTTTTAAAACACTGGAACCTGAAGCCAGGCAGTGGTGGCGCACGCCTTTAATCCCAGCACTTGGGAAGCAGAAGCAGGCGGATTTCTAAGTTAGAGGCCAGCCTGGTCTACGGAGTGAGTTCCAGGACAGCCAGGGCTACACAGAGAAACCCTGTCTCGAAAAAAAACAACAACAACAAAAACAAACAAACAAACAAAAAACCCAACAACAACAAAAAAACCCTGGAATCTGTAAGATAACTCAGCAGGTTAAAAAACAAAACAACCAAAAATAAAAATAAAAAACACTTGCCACACAAACCTGTCTTCTGATCCTCATGTGTGACTTGGCACACATGCGTGTTTACATACACATGTCATATACATATATACCAACAAAACAAAAATAAATAATAATAAAATATTTTTAGAGTAAAACCTAGCTTTTTATTGCTCTAACCTGGTTTAATCCACATGCCTAGTAACAGGCTTAGCCAGCTTTCTCCATCTACCTCCAGTCTTCCCTCTGTTGAGAGCTCCTGGCTTGCCCCAGGAAAGAAGATTATCGTGGGCAAGGATGGCAGACATTCAGTTGGAACCTGAAGGGGCTCAGTGTGATAGAGAGAAGGGGTTGCTGGGTGCAGGAAGGACAGTGCCCTGCACAGCTCCTGCCTAGACAGGATGGGACAGGTCAGAAGGAAAGAACTTTCCCAGCAGCTCCCACAGTGCCCTTCTTGCCATCAGCATCTCTCTCTCTCTCTCTCTCTCTCTCTCTCTCTCTCTCTCTCTCTCTCATTCTCAGATGTTGTTCTCAGCTTCCTTAATGCTCTGCTCCAGGTAGGCCTTTTTCTGCTCCATATCTTTAATTTTTTTCTTCTGCTATTTTCTGTTTTTCTAACAGCTGGCTACGAATTACTTCCTTGGACTATAGAATAAACATTTTTCCTACACCTTCGTACATGTTAGTCTCATCTACCAGTGTCATAATCTCTGTGTCTATAAGTTGCACATGCTTTTCCTTTCTGTTTAGCTGTTCAATTCATATGTCCACAAGCTTCACCTTCTGTTGAGTATCGATAACTTTGGTTTGAAGCTCTGTGAAGGCCTTCTTCAACTCCAGGTCCATGGAGGCTGCCATATTGGAGCACTCTATGTGCCTGTACTAGAGGCTAACCGGAAATGGTAATACAATAATTTTAAAGGAAATAGTCTATCTCCCCTCCCCATGAGAAGATTCTTCACTTTTGGTCTGCCTATGTCCACTCAATACAGCTCCTAATACATCTTTCAATTAAACTATGGATTACCACCCTTATTAAATGGTATGTATAGTCCATTAAAATCTGAATGGGGAGAATTATGTTAATAAAGTTATATGAATATACAATAACTTCAAGTGGAGGAAAGGAGCTGTAACCAGTTCACAGTGATTACATGAGCAAAAAAGTATGTATACAATTTGTTTTCCAAAATGAAGATTAGATTATAATCAGCGGCATTCAATAAATGTGGACTATTTTTAAAACTCTGGCTTTTTTTGTGATCTCAGTCACAGTCTTGGACAGAAAGTAACCTACTCCACAGGATTCTTTATTACACAATGTGTTTTCCCCTCCCTTCTCCCGTCCAGGCCTTTACTTCTGTTTTCCACCCTTACCATACATGCAAGTATTCTTGCAGCACACACTCAGCCATGGAACTCAGCAGGATGGACACTGTATAGTAGCCAGGGAAGAGAAAGAGATGGAAGGTGTAGTGGTTTGAATATGCTTGGCTCAGAGAGTGGCACTATTTGGAGGTGTGGTCTTGTTGGAGTAGGTGTGGCCTTATTGGAGGAAGTGTGTCATTGTAGGCATGGGCTTCAAGACCCTCATCCTAGCTGCCTGAAGGTCAGTCTTCTCCTGTTTGCCTTTGGAACCAGATATAGAACTTTCAGCTCCTCTATCCCCATGCCTGCCTGACACTGCCAGGCTCCTGCCTTGATAATAGTGGTCTGAACCTCTGAACCTGTAAGCCAGCTCCAATTAAATATTGTTCTTTGTAAGAGTTGGCTTGGTCATGGTGTCTGTTCACAGCAGTAAAAAACTAAGACAGAAGGTAGAGTTTCCACCCCAGCCAGGACTGTTGACCCCACTTGCCTGGGTATTAAAATGAATTTGGCTATGGTTCAGGAGAACAGCCTCAAACATCTGAACCTGACTTCACCAGATTCTACACCAAGGAGTGCCAGGGTTAGAATCCTCGAAGCTCAAGAAATCTGAGCTTTCACTAGAAGTGATAAATCCACATTCAGATGACTACTTGGAGGAGGGACATTCTCAGAGCTCTGACTAAATGTGGCAAAAACGTTTGGAATTCAAATAGTTGGGTTGAGAAGTGGACTCTGCCATGTAGGAAGTAGGTAGTATTTTGTACATTTCTTACTCCCTCTGAGATAATCTTCTGCTATTGAATGCACTCAGTATTAACTGAAATGGCAACAGTGAAAATTAGAGGTAATGTACATAATACCCTATGGCAGGCCTGGCATCAACAAGCACTTAAGAAAAACAGGTCTTTAGTTTCTAGTTATTACCCCACATTACCACTGAAATACTTGGCCTTACATTCTTCCCTGGGAAAATATGAGTCTAGTGTTCTTTCATAGAAGCTTATCTGCCTAAGCAGGGCCTGCCTAAGAATGTTCTGAACACAAATCTAGGAACCTGGCATTAAACTGTTCCTTGGTTCCCGAGTCACTAAAAAGCATCTGACTATAAATGGGGAGTAATGACATAGGATTATAATCCCAGCAGTCTGAAGATGAAGGCAAGAGGATTATGAGCTAGAAAGCAGCATGGGATACATATTTACACACATACACACAGACACACACAAGCACACACACATACACATGCATGTGCACACACATGTGAATGTGGGCACACATGCATGGACATATGCACATGCACACACATACATACCAGCTTCTAGGACTTGAAGTCACAGAGGTCACAGAGATACTTGAACATCAGTGCATCAATGTTTATTATAGTATTAGAACCAAGCTAGTAGTCCAAACTCAGCAGAGTAGAAAGATTAAAAAAAAAAAAACTAAAGAAAATGTGATCTGTAATTAATAGACATTTTCAGTCATAATTAACAAAATCATATCATTTGTCAGAAAATGGATGCAACTGGAGACATATTAAATGTCTCAGAAAGACAAATAGTGCATATTATTGATGGTTCCAAGACCTTATGTAGCTACATAGAATTATTCATACATACTTCACATGAAAGTTGAAAAGAATGTGTGTGTGTGTGTGTGTGTGTGTGTGTGTGTGTGTGTGTGCACGTGCGCGCGCATGTATATAGATAATAAAAGCAGCAAACAGGAGAAAAGAATGGGAAGAAAGGAAATGTAAAATTGTATGAGGAATACGCTTAAAGTATAATAGATATCCATGTAAAATTAGATAAAATTAAGCTATTTTTAAAAACTAATAAAGCTTTTAAGTCACAGTGCTGACTACATTCAGGAAATAAATCCTGTTTTGGTAGGAAGCAGGAAGTAACTCTAGGGGCCATCTAGATGGGATAGTCCTCCTATACTCATGCTGAAAGGACCATGGCAATATCAAATAGTATGGATTAGACAAGATTATAATAAATTAGAAACAGATTCTGACACATACATAGGAGAAGCACTGGCTGTGTATTCTTAATACCCTAGACCAAGATCAATATGACTTCTAGAGTCTTTATTCTGATCCACTGGTCTATGCTTCTGTTTTTATGCAGATACTATGTCACTTTCATGAAAGAGAAGATGTGAGGGAAAAAAGTGGCGACTAGAAACCACTTAACAAGGTCTGAGTCATAAAAACTAAAATGGGGGCTTGGGGAGAAGAGGCAGTTTAAAAAAGAATCTGCTTCGACTCTCATGGTATACACTAAAATTTCCATTTAAATCAGTTAACCTACAAAAACAACAGCACTCAAAGAAAACATCCAAAATGTAATATGTATTCTCAGAATTGCAAGACCAAATCATATTAAAACACAGCAGCTTCAGGATATTAGACACATACTGAATGCAGTCTCTTGTCAGACCCCAGATGGAAGTTTTCTCCACCTGGATCTAGGTAAGATAATTCTAAAATTCATTTGGAAAACATATCATCATGAGTAGCCTTTTCCCCCTTAAAAGCAAAGTATTGTAAGAAGTGTTTCCTCTAAGACATAAAAATGTTACATTTCGTATATAAACTTGTCTGTAATATTTGAAAATACACAAAAATATAAAAGTATGTTTGTGGCTGAAGAACCAATTGAATGCAATAAAATAGCTCAGAATTGTCTACTTCATGTTTAATAAATATTATCATGTGGTAAAGGTGGCATCCAAGACAACATTGTTTAATATGCAATGATAGGATGAACTTATTCCAGGGGAAAATCAGATTAAATCCTCAGTTAGCAATGTAAAACAAAATAGACTTCAGATGAATTTAAGAATTAAAACTAAAAAAGGAGCCATAAAATACTTAGAGTACAACATAAACTTGCATATTTATCTTATCATGGAGATGGTATTTCTAAGCTGCAAAACAATTGGAGAAATCACAAAGAAAAACCGATATGTTTAGCTGCATAAAAATTGGAACCATCCTAAAGGAACATCCTAGAAAGTAAAAATAAACAGTAAAGTCAACTTGAGAAGATGTCTGTAACAAAAACACCAAAATTTTAGTAGTCTTAAAATAAGAAATAGCATTTATAAATATAAATAAAATACTAACCCCTTTAAATATGCAAAGAACAAGAATAGGCTATTGGAATAAATACAAATGATGGTTTATAACAAAGCAATGTGGAAATGCTTTACTGTAATCAATGTATGTGAAAAACCACAATAATGAATAGTAAACATTGGACATGTCAACACAGAGCAATGATTAGGGAGGTACCTGCCTCTCACACACCTCTACCTTCACAGCCATTTACACTAAGTTTCTTCAGTATAACAGGGCAATAAGTCCCAAAAATCTCTAAAATACTCATTTTCTTTATTACCATCATACTACTTTGGTTCTGAGCAAGTGAAAATAAAGATAAGCAGAGATGTCCATCTTTTGTTTGTTTGTTCATAAATAATAAACAGAAACAAATTAAATATCTGCCAATAAGAAAATTTAAGTAAATTATAGCGTATCCTTAAATAGGATATTATATTCTCTGAAGTAGAAACTTCAGTTTCTTTGGAAAGTTAGTGTGTCGTATGATATTTTGCTGTGACAAACACATGAAGGAATGTTTTCCTGAAGCAGACACAGGTGCAACTACGTTTTGCTAAATCAGACGCGTGAAGAAGCGGTTCACTGAGGCAGGGACACATGGTAATGGACTCTTCACTAACAATAGGCATGTATCGGTTTGCCTTACATTGAGTAGATGAACTCCATTTGTCATGACTCCATAGACAGAAATGCACCAAAAAAACTTCTGGTGGTGTTCTAAGTGGCTTCTTGCCACTTCTGCAGATGTCAGCTGATACAGACTCACATGAAGTTTTGCTAAGACAGACTCATGTGCTGAGGCTACACGTGCTGAGGCAAGACCCATGGAGGACATGTGATGTTTGGAGGGAGGATAAATAGGACTCAATGGACAGTGACAGGGTTAGACTTGCAAAGCTAGCTTTGTATCGCTTCTTGGTCTCCAGTCTTCACTGATCTTCCCTTCGTTGGGAGAGACACTACAGAGAACTTCCCCTGGCATGGTTCTGGTCACTGGTCCTAATCACTCCTGCTGACTTGTGCCAATTCTGCTGAAGCCTGCCTGTTTCTGCTAGGTCGTGCCACTGCTGCTGATTTGTGTTTGATTCTTGTTTGCTACCCTGACACTACTGAACTGGACTGCTGGTATATTCATACAGTATTTGTGAGTGGATCAAGCTGCTGCTGTTGAATCCTATGAACTGAACTGCTAATT